>OW203764.1:40602404-41120243 GCA_934045905.1 Leuctra nigra | reverse complement strand
CTCCTCTTCATTATGCCGGAGTTACACACATTCTACTTCACTTCTCATCATTATGCCGGAGTAACATACATTCTCCTTCACTCCTCTTCATTATGCCGGAGTTACATACATTCTACTTCCCTCCTCTTCATTATGCCGGAGTTACATACATTCTACTTCACTCATCGTCATTATGCCGGAGTTACATACATTATACTTCCCTCCTCTTCATTATGAAGGAGTTACACACATTCTACTTCACTCCTCTTCATTATGCCGGAGTTACATACATTCTACTTCACTCCTCTTCATTATGCCGGAGTTACATACATTCTACTTCACTCCTCTTCATTATGCCGGAGTTACATACATTATACTTCACTCCTCTTTATTATGCCGGAGTGACATACATTCTACTTCACTCCTCTTCATTATGCCGGAGTTATATACATTCTACTTCACTCCTCATCTTTATGCCGGAGTTACATACATTCTACTTCACTCCTCATCATTATGCCGGAGTTACATACATTCTACTTCACTCCTCATCATTATGCCAGAGTAACATACATTCTACTTTACTCCTCATTATAATGCCGGAGTTACATACATTCTACTTCACTTCTCATCATTATTGCGGAGTAACATACATTCTACTTCACTCCTCTTCATATTGCCGGAGTTACATACATTCTACTTCACTCCTCTTCATTATGCCGGAGTAACATACATTCTACTTCACTCCTCTTCATTATGCCGGAGTTACATACATTCTACTTCACTCCTCTTCATTATGCCGGAGTAACAAACATTCTACTGCACTCCTCTAAATTATGCCGGAGTTCCATACATTCTACTTCACTCCTCATCATTATGCCGGAGTTACATACATTCTACTTCACTCCTCTTCATTATGCCGGAGTAACATACATTCTACTTCACTCCTCTTCATTATGCCGGAGTAACATACATTTTACTGCACTCCTCATCATTATGCCGGAGTTACATACATTCTACTCCACTCCTCATTATTATGCCGGTGTAACATACATTCTACTGCACTCCTCTAAATTATGCCGGAGTTACATACATTCTACTTCACTCCTCATCATTATGCCGGAGTTACAAACATTCTACTTCACTCCTCATCAATATGCCGGAGTAACATACATTCTACTTCCCTCCTCTTCATTATGCCGGAGTTATATGCATTTTACTTTAATCCTCATCATTATGAAGGAGTTACATACATTCTACTTCACTCCTCTTCATTATGCCGGAGTTACATACATTCTACTTCACTCATCGTCATTATGCCGGAGTTACATACATTCTACTTCACTCCTCATCATTATGCCGGAGTTACATACATTCTACTTCACTCCTCTTCATAATGCCGGAGTTACATACATTCTACTTCACTCATCGTCATTATGCCGGAGTTACATACATTCTACTTCACTCATCGTAATTATGCCGGAGTTACATACATTCTACATCACTCCTCTTCATTATGCCGGAGTTACAAACATTCTACTTCACTCCTCATCATTATGCCGGAGTTACATACATTCTACTTCACTCCTCTTTATTATGCCGGAGTTACATACATTCTACTTCACTCCTCATCATTATGCCGCAGTTATATACATTCTACTTCACTCCACATCATAATGCCGGAGTTACATACATTCTACATCACTCCTCTTCATTATGCCGGAGTTACACACATTCTTCTTCACTCCTCTTCTTTATGCCGGAGTAACATACATTCTACTTCCCTCCTCTTCATTATGCCGGAGTTACATACATTCTACTTCACTCCTCTTCATTATGCCGGAGTAACATACATTTTACTTCACACCTCATCATTATGCCGGAGTTACATACATTCTACTTCCCTCCTCTTCATTATGCCGGAGTTACACACATTCTACTTCACTCCTCTTCATTATGCCGGAGTTACATACATTCTACTTCACTCCTCATCATTATGCCGGAGTTACATACATTCTACTTCACTCCTCATCATTATGCCGAAGTTACATACATTCTACTTCCCTCCTCTTCATTATGCCGGAGTTACATACATTCTACTTCACTCCTCATCATTATGCCGGAGTTACATACATTCTACTTCCCTCCTCTTCATTATGCCGGATCTACACACATTCATCTTCACTCCTCTTCATTATGCCGGAGTTACATACATTCTCCTTCACTTCTCATCATTATGCCGGAGTAACATACATTCTACTTCACTCCTCATCATTATGCCGGAGTTACATACATTCTACTTCACTCCTCATCATAATGCCGGAGTTATATACATTCTACTTCCCTCCTCTTCATTATGCCGGAGTTACACACATTCTACTTCACTTCTCATCATTATGCCGGAGTAACATACATTCTACTTCACTCCTCTTCATTATGCCGGAGTTACATACATTCTACTTCCCTCCTCTTCATTATGCCGGAGTTACATACATTCTACTTCACTCATCGTCATTATGCCGGAGTTACATACATTCTACTTCCCTCCTCTTCATTATGAAGGAGTTACACACATTCTACTTCACTCCTCTTCATTATGCCGGAGTTACATACATCCTACTTCACTCCTCTTCATTATGCAGGAGTTACATACATTCTACTTCACTCCTCTTCATTATGCCGGAGTTACATACATTATACTTCACTCCTCTTTATTATGCCGGAGTGACATACATACTACTTCACTCCTCTTCATTATGCCGGAGTTATATACATTCTACTTCACTCCTCATCTTTATGCCGGAGTTACATACATTCTACTTCACTCCTCTTCATTATGCCGGAGTTACATACATTCTACTTCCCTCCTCGTCATTATGCCGGAGTTACATACATTCTACTTCACTCCTCTTCATTATGCCGGAGTTACATACATTCTACTTCACTCCTCATCATTATGCCGGAGTTACATACATTCTACTTCACTCCTCATCATTATGCCAGAGTTACATACATTCTACTTTACTCCTCATCATAATGCCGGAGTTACATACATTCTACTTCACTTCTCATCATTATGCCGGAGTAACATACATTCTACTTCACTCCTCTTCATATTGCCGGAGTTACATACAT
Organism: Leuctra nigra; assembly: GCA_934045905.1. Classification (NCBI taxonomy): domain Eukaryota; kingdom Metazoa; phylum Arthropoda; class Insecta; order Plecoptera; family Leuctridae; genus Leuctra; species Leuctra nigra. The sequence continues at coordinate 41,117,132 of OW203764.1, read as the reverse complement.
TCTACTTCACTCCTCTTCATTATGCCGGAGATACATACATTCTACTTCACTCATCGTCATTATGCCGGAGTTACAAACATTCTACTTCACTCCTCTTCATTATGCCGGAGTTACATACATTCTACTTCACTTCTCATCATTATGCCGGAGTAACATACATTCTACTTCACTCCTCTTCATATTGCCGGAGTAACATACATTCTACTTCACTCCTCTTCATTATGCCGGAGATACATACATTCTACTTCACTCCTCATCATTATGCCGGAGTAACATACATTATACTTCACTCCTCTTCATTATGCCGGAGTTACATACATTATAATTCAACTCTCTTTATTATTCCGGAGTGACATACATTCTACTTCACTCCTTATCATTATGCCGGAGTTACATACATTCTCCTTCACTCCTCTTCATTATGCCGGAGTTACATACATTCTACTTCACTCCTCATCATTATGCTGGAGAGACATACATTCTACTTCACTCCTCATCATTATGCCGGAGTGACATACATTCTACTTCACTCCTCTTCATAATGCCGGAGATACATACATTCTACTTCACTCCTCTAAGTTATGCCGGAGTTACATACATTCTACTTCACTTCTCATCATTTTGCCGGAGTTACATACATTCTACTTCACTCCTCTTCATTATGCCGGAGTTACATACATTCTACTTCACTCCTCTTCATTATGCCGGAGTGACATTCATTCTACTTCACTCCTCTTCATTATGCCGGCGTAACATACATTCTACTTCACTCCTCGTCATTATTCCGGAGTTACATACATTCTACTTCACTCCTCTTCATTATGCCGGAGTACATACATTCTACTTCACTCCTCATCTTATGCCGGAGTGACATACATTCTACTTCACTCCTCTTCATTATGCCGGAGTTACATACATTCTACTTCACTCATCGTCATTATGCCGGAGTTACATACATTCTACTTCACTCCTCATCATTATGCCGGAGTTACATACATTCTTCTTCACTCATCGTCATTATGCCGGAGTTACATACATTCTACATCACTCCTCTTCATTATGCCGGAGTTACATACATTATACTTCACTCCTCTTCATTATGCCGGAGTTACATACATTCTACTTCCCTCCTCTTTTTTATGCCGGAGTTACATACATTCTACTTCACTCATCGTCATTATGCCGGAGTTACATACATTCTCCTTCACTTCTCATCATTATGCCGGAGTAACATACATTCTCCTTCACTTCTCATCATTATGCCGGAGTTACATACATTCTACTTCACTCATCGTCATTATGCCGGAGTTACATACATTCTACTTCACTCCTCATCATTATGCCGGAGTTACATACATTCTACTTCACTCCTCTTCATTATGCCGGAGTTACATACATTCTCCTTCACTCCTCATCATTATGCCGGAGCTACATACATTCTACTTCACTCCTCATCATTATGCCGGAGTGACATACATTCTACTTCACTTTTCATCATTATGCCGGAGCTACATACATTCTACTTCACTCCTCTTCATTATGCCGGAGTTACATACATTCTACTTCACTCCTCTTCATTATGCCGGAGTTACATACATTCTACTTCACTCCTCATCAATATGCCGGAGTAACATTCATTCTACTTCACTCCTTATCATTATGCCGGAGTTACATACATTCTACTTCACTCCTCGTCATTATGCCGGAGCTACATACATTCTACTTCACTCCTCATCATTATGCCGGAGATACATACATTCTACATTCTACAGGCTTACCACGATGATGAAAATGCTGTTTGTAAATAATAATTAATTATCTTAAATTGCAGAGTTTTAAACTCATTGTCGTCTCTGCTGACCCATAATCAACTTATCAATCATCATTTCAAATAGTGTATTTTATTTTAAAACTAGTTGTATAATAATTTATAAACAAATGGAGTCGTTGTAAAAGCATTATAGTTTCTATGTACGAATTGAAATGGGTATTATCGTGTATTAAACAACTTTATTTTTTGCCGACGTTTTGAGGTCCGTGGCGATCTCTTCTTCAAGGCAAAAAATACAATAGTGTAAATGTCAAAAATTAAATACAGAGAAATACTTGTCTGCAGCTTTTCTCCACGGCCTTCAAGTCGGAATGGATTACATTTCATAAACAACAAATGTTCGTCGTGTAACAAGCCACTGATTTAAAATTGTTCTTCTGGAAGATTGGATAAACCATGGATAAACTGTTTCTGTTTACCCGCCCCCCGCCACCCTGCGGTGCGAGGCTTGTTTGTTCGACTTGCGTTGTGGACTGGCAGGAAAGTAAACATCCATCTGAAGAGTCGAAGTCGCCAAGACAAAGTGTTCCAGGTTGCCTATCTGCTGTATCCAGCGGCCGGGGCTCTTCATCATAATAAAGCAAACATGAAAACATCCGGCCGAGCGGAAGATTCTGTGGAGAAATGAGGCAACAAAGATGCGGTGCAAAAGTTTCCTTCTCGGTGGATAGAGGACTGCATTCTGTCGGAGATAAGTAGAAGAGACTTTTATAGATAACGTAGAGATTTTCCTTTTTTTGTTCTCTCAAGCAAAATGTTGCAAAGTAGTCGGTAATTAATTTCACTCACTTGAAACATTTAAACACATGACTTAAACTTTAAAACTAACTTTCTTAAATCTTATTTGGTAATGACTAAGTCTAGTTATTCTTAATTTATAGGTCATTCGACATTATTGTTTTACTGTTCTACTAATTCCTTACACATGAAGTGTCAAGATAATCTTAAAAGCTTGCCCATCAGTGAGATTGTGTCGTCAGAGTAATAATTCCTTTTATAATATATTGTCAGAACATTTCTATGTGTGAAAATATTCCTAGGGAATCTCCCTCGAAACGAATTCTGCCCTGGAAGCTACATTTCAAACAGAAGCTGTCAATTGTCAAAAGAAGTGCACGAACTATATTTCATATGAAGTTTATTTGTCCATTGAGCTCCGGAGGCAATCGGGAACCTCACCCTATCATAAATCCATTGAAATTCGCATTGAATCCACTGCATGTGAAGAAGAAGATCAATGGAACGAATGAGTCAGCGACGAGATATGTGAGGTCGTGTTGGAAATGAGGGCATCGGAAACAAATGAATCAATGTCCTCATAATAATCTGGCTCTTTGATCTACAGAAAACTACGTGCGAGAGTTTTAATTTATATGGAAGTCTGGGTATGAATTAGATTTTACTTTACTAGGAAAACGCTCTGTGTAACGCGTTGATAAGCGAGCACGGATACGTGCAAAACCTCGAACCATAATTCCTTAAAAGCCGGCAATAATATACCTAAAACAACTGAAATCTAGAAGCACGATCCACTAAATTATATAAAAAATAGCTGAATTTGCTTCTCATTGCAAGTTATTGCAACAGTTATTGCAAGTCATTGCAACATGATACACACTCATGTGTATTTATTTCAGTATTTAGGTACGTAGGTAATGGAATTATTATAAATAAAAAATACAGAGATTCAAACCACAAAATAGGCCATTATCTAAGTGCTAATATGAGCAAACATAATTTAAGAAACATTATCCAAACAGTTACTTGCCGTTACATATAAAAGAGCTTATTTCTTCTAGCACATTGCTTACCTAACACAAACCTAACACATTGTATCTGATACAAATGAAATAAACATTTCATAAAAATAATTTCAATTATCAACCAACCAATCTATTTCTACAATCAAGCAGACATTTCATCGGTCTACAAATAATTTGCTCAGCCTTTGAAAAGATTGGAAGTAAGACTGCATGTTAAAACTCTCATAAACAATAAATACCTATTAACCTATACCTATTAACTACATCTTCAAAAATAATAAAATAAACCCTAAGTATAACCTCGCATGTATTGCTTTAACTATTATCTAACCGCAAAGAAATAATTGTTACGTATTCAAACAATAATAGATAGACAGCTGCTTGCTTCCGAGTTGTTTTGAATGGAGCGCATGGGGCGGCCGCAACGGACTCCTCGAACCTACAATGCTATTTATATGGGAAAACGCGATTTTTTTTATTTGTGAACGGATCTTTCTCAGAAACTATACAGGTCTAAGTTAGTATGAGATGAAGGTGTGTGCAAAATTTCAGATCGATACGTTGACCGGTGCGGCCTGGGTTGAACCAGCAAAAAAAAAACACACACAGAGAAAGTGCCGCAAGAGTCAAGTGGAGACGCTCGCTCCGCTCGCTTAATGAAAGTTGAGGTACTAGGAAAACGCTCTGTGTAACGCGTTGATAAGCGAGCACGGATACGTGCGAAACCTCGAACCATAATTCCTTAAAAGCCGGCAATAATATACCTAAAACAACTGAAATCTAGAAGCACGATCCACTAAATTATATAAAAATAGCTGAATTTGCTTCTCATTGCAAGTTATTGCAACAGTTATTGCAAGTCATTGCAACATGATACACACTCATGTGTATTTATTTCAGTATTTAGGTACGTAGGATTTATGGAATTATTATAAATAAAAAATACAGCGATTCAAACCACAAAATAGGCCATTATCTAAGTGCTAATATGAGCAAACATAATTTAAGAAACATTATCCAAACAATTACTTGCCGTTCCGTATAAAAGAGCTTATTTCTTCTAGCATATTGCTTACCTAACACAAACCTAACACATTGTATCTGATACAAATGAAATAAATATTTCATGAACATAATTTCAATAGCGAAGTCTCCTGAAATTTTATTCTAGTAAATTTCTATAAATTAACACAAATAATAATGTCAAATACACTTATTACCTGTGAAATCTTACATTTTCATTCATAAAAATCGAGTTCAAATATCATAGGATTTTTGGCCGGAAAAACGGCCTTTAACAAGAATCAGAACTGTGATGTCATTTCCAAGTCTTGAACATTGTGTTGACATGGGGATTCCCTTGTTACCATGGCAATATAGCAAACTGTGATGTCATTGCCAATTTTCCTGTTTTTAAATGAGAGGAGATCTATCAAACTTTGTAAATTAATTACATGAGAACTGTTCGTCCAACAACAAAAATAATACCACATCTGTGTTCAGCAACATCTCAACTTTCATAAAATAAATATTATTCTGAATTCTAATCTTCACGAGACTTCCCTATTATCAACCAACCAATCTATTACTACAATCAAGCAGACATTTCATCGGTCTACAAATAATTTGCTCAGCCTTTGAAAAGATTGGAAGTAAGACTGCATGTTAAAACTCTCATAAACAATAAATACCTATACCTATTAACTACATCTTCAAAAATAATAAAATAAACCCTAAGTATAACCTCTCATGTATTGCTTTAACTATTATCTAACCGCAAAGAAATAATTGTTACGTATTCAAACAATAATAGATAGCCAGCTGCTTGCTTCCGAGTTGTTTTGAATGGAGCGCATCGGGCGGCCGCAACGGACTCCTCGCACCTACAATGCTATTTATATGGGAAAACGCGATTTTTTTTTTATTTGTGAACGGATCTTTCTCAAAAACTATACAGGTCTAAGTTAGTATGAGATGAAGGTGTGTGCAAAATTTCAGATCGATACGTTGACCGGTGCGGCCTGGGTTGAACCAGCAAAAAAAAAACAAACACACACACAGAGAAAGTGCCGCAAGAGTCAAGTGGAGACGCTCGCTCCGCTCGCTTAATCAATGAACTCGGAGATAACTTTCCTTTTGTTGGTGTGAATGGTTTTCATCGAATCGATTTAAAAACTTGTTGTTTCTTCTCGTTTAAAAAAAAGTACACATCGGAATTGACGTCGTAATCAGTATAACTGACATGGCAATAAAGTCTAGAGCATGGTAAAAACTCATTGTTGGGTTCTTAGAAATACATCATTATTCTGAAACATGTCATTATGCTATTTTTCTCGCCGAAATATCCCATGACTTTGAATTTGATATTGGTTTTTATGAATGCACATTTTAAAATTTTCGTGTGAGGTAAATGGAGGTTAAGATGCGATAAACGGCAGCCGTTGTATATCCTATAAAAAAATGGCGCGTCGTTTTTTTAGTGCATTATAGGTATATTATAGGTAGGAGGTAGGTAGGTATATTTTATTTCTGGCCTATGATAATTCTATAATATTTATACATGATGAGCCAAGTTTTTATTTTATTTTTATTTTTTAAATAAAGTTTGGTTTGTCCCATTTTTTGATATTACTTCATTTCAGTGCTGAATATTAAGATATATATATATATATATATTTTCGTTGAATAATCTTGGCTGGTATTTTGACACAACATTACTAAGATTTTACCACATTCTATGTCGAACTACTTTTGCACCTACGAGGACGACTGGTCGAGTGCTGTTGATGATTTACTTGACGTTTGACAAAGAGTCACAGTCTTCGGTTTTGAAGATTACACGTTCAGATGCAGATTGGGGTGGGGGGAGAGAATGTTTTTTATTAAATCAAAAAATTCTCTGAATAGTTCTTGACAATTTTCTGAATAAAAAGCTTAAAATAAACAATAACTCTCAACTTGAAGAATCGAAACCATAAACATCCCTTACCAATGAGATGGAGCTGATGGCTGTCGCAACGCAAGTGGGATTTGCCAATGTTAACTTACAAGAATTTAGAACGCATTACATTATTTTAACAAATAATTACAGAAAAGTCATTCTTCTAAGAACAACAACAACTGTCGCCCCTTACAGCCTCATTCTCAAAACTTTTTGCATCCGCAAGTCCATACTCCATAGTCCATACTGGTATTTGTATACCTATAGCAGGAGTTGCGTCCGCAAGTCCATACTCCATAGTCCATACTGCTATCTGTATACCTATAGCAGGAGTTGCGTCCGCAAGTCCATACTCCATAGTCCATACTGCTATCTGTATACCTATAGCAGGAGTTGCGTCCGCAAGTCCATACTCCATAGTCCATACTGCTATCTGTATACCTATAGCAGGAGTTGCGTCCGCAAGTCCATACTCCATAGTCCATACTGCTATCTGTATACCTATAGCAGGAGTTGCGTCCGCAAGTCCATACTCCATAGTCCATACTGCTATCTGTATACCTATAGCAGGAGTTGCGTCCGCAAGTCCATACTCCATAGTCCATACTGCTATCTGTATACCTATAGCAGGAGTTGCGTCCGCAAGTCCATACTCCATAGTCCATACTGCTATCTGTATACCTATAGCAGGAGTTGCGTCCGCAAGTCCATACTCCATAGTCCATACTGCTATCTGTATACCTATAGCAGGAGTTGCGTCCGCAAGTCCATACTCCATAGTTCATACTGCTATCTGTATACCTATAGCAGGAGTTGCGTCCGCAAGTCCATACTCCATAGTCCATACTGCTATCTGTATACCTTTAGCAGGAGTTGCGTCCGCAAGTCCATACTCCATAGTCCATACTGCTATCTGTATACCTATAGCAGGAGTTGCGTCCGCAAGTCCATACTCCATAGTCCATACTGCTATCTGTATACCTATAGCAGGAGTTGCGTCCGCAATTCCATACTCCATAGTCCATACTGCTATCTGTATACCTATAGCAGGAGTTGCGTCCGCAAGTCCATACTCCATAGTCCATACTGCTATCTGTATACCTATAGCAGGAGTTGCGTCCGCAAGTCCATACTCCATAGTCCATACTGCTATCTGTATACCTATAGCAGGAGTTGCGTCCGCAAGTCCATACTCCATAGTCCATACTGCTATCTGTATACCTATAGCAGGAGTTGCGTCCGCAAGTCCATACTCCATAGTCCATACTGCTATCTGTATACCTATAGCAGGAGTTGCGTCAGCAAGTCCATACTCCATAGTCATACTGCTATCTGTATACCTATAGCAGGAGTTGCGTCAGCAAGTCCATACTCCATAGTCCATACTGCTATCTGTATACCTATAGCAGGAGTTGCGTCCGCAAGTCCATACTCCATAGTCCATACTGCTATCTGTATACCTATAGCAGGAGTTACGTCCGCAAGTCCATACTCCATAGTCCATACTGCTTTATGTATACCTATAACAGGAGTTGCGTCCGCAAGTCCATACTCCATAGTCCATACTGCTATCTGTATACCTATAGCAGGAGTTGCGTCAGCAAGTCCATACTCCATAGTCCATACTGCTATCTGTATATCTATAGCAGGAGTTGCGTCCGCAAGTATCACTTGCGGACGCAAACAGTTTTGAGCATGAGGCTGTAAGTATTTTGCCAGCCAGGCAAGGTGAAGTCTTGACAATGAGCCACTAAAAACAAACAAAAAACTGAACTGGATTGCGATTGTTTTTAGAAACCAGAACCACTTAGATAATGTTTTAATTGGTCGTGTAATCATGGAGATTATACGTATAGTTTCTATCTCCATGGTTTAAGTATAATCAAGCTTTCTTTTCCACATGGTCGGAAAAGCAGTATAGTATTTTCTTCTGAACCTTTCAAACTACAATTACCCTTTGAGAGGGTACAATTACCCTTTGAGACGGTAGATTGGTGAACGAAGGGGTAGAATAAAGTAGTGATGAACATTATATTGTGTATTCACGGCTGCTCAGTTTATGTTTCGAAAGTAGTAAGTTTGTGCGTGTGCAGGAAAATGCAACGTCAGTAGACATTAAAGGTGGTCTCACACAACACCGAAGCAACGTCCAGAACTATTCGGTTGCAATCACACACCGAGCTCATTGGACACCTTGTTCGCACTCACGAGCTCGCAAAAACCCGCTACGACTCGGAATATCACACGGAAGTGGTCAAATACTGGACTAATAGACAAATATTATTACAATCCACAGCTCGACAGAATGGCGGCTATAATAATAAAATGGCGCATATCGAATCCAAATAACCGATAATACATCGCGACCTGCGTGTTTGATAACCTGCCGTAAATCCAATATGGAGTCTTCAAGAAACAAAGTGGAGTCGCTGAACAATCAGAGCTGTGCTTAAGAGGCAAACGGAAGCGAACGGGAATCGCACGGTTCGTCAGAGCGTTTTTTGAAATTGTGTCTTCCCACTTAATAATTTAAAAAAATCAGATAGTAACGACCCATAACAGCTTAATAGACTAAATAATGCCACACACTGGAGTTCATTATGACCTCTGGTGCGACCTCAAAGTGTTAAATACGATTATTTTCGATTATTTTGTAAAAATATCGCATTTAACACTTTGAGGTCGCACCAGAGGTCATAATGAACTCCAGTGCGCGGCATTATTTAGTATATTAGGCTGTTATTTAGGCTGTTATGGGTCGTTACTATCTGATTTTTTAAAATTATTAAGTGGGAGGACACAATTTCAAAAAACCGCTCTGACGAACCGTGCGATTCCCGTTCTCTTCCGTTTGCCTCTTGATGGTATTATTCTTATAGTGCGATTTGTATTTGTAAGCATACTTTACGCAACAGGTCCATTTATTCATATTTCCATATTTTCAATTGTTAACTTTGTATAGATCTTATTGACAATCTCATGTACTTAAATATCTGTCAACTCTCAATATTTTTAAATAGTTAAACTGTTACTGTATAATACTATGTTTCAGATTTAGTTTTAAATTTAGATTGTCTAGATTATTCTCATGTTTTTGACAACTGTTTCAACTGAAATATTTGAATACTATAATTTATTACTTCAGCATAATATCTCCCCGACACAGGTATTATCCTATAGGGGGAGAGAAATTACTAATTTTCCTGTATATAATTTCAATGTATTACCAATAAATAAATAAAATAAATAAAAAATAAAAATCTGTAGCTAAGAAGCAGAAAGGAGGAAGTCCATTTTTTCGGTTTTATTCACACGCTGTTGAAATCATTACTAATCAAAAATCATGATCAATTTTTTTCTCATCTACTGAAGTTCAGAAATACTGTTATGAGAAGTGTTCCCATTCAATATACTTCCATATTCCATATTCACAAATTGAACAAAGTCATTCATACGAAATGTTTTGCTCTCCTGGCAATCATTGTATCGGACTTCAGGCCTTCTACTTGTATTGTACAGATATTATTCTGACACGGCAGAAGAATGTGGACTAATGCAACGCGAAGGAGAATGTAAGTGTGGAAGTTGACTCTACATTTCAAATGTCAATTTAGATGGCGGATTGATTTGTTCTTCTGTCTTATAAAATAATACATATCAATATGACTATGTGGTATTGAAAAACGTATTTGCAGTGAAAATGCTCCATAAATCTAGTGGAGCGGTCGCTCCACGCCAGCCAAGTCGTACGGCGCGCACACTCTCACACAACATACCGTTAAAACCTAAGGGCTGGAGCAACCCACTTTTACTGTAAGCATCAAAGTGGCATTTTCGGCCTACTGGATCTCAAAATTGGAAAATCTCACATTGTTGTAAAATATCTTAATTTCGAGCTATAGCCCACCCCACCACATATACCAAATTTGGGAACAATACGTTATGCCGTTTGCGAGGTGGAGGACCCTGAAAACCGTGAAATTGTACGGCTTTCTTCAGATGATTATAATAATGATTCATCTTCCAATAAATTCCGCGGTCTCCGCCACAGCCTAAACGGCTGGGTTGATTGACCCGAAATTTTCACCACATATACAGCTCGTCTGCCTGTAGATACCTTGCCCTTATGAATTTTTTGTGCCGCCATTTTGAAACCGGAAGTGACGTCATATCTCAAAAACGGCTAGACCGATCTGAACGAAATTTGCGCCAATCGATTCAGACGGTCCTCTATACGAAATAACAATAGTGAAATTAAAGTTTTCTAATTACTGAAACCGGAAATGACGTCATAGTTTAGCGAAATCTGCCTAAATTCACTTCCCCTTTATATAAAAACCAACTACATATTCAGAAGATTTATAATGAAATATTATTAATATATAACGGCCCTTATCAGGGCCACCAGCACCTCCAACGGAACAAACCGTCACCACTGCCATGTCATTACAAGATGGTTCCGAAAACGTCCACGACATCAAATATTAGTATTTATATACATATTAATACAATGTGTAAGAGCTTTCAGCCGCCATTTTAAAAACCGGAAGTGATGCCATATCTCGAAAACGGCTGGACCTATTGGAACGATGCTTTCGCAATTCTTCATGGCATATCACTTTAAGTTTATATTTAGCTCCAAACAATATTTTTCTTAGTAACTAATTCGGAAATGGCGTATTTTTTTAAAGGAATTAGTCATTGTTGCCCCAATAAGTTTTACAAGTTGTGTAAATAAACTAAAAAAAAAGTGATATCCCCATAAAAAACACTCCGTGTAAAAAAACAGCCAAGTCTTTTCAACTAAAAAAAATTATGAAATCTAAAAATTCTGCACTGAAACGTAGTGATATCAAAAAATGAGCCAAGTCAAAACTTTATTTGAAAATTAAAAAATACTTGGCGCATCGTTTTTTTAGGGCATTGTAGGTATACTATAAGTATATGTATTTATATCTAGCCTATAGTTCTAAGCTATTTATATACACAATGCGCCAAGTATTTTTTAATTTTCAAATAAAGTTTTGACTTGGCTCATTTTTTGATATCACTACGTTTCAGTGCAGAATTTTTAGATTTCATAATTTTTTTTTAGTTGAAAAGACTTGGCTGTTTTTTTACACGGAGTGTTTTTTATGGGTTACTACTGCCTTTAAGCAGAAGTAAAAATAAAAGAATAAGGACGCGCTCTAAGCATTAACAAGTCCTTCTCTTTTTGTATGACCAATGGAATGAGGAGTAATTGTTATCGTTTAATCGCAACGTTTTTCACCATGAAAATGTAAAAGAGAAAATGTAAAAAGAGAATGATTAAAAAATAGAATAAAAAATTAATGAAAAACAAGAGATGTAGCTCGCGGCATCACAGGTTCAGCCAACCTCTACTTCAGCCAGCGTTTGAGTTAAACGCTCTCAGTTTTGCGTCGTTTTAATCATATCATATTGTGCTCAAATAACGTTGACATGGATGAAACGTTTAATTGTCATGGAAGGAATCTCTAAGAACTAAGGTAAATTCTGAGCGTTTTAAAATAAAAAATAATTAGATTTGTATCAGTGTACCTATTTTAGCTTTTCCTACCTATAAAGCTTGCCAGTATTTTACTGCTTTGTATAGTAATTGCGCACATTCTGGCTGTCTCGCTCACTATGAAAGTGGTTCGGGAGCTGTTGCCAATACCACACTTGTTGTTTCCTCGCAGTGGAATTCAAACATTGGGAAAAGCTCTGTGTACCGCGTTGATAGCGAGCCATTGTATTGCAAGTAAATTAATGTTGTGTGAGAGTTTCTGATGCACCTTGGATGGTAATGTATATTATAATGTCCACTTATTGACCTATTATGTTTGACAATTAGTAAGAATAGTAAGAAATGAGAACATTTAAGTGGTCACAGGAATTAGCAAATAAAATTCATGCAAGACAAATAGTATTCACTGGATGTCACATTTCAGCTCATTCTGATCACCAAAACCCGGACAAACGAACCAAAAGAGCTCGCTTGGGTGGCAGATTCTCAAGCAGTAGAACTGATAGTATTTTTACCCACTTTCGTTCCAGATTATTTAACGTGTTTATATAACAGCTTTCTGCCAAATCTTCCAGACACTATTATAAAAATTGGTGTGACAATGTGGCTTTTTATTGAGCGGGCGAAGCGAGCGTCTCCTTTTGGCTTTTTGGCACGGACCTCTGTTTTTTTTTTTTTTTTTTTTTTTTTTTTTGTTTGTCTGTCGTCTGCTCGTATACAGGTCACACCGTTTATTCGATCGAGCTGAAATTTTGCACACATGTCCAGACCAAATATGAGATTTGCAGACCCTAATTTTTTTGAAATCCCCTGATTGGTTCAAATTTTAGAAAAATTATCTTTCGATTGGTTCGTTCAATCAATTTGAAATTTGATTGATAATGATAAATTGATGATTGCTGGTATTTTTACAAGGAGTGTTTTTTATGGGGATATCACTCCTTTTTTCAGTTTATTCTTACAGCTTGTAACATTATATTGTGGCACCAAAGACCATTATTCCTTTAAAAATATACGCCTTTGTGATTTGGTTGCTAAGAAAAGTTGTGCTTGTTGCTATGTAAATGCTATAAATAATATGCTATGAAGTATAGCAAAAGTTTGGTTCCAATCGGTACAGCCGTTCTCGAGTTATGGCATCACTTCCGGTTTTAAAAATGGCGGCTGGCGTCAGTGCCACCTAAAGTATGTATTTATAAATGTTAACATAAAAATCCTTCTGAATATATTGTTATAAAAGATGATTTTAGTCTGATTTTTCATTTTTATGACATCATTTGGTTTCGGTAATAGTACATTTCTATTTAGACTATTGATATTTTATATAGATGACCGTCCGAATCGTTTGGCGCTAGTTTCGTCCCGATCGGTATATCCGTTTTTGAGATATGACGTCACTTCCGGTTTCAAAATGGCGGCACAAAAAATTTGTAAGGACAAGGTATCATCAGACGCCAAAAGTGCACATGTGGTAAAAATTTCAGATCGATCGGTTTAGCCGTTTAGGCTGTGGCCCTGTCAACAGTGTTTCCTGATATCTGAATCTGAATCTGAATCATAATCAGATACCTTTTAAAAGGGGTGTAATTTCACTGTTTTCACGGCCTTCTAGCTAGCTCGCAAATGGCATAATCTGTTGTTACCTAATTTGGTATATGGGGTGGGGTGGGCTATAGCTCGAAATTAAGATATTTTGCAACAATGGGATATTTTCGGATTTTAAGATCCAGTAGGCCGAAAATGCTATGTTGTTGCTTACAGTAAAAGTGTTTGGTCTGCTCCTTAGTTTATTAGGCAGTAACGGTATTTTGAGTGAGTGTGAGTGTACTGTACGACTTGGCTGGGTGGAGCGACTGCTCCACTAGATCATATGAGTGGTCCCAGGTATATTGTTTGAAAGATATCCTGTGATTTTTGAAACTTAACAAGGAACCGTTCAATCAAAGGTTTAATCGATCAACTTAAAACTTAGCAAGGTTATTGGGACCAATATTTTTGGAGATTTGGAGATATTTATACAAGTCTGTGACGGAATTCAAGAATTATTGGCTTTTAATGACATTTTCGATAGACATAATTTCGGTTCGAGGTGTTGCGTGTATCCGTGCTCGCTCATCAACGCGTTACTCAGAGCGTTTTCCTAGTTAATCAATATTTTGTTCCGATTTTAAATGATCTCGATGACGTTGCGCAGATATGATAGAAGGAATGATCCGGGTGAAATGAAATCGAGAGCCTGCACTTGTTCAGCTGGCGTTACCCACGTTGCTACCCAGGAGCTCACGGGTTCGAGCACCGGTTGGGGCGGGTAATCTACAATTCGCCCTTCATCCTGACTCACTTGTTCAACTGGCGTTACCCACGTTGCTACCCAGGAGCTCGCGGGTTCGAGCACCGGTTGGGGCGGGTAATCTACAATTCGCCCTTCATCCTGACTCCTTGTTCAACTGGCGTTACCCACGTTGCTACCCAGGAGCTCGCGGGTTCGAGCACCGGTTGGGGCGGGTAATCTACAATTCGCCCTTCATCCTGACTCACTTGTTCAGCTGGCGTTACCCACGTTGCTACCCAGGAGCTCACGGGTTCGAGCACCGGTGGGGGGCGGGTAATCTACAATTCGCCCTTCATCCTGACTCACTTGTTCAGCTGGCGTTACCCACGTTGCTACCCAGGAGCTCGCGGGTTCGAGCACCGGTTGGGGCGGGTAATCTACAATTCGCCCTTCATCCTGACTCACTTGTTCAGCTGGCGTTACCCACGTTGCTACCCAGGAGCTCACGGGTTCGAGCACCGGTTGGGGCGGGTAATCTACAATTCGCCCTTCATCCTGACTCACTTGTTCAGCTGGCGTTACCCACGTTGCTACCCAGGAGCTCACGGGTTCGAGCACCGGTTGGGGCGGGTAATCTACAATTCGCCCTTCATCCTGACTCACTTGTTCAACTGGCGTTACCCACGTTGCTACCCAGGAGCTCGCGGGTTCGAGCACCGGTTGGGGCGGGTAATCTACAATTCGCCCTTCATCCTGACTCCTTGTTCAACTGGCGTTACCCACGTTGCTACACAGGAGCTCGCGGGTTCGAGCACCGGTTGGGGCGGGTAATCTACAATTCGCCCTTCATCCTGACTCACTTGTTCAGCTGGCGTTACCCACGTTGCTACCCAGGAGCTCACGGGTTCGAGCACCGGTGGGGGGCGGGTAATCTACAATTCGCCCTTCATCCTGACTCACTTGTTCAGCTGGCGTTACCCACGTTGCTACCCAGGAGCTCGCGGGTTCGAGCACCGGTTGGGGCGGGTAATCTACAATTCGCCCTTCATCCTGACTCACTTGTTCAGCTGGCGTTACCCACGTTGCTACCCAGGAGCTCACGGGTTCGAGCACCGGTTGGGGCGGGTAATCTACAATTCGCCCTTCATCCTGACTCACTTGTTCAGCTGGCGTTACCCACGTTGCTACCCAGGAGCTCACGGGTTCGAGCACCGGTTGAGGCGGGTAATCTACAATTCGCCCTTCATCCTGACTCACTTGTTCAGCTGGCGTTACCCACGTTGCTACCCAGGAGCTCACGGGTTCGAGCACCGGTTGGGGCGGGTAATCTACAATTCGCCCTTCATCCTGACTCACTTGTTCAGCTGGCGTTACCCACGTTGCTACCCAGGAGCTCACGGGTTCGAGCACCGGTTGGGGCGGGTAATCTACAATTCGCCCTTCATCCTGACTCACTTGTTCAGCTGGCGTTACCCACGTTGCTACCCAGGAGCTCACGGGTTCGAGCACCGGTTGGGGCGGGTAATCTACAATTCGCCCTTCATCCTGACTCACTTGTTCAGCTGGCGTTACCCACGTTGCTACCCAGGAGCTCACGGGTTCGAGCACCGGTTGGGGCGGGTAATCTACAATTTGCCCTTCATCCTGACTCACTTGTTTAGCTGGCGTTACCCACGTTGCTACCCAGGAGCTCACGGGTTCGAGCACCGGTTGGGGCGGGTAATCTACAATTCGCCCTTCATCCTGACTCACTTGTTCAGCTGGCGTTACCCACGTTGCTACCCAGGAGCTCACGGGTTCGAGCACCGGTTGGGGCGGGTAATCTACAATTCGCCCTTCATCCTGACTCACTTGTTCAGCTGGCGTTACCCACGTTGCTACCCAGGAGCTCACGGGTTCGAGCACCGGTTGGGGCGGGTTATCGACAATTCGCCCTTCATCCTGACTCACTTGTTCAGCTGGCGTTACCCACGTTGCTACCCAGGAGCTCACGGGTTCGAGCACCGGTTGGGGCGGGTAATCTACAATTCGCCCTTCATCCTGACTCACTTGTTCAGCTGGCGTTACCCACGTTGCTACCCAGGAGCTCACGGGTTCGAGCACCGGTTGGGGCGGGTAATCTACAATTCGCCCTTCATCCTGACTCACTTGTTCAGCTGGCGTTACCCACGTTGCTACCCAGGAGCTCACGGGTTCGAGCACCGGTTGGGGCGGGTAATCTACAATTTGCCCTTCATCCTGACTCACTTGTTTAGCTGGCGTTACCCACGTTGCTACCCAGGAGCTCACGGGTTCGAGCACCGGTTGGGGCGGGTAATCTACAATTCGCCCTTCATCCTGACTCACTTGTTCAGCTGGCGTTACCCACGTTGCTACCCAGGAGCTCACGGGTTCGAGCACCGGTTGGGGCGGGTAATCTACAATTCGCCCTTCATCCTGACTCACTTGTTCAGCTGGCGTTACCCACGTTGCTACCCAGGAGCTCACGGGTTCGAGCACCGGTTGGGGCGGGTTATCGACAATTCGCCCTTCATCCTGACTCACTTGTTCAGCTGGCGTTACCCACGTTGCTACCCAGGAGCTCACGGGTTCGAGCACCGGTTGGGGCGGGTAATCTACAATTCGCCCTTCATCCTGACTCACTTGTTCAGCTGGCGTTACCCACGTTGCTACCCAGGAGCTCACGGGTTCGAGCACCGGTTGGGGCGGGTAATCTACAATTCGCCCTTCATCCTGACTCACTTGTTCAGCTGGCGTTACCCACGTTGCTACCCAGGAGCTCACGGGTTCGAGCACCGGTTGGGGCGGGTAATCTACAATTTGCCCTTCATCCTGACTCACTTGTTTAGCTGGCGTTACCCACGTTGCTACCCAGGAGCTCACGGGTTCGAGCACCGGTTGGGGCGGGTAATCTACAATTCGCCCTTCATCCTGACTCACTTGTTCAGCTGGCGTTACCCACGTTGCTACCCAGGAGCTCACGGGTTCGAGCACCGGTTGGGGCGGGTAATCTACAATTCGCCCTTCATCCTGACTCACTTGTTCAGCTGGCGTTACCCACGTTGCTACCCAGGAGCTCACGGGTTCGAGCACCGGTTGGGGCGGGTAATCTACAATTCGCCCTTCATCCTGACTCACTTGTTCAGCTGGCGTTACCCACGTTGCTACCCAGGAGCTCACGGGTTCGAGCACCGGTTGGGGCGGGTAATCTACAATTTGCCCTTCATCCTGACTCACTTGTTTAGCTGGCGTTACCCACGTTGCTACCCAGGAGCTCACGGGTTCGAGCACCGGTTGGGGCGGGTAATCTACAATTCGCCCTTCATCCTGACTCACTTGTTCAGCTGGCGTTACCCACGTTGCTACCCAGGAGCTCACGGGTTCGAGCACCGGTTGGGGCGGGTAATCTACAATTCGCCCTTCATCCTGACTCACTTGTTCAGCTGGCGTTACCCACGTTGCTACCCAGGAGCTCACGGGTTCGAGCACCGGTTGGGGCGGGTTATCGACAATTCGCCCTTCATCCTGACTCACTTGTTCAGCTGGCGTTACCCACGTTGCTACCCAGGAGCTCACGGGTTCGAGCACCGGTTGGGGCGGGTAATCTACAATTTGCCCTTCATCCTGACTCACTTGTTTAGCTGGCGTTACCCACGTTGCTACCCAGGAGCTCACGGGTTCGAGCACCGGTTGGGGCGGGTAATCTACAATTCGCCCTTCATCCTGACTCACTTGTTCAGCTGGCGTTACCCACGTTGCTACCCAGGAGCTCACGGGTTCGAGCACCGGTTGGGGCGGGTAATCTACAATTCGCCCTTCATCCTGACTCACTTGTTCAGCTGGCGTTACCCACGTTGCTACCCAGGAGCTCACGGGTTCGAGCACCGGTTGGGGCGGGTTATCGACAATTCGCCCTTCATCCTGACTCACTTGTTCAGCTGGCGTTACCCACGTTGCTACCCAGGAGCTCACGGGTTCGAGCACCGGTTGGGGCGGGTAATCTACAATTCGCCCTTCATCCTGACTCACTTGTTCAGCTGGCGTTACCCACGTTGCTACCCAGGAGCTCACGGGTTCGAGCACCGGTTGGGGCGGGTAATCTACAATTCGCCCTTCATCCTGACTCACTTGTTCAGCTGGCGTTACCCACGTTGCTACCCAGGAGCTCACGGGTTCGAGCACCGGTTGGGGCGGGTAATCTACAATTTGCCCTTCATCCTGACTCACTTGTTTAGCTGGCGTTACCCACGTTGCTACCCAGGAGCTCACGGGTTCGAGCACCGGTTGGGGCGGGTAATCTACAATTCGCCCTTCATCCTGACTCACTTGTTCAGCTGGCGTTACCCACGTTGCTACCCAGGAGCTCACGGGTTCGAGCACCGGTTGGGGCGGGTAATCTACAATTCGCCCTTCATCCTGACTCACTTGTTCAGCTGGCGTTACCCACGTTGCTACCCAGGAGCTCACGGGTTCGAGCACCGGTTGGGGCGGGTTATCGACAATTCGCCCTTCATCCTGACTCACTTGTTCAGCTGGCGTTACCCACGTTGCTACCCAGGAGCTCACGGGTTCGAGCACCGGTTGGGGCGGGTAATCTACAATTCGCCCTTCATCCTGACTCACTTGTTCAGCTGGCGTTACCCACGTTGCTACCCAGGAGCTCACGGGTTCGAGCACCGGTTGGGGCGGGTAATCTACAATTCGCCCTTCATCCTGACTCACTTGTTCAGCTGGCGTTACCCACGTTGCTACCCAGGAGCTCACGGGTTCGAGCACCGGTTGGGGCGGGTAATCTACAATTTGCCCTTCATCCTGACTCACTTGTTTAGCTGGCGTTACCCACGTTGCTACCCAGGAGCTCACGGGTTCGAGCACCGGTTGGGGCGGGTAATCTACAATTCGCCCTTCATCCTGACTCACTTGTTCAGCTGGCGTTACCCACGTTGCTACCCAGGAGCTCACGGGTTCGAGCACCGGTTGGGGCGGGTAATCTACAATTCGCCCTTCATCCTGACTCACTTGTTCAGCTGGCGTTACCCACGTTGCTACCCAGGAGCTCACGGGTTCGAGCACCGGTTGGGGCGGGTAATCTACAATTCGCCCTTCATCCTGACTCACTTGTTCAGCTGGCGTTACCCACGTTGCTACCCAGGAGCTCACGGGTTCGAGCACCGGTTGGGGCGGGTAATCTACAATTTGCCCTTCATCCTGACTCACTTGTTTAGCTGGCGTTACCCACGTTGCTACCCAGGAGCTCACGGGTTCGAGCACCGGTTGGGGCGGGTAATCTACAATTCGCCCTTCATCCTGACTCACTTGTTCAGCTGGCGTTACCCACGTTGCTACCCAGGAGCTCACGGGTTCGAGCACCGGTTGGGGCGGGTAATCTACAATTCGCCCTTCATCCTGACTCACTTGTTCAGCTGGCGTTACCCACGTTGCTACCCAGGAGCTCACGGGTTCGAGCACCGGTTGGGGCGGGTTATCGACAATTCGCCCTTCATCCTGACTCACTTGTTCAGCTGGCGTTACCCACGTTGCTACCCAGGAGCTCACGGGTTCGAGCACCGGTTGGGGCGGGTAATCTACAATTCGCCCTTCATCCTGACTCACTTGTTCAGCTGGCGTTACCCACGTTGCTACCCAGGAGCTCACGGGTTCGAGCACCGGTTGGGGCGGGTAATCTACAATTCGCCCTTCATCCTGACTCACTTGTTCAGCTGGCGTTACCCACGTTGCTACCCAGGAGCTCACGGGTTCGAGCACCGGTTGGGGCGGGTAATCTACAATTTGCCCTTCATCCTGACTCACTTGTTTAGCTGGCGTTACCCACGTTGCTACCCAGGAGCTCACGGGTTCGAGCACCGGTTGGGGCGGGTAATCTACAATTCGCCCTTCATCCTGACTCACTTGTTCAGCTGGCGTTACCCACGTTGCTACCCAGGAGCTCACGGGTTCGAGCACCGGTTGGGGCGGGTAATCTACAATTCGCCCTTCATCCTGACTCACTTGTTCAGCTGGCGTTACCCACGTTGCTACCCAGGAGCTCACGGGTTCGAGCACCGGTTGGGGCGGGTTATCGACAATTCGCCCTTCATCCTGACTCACTTGTTCAGCTGGCGTTACCCACGTTGCTACCCAGGAGCTCACGGGTTCGAGCACCGGTTGGGGCGGGTAATCTACAATTCGCCCTTCATCCTGACTCACTTGTTCAGCTGGCGTTACCCACGTTGCTACCCAGGAGCTCACGGGTTCGAGCACCGGTTGGGGCGGGTAATCTACAATTCGCCCTTCATCCTGACTCACTTGTTCAGCTGGCGTTACCCACGTTGCTACCCAGGAGCTCACGGGTTCGAGCACCGGTTGGGGCGGGTAATCTACAATTTGCCCTTCATCCTGACTCACTTGTTTAGCTGGCGTTACCCACGTTGCTACCCAGGAGCTCACGGGTTCGAGCACCGGTTGGGGCGGGTAATCTACAATTCGCCCTTCATCCTGACTCACTTGTTCAGCTGGCGTTACCCACGTTGCTACCCAGGAGCTCACGGGTTCGAGCACCGGTTGGGGCGGGTAATCTACAATTCGCCCTTCATCCTGACTCACTTGTTCAGCTGGCGTTACCCACGTTGCTACCCAGGAGCTCACGGGTTCGAGCACCGGTTGGGGCGGGTTATCGACAATTCGCCCTTCATCCTGACTCACTTGTTCAGCTGGCGTTACCCACGTTGCTACCCAGGAGCTCACGGGTTCGAGCACCGGTTGGGGCGGGTAATCTACAATTCGCCCTTCATCCTGACTCACTTGTTCAGCTGGCGTTACCCACGTTGCTACCCAGGAGCTCACGGGTTCGAGCACCGGTTGGGGCGGGTAATCTACAATTCACCCTTCATCCTGACTCAACCGGAAGTTTTCATAAAAAAGATCTCAAAAGTAATATACATACTATTAATTATGTGCAATTCTAAAAGATATTTGAGTTGTTTTGCCGCTCATTATCTCGTACAAAATAAATACCTATTGAGTGAAAGAGGCGCTCCGATGGGGAATGAAACGTATGTAAATTTCCTGCCGTCTGGCCACGAAATGTCAATATTGACTATTCACACATTTTCAGGGTAACTAAACGTACTGAGACAAACCAACACTTCTTTTGAAGTTCAAATGCCTTTAATGTAAACTCAGTCATTAAGTTTGCCGTTGAAATGCGTCGCAATTTACAAAGTTTATCTTAAACTTTAATTAAACTTTATTACTTTATTTAATTTTTTTACTTTTCTTTAATGAAGGCAATTTTTAGATTGTGGTTTTAAGTCGCGTCAACAGGAATGTTAATAATATATTAAGTGTTGTATTATCATTTAAAAGGAAGTAATGAAATAATCGAGTCACTCAGGACCGGAAAAAGCCGGGATAGTTCCGTCAAGAGCAAGGCTGGTTCGAGGCGGGGGTCCGGGAGAGTTCCGTCAAGAGCAAGGCTGGTTCGAGGCGGGGGTCCGGGAGAGTTCCGTCAAGAGCAAGGCTGGTTCGAGGCGGGGGTCCGGGAGAGTTCCGTCAAGAGCAAGGCTGGTTCGAGGCGGGGGTCCGGGAGAGTTCCGTCAAGAGCAAGGCTGGTTCGAGGCGGGGGTCCGGGAGAGTTCCGTCAAGAGCAAGGCTGGTTCGAGGCGGGGGTCCGGGAGAGTTCCGTCAAGAGCAAGGCTGGTTCGAGGCGGGGGTCCGGGAGAGTTCCGTCAAGAGCAAGGCTGGTTCGAGGCGGGGGTCCGGGAGAGTTCCGTCAAGAGCAAGGCTGGTTCGAGGCGGGGGTCCGGGAGAGTTCCGTCAAGAGCAAGGCTGGTTCGAGGCGGGGGTCCGGGAGAGTTCCGTCAAGAGCAAGGCTGGTTCGAGGCGGGGGTCCGGGAGAGTTCCGTCAAGAGCAAGGCTGGTTCGAGGCGGGGGTCCGGGAGAGTTCCGTCAAGAGCAAGGCTGGTTCGAGGCGGGGGTCCGGGAGAGTTCCGTCAAGAGCAAGGCTGGTTCGAGGCGGGGGTCCGGGAGAGTTCCGTCAAGAGCAAGGCTGGTTCGAGGCGGGGGTCCGGGAGAGTTCCGTCAAGAGCAAGGCTGGTTCGAGGCGGGGGTCCGGGAGAGTTCCGTCAAGAGCAAGGCTGGTTCGAGGCGGGGGTCCGGTAGAGTTCCGTCAAGAGCAAGGCTGGTTCGAGGCGGGGGTCCGGGAGAGTTCCGTCAAGAGCAAGGCTGGTTCGAGGCGGGGGTCCGGGAGAGTTCCGTCAAGAGCAAGGCTGGTTCGAGGCGGGGGTCCGGGAGAGTTCCGTCAAGAGCAAGGCTGGTTCGAGGCGGGGGTCCGGGAGAGTTCCGTCAAGAGCAAGGCTGGTTCGAGGCGGGGGTCCGGGAGAGTTCCGTCAAGAGCAAGGCTGGTTCGAGGCGGGGGTCCGGGAGAGTTCCGTCAAGAGCAAGGCTGGTTCGAGTCGGGGGTCCGGGAGAGTTCCGTCAAGAGCAAGGCTGGTTCGAGGCGGGGGTCCGGGAGAGTTCCGTCAAGAGCAAGGCTGGTTCGAGGCGGGGGTCCGGGAGAGTTCCGTCAAGAGCAAGGCTGGTTCGAGGCGGGGGTCCGGGAGAGTTCCGTCAAGAGCAAGGCTGGTTCGAGGCGGGGGTCCGGGAGAGTTCCGTCAAGAGCAAGGCTGGTTCGAGGCGGGGGTCCGGGAGAGTTCCGTCAAGAGCAAGGCTGGTTCGAGGCGGGGGTCCGGGAGAGTTCCGTCAAGAGCAAGGCTGGTTCGAGGCGGGGGTCCGGGAGAGTTCCGTCAAGAGCAAGGCTGGTTCGAGGCGGGGGTCCGGGAGAGTTCCGTCAAGAGCAAGGCTGGTTCGAGGCGGGGGTCCGGGAGAGTTCCGTCAAGAGCAAGGCTGGTTTGAGGCGGGGGTCCGGGAGAGTTCCGTCAAGAGCAAGGCTGCACAACAAGGCTGCGGAACAAGGTCCGGGCTCCGGGAAATTGGAAGAAGACGACAAGAGGCAGGTCGACCCTGACTGTTTTCAATATGTGGTCTTACCACTCGTCTGGGTCCTGATTCTACAGCTATTTTCGATTGCTAGCGGAATCGCAATGTGTATAAAGCGTATTTCAAATCGCATAGCGGATTTGTTTACCGCTCTGGAGGCTAATTCTTGAGATTCCGGTTTTAAAACCGTTTAACGTTTGTATTGTATGAATTTGAAAAAGGCTAAGGCCTAGTTATCAACATTTTAAAGTTTTAAACAATGAAAACGTGAACGTGAAAGTTCACATTCAAAACGTGAAAGCTCAAGAATTGGCCTCCAGGCCGGCATGGGAAACCCTCCCGTCTGATCACCAAATCACTGAACAAAACAAATTGAAGGTAACTCAAAACGTCATAAACGAAAAGCCAATTCTGTCAGACTAATATGCAATTTGCAGTGTGAACTGTCCAATGTATTGCTTCGTTTGTTGAGAGCTAGTAATTACATCGTTATGGCGCCGGCGCCCTATGTGCTGCTCTAGTTCACAATAACGAAGCTTGAATAAGCGATTTATCGCGGAGCTAGTTTCCACACTAGATGGAGCGGTCATAGGGTGTGAGGGGATTCATTTTATTCAAGTTCTGACAAGAAGAATGCAATAGCATTTTAATCAGTGGAACATTGCCAAGTCCGTGCAATGTGAAGTTATAAATCCAATCTCCTTTGACCGCAAGTGCAGTTATAATTTAGAGGCGCGTTCGCATAATCATGGGAATCTCACATTGTTGAAAAATGTCTTAAATTAGACCTTTGGCCCACCGTGAATCATATTGTACAACATTTTAAAACATTTTCTTCTGCTGTTTATGAACCAGTGCGCCGCGGAATTCATGTTTTTGGATGGATTAATCAAAATCATAATCTCCTTCTGGAAAAATATCAGTAACATGCAGAACTCGTAATCCGATTATCACGAAACCTTCAGACTTCTGGCGACTGTAGAACCATTTCCATAGCGGATGCCGCCATTATATGAAACGTGATCAGGTGAAAAGGTTGGACAGATTTGGACGTTAATTCCATCATTTAATTTTAAAAAAAAATCAGTAATATAACGTACTAATTAGCAAACCAGATTACGACGTCATAAATGATTTAAAACCAATTTTTACAAATACATTTATCATTTACATTGTCAACCGCTACTTATACATCCTGCAGTAATGCCATCTCAACATGACTGAGAGGGTAGGTTCGAAACTACTCTTAATACTGTTCGATTTATTACCATGACCACATTTCACAATAGAAATGTTTTTTTATAGTAGAACTGTAGTAAACATTATCCCCATAAAAAACACTCCGTGTAAAAATACCAGCCAAGTATCTTCAATTAAAAAAAAATAGAAGAAATCTAAAAATTCAGCATTGAAAAGTAGTGATATCAAAAAATTGGCCAAGTCAAAACTTTTCAAAAAATACTTGGCGCATCGTGCATATAAATAGTATAGAAGTAGGCAGGAAATGAAATGTACTCATCTACACATGTCCTAAAAAAACGATGCGCCAAGTATTTTTTGAAAAGTTTTGACTTGGCCAATTTTTTGATATCACTACTTTTCAGTGCTGAATTATTAGATTTCTTCTATTTTTTTTTAATTGAAGAGACTTGGCTGGTATTTTTACACGGAGTGTTTTTTATGGGGATATCACTTCTTTTTTCAGTTTATTATTACAACTTGTAACATATTGTGGCACCAAAGATTATAATTCTTTTAAAAAATAAGATTTTGTGATTTGGTTGCTAAGAAAAGTTGTGCTTGTTACTGTGTTAATGCTATAAATAATATGTTACAAAGTATAGCAAAAGTTTCGTTCCAATCGGTCCAGCCATTCTCGAGTTACGGCATCACTTCCGGTTTTCAAAATGGCGGTTGACATCACTGCCACCTAAAATTTGTATCTATAAATGTTATGTAACATTATAAGCCTTCTGAATATGTAGTTATTGATATAAGAGATGATTTTAGTCAGATTTGTCATTTTTATGACGTCATTTCCGGTCTAGGTTATAGAACATTTCTTCTTTCACTATTGGTATTCCTTAAAGATGACCTTCTAAATCGAATGGCGCTAATTTCGTTCTAATCGGTCCAGCCGTTTTTGATATATGACGTCACTTCTGGTTTAAAAATGGCGGCACAAAAAATTTATAAGAACAAAGGTATGATCAGACGCCAAAAGTGCACATGTGGTAAAATTTATATATCGATCGGTTCAGCCGTTTAGGCTGTGGCGGTGATAGCAACGTTTCCTGATATCTGAATCTGAATCTGAATCATCATCATCAGATAGCTTTTAAAAGGGGTGTAATTTCACTGTTTTCACTGCCCTCTAGCACCCAAACGGCATAACGTATTGTTCCCAAATTTGGTATATGTTGTCAGGTGGGCCATAGCTCGAAATTAAGTTATTTCGCAACAATGTGAGATTTCCCAATTTTGAGATCCAGTAGGCCGAAAATGCCATGTTGTTGCTTACAGTAAAAGTGTTTGGTCTGCTCCTCAGTTTATTAGGCATTTACGGTATGTTGAGTGAGTGTGAGTGTATAGTACGACTTGGCTGGGTGGAGCGACCGCTCCACTAGATCCCCATAAAAAAGCACTTCGTGTAAAAATACCAGCCAGTCTCCAACAACTATAAAAAATAGAAGAAATCTAAAAATTCTGCAATGAATAGTAGTGATATCATAAAATGGGCCAAGTTAAAACTAAATTTTAAAAACCAAAATATACTTGGCGCATCGTGTTTATATACACTAGGAAAACGCTCAGTGTAACGCGTTGATGAGCGAGCACAGAACATGCAACATCCCCATAGTAACGATGCACGACACGGCACAAGACGATTTTCTCTGCAATTTTTCAATCTCCATAATACTCTGGATGAATAACAGATCCATTGTGTCGTGAAGTCTTACCTACACAGAAAAAAATATTTTGTTTAATTCAACTAAAACCTTATGTTTACGTGATTTAGTGTCTATATTTAGTTAGATTAACTAAACTTTACTTAATCCAACAAAATCATTTATTGGTTTAACTAAATAAATATAGTAAAATCAATCAAAAAATATGTTTACTGATTGTATTCTTAAATTAGCGAATCTTTTTGGTTAGTTTTAGAATATCAAAAGTTGATGTTGGAATTCACTAAACAGAGAAGCTTGATATAAGTATATTTCGGGGAAAAGGATGACAACCCGGTTATTTGTTTTATGATGAAGTCTGTGATTGGTCAGTTTCGTCACGTGATTTCTTCCTTGCGATGACGTACTGCCACCGGCAGTTTGGCCGGCACGGCAGCCATTTTGCACGCTTCTCTCTCTCCAAGCAAGCAAAGCGATTCGTTTCATTATTGTGATTAAAATGCACTTTTAATATTAATATCGTCATGCTATGCGGATATCTTATCTTGAAGAGTTTGAACCTTACAACATTGAAGAAAGACAACCATCAAGACATATTGAACGAGCAAGTTGTAAGAAAGAATTTCAAGAGGTAAGAATACTCAACACTACCTTGCCAAGACTCATTCATGGTATGTAATGGTTTGAGGTTAATGTGTCTGTGTCTAATAAGTAGTTTCCCGTTTGTATGGACGCACCTACTTAGTTGTAAGAATTAGACACAAAAACAATGACCTAACGTTAGAATCCACCATATAAAATAGGTACCTAGGTAGTAAATACCGCATGGAATGGTCCTGCTGCGGTGTCGACAAATCAGTCAATTTTTTGCTTTTCACTCTGCAACAGTTTCTAGTAGGTACTACCTAGGCTAGTAGAAAGTAGGTAGGTACCTACCTAAACATAAGTGCATTTAATTCCGAAGTTATATTTGCCTAGGTATTTACCTCTAGAACTTAATCAGAAATACATGTTCATCAATAATCACGTGCGATGGTAGGTAGTTTAGGTAAGGTAGTCTAATCATTTGTCTTTAATCAAAATCCGAAGAACAATCTTGCACCTTACCTACTGCACATTAAATGTAATGAATGAGGTAACCTAGGTACTTCCCTATTCATTACCTACTTTTTTTCTGGATAACAGGATGCGAATCACCCCAAAGACGGAGGGAAATCAGTACGCTGCATCGCTGTCATGAAACCAGGGAGCGCAATCGGTAAAGCTTCCGGGCTGATCTCAAGAAGAGCACATAATGAAGCGGACATACTTCCCTCTACTTCGTAAGTACCTAAACTAAGTAGGTGTAGGTACACTTAACAAAGCAAAAAAGGATCGCTCAATAAATCTGATTTGTTGAAAAATCTAAGGTCACATCATTAGAAGCCAATCGGTTTGATCTCCTTGTCTCACTCTAGTATGTGACCTCTCATTTTAATAACAAGCATACATAGCGTGTTATTGAACATGCATTAGATTACAGTCATTAGATTGTAATGTAGGTAGTCGGTATCACAGACGAAATATTGAAATAAGAGAAAATTATCTTGACTCTTAAGACCATGCAAAATTTTAAATTGATTGGACCAAGTCAGCTGATTTTAACAATGCACATACATGAGCACCTAAATTGCATAGGTACAATGCACCTCTCAGCTAAAAAATTGCAAAATTTCACCATAGATGAAGTTGTGTGACCTGTAGTACCTATCCAACAATGCAAAACAAATAATAAGAAATCGATAAAGAACAGAGGTCCGAGCAAAGTGTCAAAAGTCCCCCCCACCCCCCACCCCCAATGAAAGTGTTAAAGATAAAGTCGTGTTAATTTTGTAATGTTGTTTTAAAGATGATGCTGTGTTCGAGAACATCAGAGCCTGGTGTGATGTGGCGACAAGCAGTTCCCTGGTCGCTGTACAGCGATACCTAGTATAATGACGGTCGGTGACTTTCATCGGAGGATTTTCCATCTTGGGGGCTTCAAGTGGATATGTATTGGTACGTTAATTTCCAAGTTTGTTTTTACAACTTTTAAAGTTTGAAAAGTCCATTCATTCCACTCAATAACTAGGTAAGTAAGTCCCATCCACGGACTTTCCAAAATTCTACTTTGCATTTGATGAAGCTCTCATTTTGGTTCTAAGTAAAATTTTAACAAGTTTGAAATGAGATGAACATGTTGTATGGAAACATTTTGTGTGGATTCTACTTTCATTTTCTCATGGAAAAACAAAATTAATTTAAATTATACATTCTATTGATACCTACAGTTTACAAAATTATACTACTTGAATTCTCTGAGAATATTATGTCAGCTTCTATGTTATTGTTTTGAAAAGTCTGAGCGGACTTGTTGTGTGGAACGGATTTGCTTTGCAAGCATTGTTTGTTATTGAACATGACAAACAATCTTCCAAATTTGTTCAACAATAATTTTTATCATTATAAAAATTTTGATCATTTGATTATTTTCATAATTTTTTTTATTGAGTGGAACGGTCTTTTCAAAACTCAGAAGCTGACATCTTCTCAGGGAATTCATTGTAAATTGAAAACTGTATCTAGAGAATATGTACACTCAACAAATGATTAAAACGGTATTGAAAGAAATGGATTGTCTGAAAATCAAAAAAGTGATAGCATTATTCGCAATGCAGTCTATGCTAACTCTTCATCTAACTCTATAGTAGTTGAGCTCTGATTTCATTAATAATAACAAGGATTTATTGTCACGGAACCTGACCAGCAGCCAATCAGTTTCGTTCAAATGATCTCGTTTAATGATTTCGATTGTTTCGTTCATGATTTGTTGGGTGTACAATTTAAAATTAATTTTGTTTTTCCATGAGGAAATGATAGTTGAATCTACACAAAATGCTTCAATTATTGGACCATTTTTCTCATTTTAATGTTGTTAAATTTTGCTTAAAATCAAATGAGCTCCATCAATATTAACCTGGCTCTAAAGTAGACTATTGACAACTTTAATGTTATAAATGTACATAAATATTCAACATTTTAGGGATTGAGGAGCCCCAATAATATGTATGTTGTTTATATCTACTTCCATTTTTGGTAGAGATAAAGATGTACATTGTTTTAATTGTTAAAATATATTGTACTCTTTGCCAGTCCGTAAACATTTTGTTGCTGAAAATAACAGTTCCAATTAGAGAGCTTAGGCCCGGTTGTACCAAGTCCCGATAAAATTAGCGGTAGGATTTATCGCCTGAAACCATGGCAACAGCCAATGAAACACAGCCATCTAGACTGCTAAAGTTCACTTTAAGGTAGGTTTACAGCTTGACGCTCGGCGCTCAACGCTAGCGCTGAAAGATGAACATGGTTTATAAATCTTTGACATTGAACGCCAGCGCTCAGCGTTGGCCAATCAGGAGGAGGCTCAACGGCGAGCGCTGAGCGCCACACGTCGAACGAACGCCGAGCTGTAAACGTACCTTTAGTCTAAAGTGAACTTTATCTTACTTATCGGGTCATCGTACAACTGGGCCTAAAGGTACGTTTACAGCTCGACGTTCGCTCAACGTTTGGCGCTCAGCGCTCGCCGTTGAGCCTCCTGGTTGGCCAATGCCGAGCGCTGGCGTTGAAGGTCAAAGATAAACTATGTTCATCTTTCAGCGCTAGCGCTAAGCGTCGAGCGTCGAACGTCAAGCTGTAAACGTACCTTTAGAGAGTTAGATTATCTTCAAAGGGCCAAGAGTTTTCACATTAATTCGTATTCAATTCAAAGGCTCACTTATCAACGCGTTACACCGAGCGTTTTCCTGGTTTAATTAAATTTAGTTTGGTCAAATGACCAAGAATATTTGTCCGGTCAATTGACCTTGAACTATCCCTAACTATTTTTATTGTTTTCAGACTTCCGGAGAGATTTTGACTTCCGAGTGGCGAACGTGTGTGTAGATGGAGAAACTAAACCCTTTACAAGCAGACTCGTCAACCATTTGTCATCTTCATTGGCCCCGACATCTCTGCAGTCGAGACGTCTTCATCGACCCGATCCAGTGCAAGGTGTATTCTTCACCCGAGTCGTTGACGTGTGCATTGAACATTAGCTATGAACACTCGTTCCACCGTAACCGATTCTGTTCGTAACGCACGGTCATTGCGTATGATCATTGATTGGGGTTTGATGACCACGTGCGAGTTTGTACAAAGTGCGAAGACTTATGTTCTCTTTGAATCAATGCATTATTCTATTTTGTTTCTACTTGTGTGTTCAATGTTTGTAAGTGTAAATAAAAATGTTTTACCTACTACATTCTCAATGTTTGTAATTTCTTGTTTTCACCAAATCATTTTGTCCCAATAAACAAATTATTTAGTTAAATTAAATTAATAATTCATTTATATTAACTAAAGCATATTGTTAAAACAAGAAAATAATTTTGAATCTTAACCTAATATGTATGTAAAACTAACCAAAATATATACTTAAATCTAGTTTATAGAGTTGATATCTTAGATTCAACTAAATAATTATACTTAATTCTACTAAAAGCATAGAGCTGATTCCGTAAACCAAGATGGCCGTACTAAAAGTTATTCTTAAATCTACTAAATAATATAGTGAAAACAACTAAATATTTTAAACATAAAATATGTTTAACTTAACTAAGCTTGTCGTTGACTGTATAGTAAACATAGAATATAGTTAATTCTAATCATATTTTAGTAGATCTAAACAAATATTTTTTTGTGTGTACATACCTTCTCCAGAAATCTTTTGTGACATCCCATACTAAACTCGTAAAATCTAGTGGAGCGGTCGCTCCACCCAGCCAAGTCGTACCGTACACTCACAGTCACTCAACATACCGTAAATGCCTAATAAACCGAGGAGCAGACCAAACACTTTTACTGTAAGCAACAACATGGCATTTTCGGCCTACTGGATCATAAAATTGAAAAATCTCACATTGTTGTGAAATATCTTAATTTCGAACTATGGCCCACCCCACTCCATATACTAAATTTGGGAACAATAGGTTATGCCATTTGCGTGCTAGAGGGCCGTGAAAACAGTGAAATTACACCCCTTTTAAAACCTATCTGATGATGATATCAGGAAACACCGCTATCACCGCCACAGCCTAAACGGCTTAGCCGATCGATCTGAAATTTTTACCACATGTGCACTTTTGGCGTCTGAGGTGCCTTTTTATAAATCAAACCGGTAGTCGCCATTTTGAAACCGGAAGTGACGTCATATCTCAAAAACGGCTTAACCGATCGGAACGAAATTTGCGCCAATCGATTCAGACGGTCCTCTTTATGAAATAACAATAGTTAAATTAAAGTTTTCTAATTACTGAAACCGGAAATGACGTCATAGTTTAGCGAAATCTGCTTAAATTCACTTCCCTTTATATAAAAACCAACTATATATTCAGAAGGCTTATAATGAAATATTAGTATTTATATACATATCTAGAAATAAAAGAATTCGTGGAAACCAAAAAAATAGAAATAGATAAGTGGACGCAGTACTTCACCAACTTATTTCAGGGAGCAGAGATGAGTGAATTGGAAGATGTCGGACAGAATGTAGAAGAAGTGAGTGTGTCGGAGACTGAAGTGAGAATTACATTAAAGAAGCTAAGAAATAGAAAATCGCCCGGGGAAGATGGTATTACTAATGAACTTCTAAAATATGGAGGATCAGCACTTGCGGGAGAGATAACAAAACTCTTAAACAAGATCATGGAGAATTCTAAAATCCCTGATGAGTGGAGGACAAATATTTTAATACCCATTTTCAAGAAGGGCGATAAAATGGAGCCGGGAAATTATCGGGGAATAAACCTTTTATACACCATGCTCAAATTCACAACCAAGATCATTACAAGTAAGCTCGACAATTTAATAGAGCTACAAGATGCACAGCAAGGATTTCGGAGGGGCAGATCATGCATTGATGCAATATTTGCAGTAAGACAGATTGTAGAGAAATCTTTGGAATACAACAACCCTGCATACATGTGTTTTATTGACTTGACAAAGGCATTTGATCGAATCCGGCTGATAGACATAATCAATATCCTCATTCAAAGGAACATTCCACAGTCTATCATTAGAGTTATACAAGATATCTACAGCAATAGTAAAATTAAGGTCAAATGTAACGGACAGTTCTCTGAACCAATTGATATGAACATGGGTGTAAGGCAAGGAGATTCTTTAAGCCCGCTTCTTTTTAACTTGATTATGGATGAAATTATAAAGTCTGTTCGAGGAATTAAAGGATACAGTTTGGGTAGAAGTACGATAAATATTATTTGTTATGCAGACGACGCTATATTAATAGCTGATAACGAGGACGACTTACAGAGATTGGTTTTTAGGTTTAATAATGCTTGTAGTTTGTATAATATGGAGATTTCTACAAATAAGACGCAGACAATGACGATTGCTAAAGAGCCCATTCGATGCAAAATAGTGGTTAATGGTGACATTATTGAGCAAGTTTTAGAATACAAGTACTTGGGAACGACTATCACCAGTTATGGACACATAGAGAAGGAGGTGAATGGACAAATCATGAAGGCCAACAGAGTAGCGGGATGTTTGGGAGATGTTATATGGAGGAACAAGTTCTTGCGCCAGGATGCGAAGTCGCAGATATATAAGAGCGTAATAAGACCCATTATATCCTATGCTTCTGAAACAAGACCCGACACATCTAAGACAAGACATCAGTCGCAGGTAACCGAAATGAAAGTCTTAAGAAGAATATTAGGTAAAACGAGACTGGATCGGATACGGAATGAAAGTATAAGGGACACCTGCAGAGTTACAGATGTGGCTGATTGGATTAAGGAAAGAAGACTTCTTTGGGATGAACACATTTCAAGGATGGATCAAGGGCGATTAGTTAGGGTTGCACGGGACAATCGGCCCAGAGGAAAGAGAAGAATAGGACGTCCAAACAAGAGATGGAAGGATTCATTAGAATGAAGAGCTCAGTACAAAACGTTTTAAATTGGTTTTGAACAGGATTGTATCCTATATATAAGTTAAAGAAGAAGAAGAAGAAGATATCTAGTGGAGCGGTCGCTCCACCCAGCCAAGTCGTACTATACACTCACAGTCACTCAACATACCGTAAATGCCTAATAAACTGAGGAGCAGACCAAACACTTTTACTGTAAGCAACAACATGGCATTTTCGGCCTACTGGATCTTAAAATTGGAAAATCTCACATTGTTGTGAAATGTCTTAATTTCGAGCTATGGCCCACCCCACTACATATACCAAATTTGGGAACAATAGGTTATGCCATTTGCGCGCTAGAGGACCGAGAAAACAGTGAAATTACACCACTTTCTGATTCTGAAGATGATGATTCTGATGATATCAGGAAACCCTGTTGACAGCGCCACAGCCTAAACGGCTAAACCGATCGACCTGAAACTTTTACCACATATGCACTTTTGGCGTCTGATGATACCTTGCCTCTTGTGATTTTTTGTGCCGCCATTTTTAAACCGGAAGTGACGTCATAACTCAAAAACGTCTGGACCGATTAGAACGAAATTAGCGCCATTCGATTTAGATGGTCATCTTTATGAAGTATCAATAAAAAAAATATTATTTTCTTATTTTCTAAACCGGAAGTGACGTCACAAATACGCAATATTTAACTTATTTCAACAAATTATACTTAAAATACGTACATAATTAACTTACATTGTAACATAGACAATACAATTTATATATTCAAGGTAGCAGTGTTCTCGGCCGCCATTCCTGAAACCGGAAGTGACGTCATATAACTAAAACGCCTGTACCGATTGCAACTGAACTAGCTCCTGCGTATTCATTCTGCTATTTATTTGAAAAATCAATTGTGAAAAATGAATAAATAAATTAATGGTACCGGAAATGGCGGCAGGAACCACTAAATGAAACCGGAAGTGACGTCATATATTACAAACGGCATGACCGATTTTACGGAAATATAGGGATTAGGAATTCAGATGGTCGTTCATGAAGGTATCAACTAGATAAAACTAGATTGTTTTCTTATTACCTATACCGGAATTCGGCCGCTATTTCAAAACCGGAAGTGACGTCATGTATCGAAAACGGCTGGATCGATTATAACGAAACTTAAGCTATTCTTCTTGGATAATCATTTTCATCTTATACCAAACGCAACTTTTCATAGTAACCAAATCGGTTGAGGCGTATTTTTTTAAAGAAATTAGTCCCTGCTCGGACATGTGGTACAAGCTGTATGAATAAACTAACAAAAGAAGTGATATCCCAGAAAAAACACTCCGTGTAAAAATACCAGCCAAGTCTCTTTAACTATAAAAAAAAATAGAAGAAATCTAAAAATTCAGCACTGAAAAGGAGTGATATCAAAAAAGGAGCCAAGTCAACGAATTTTCCAAATTTTAATCGTACCATTGAAATAAAAATATCAACCCCCGAGAAATACTTAAAAAAAGGACTTGGCGCATCGTTTTTTTAAAGACATTTTTCTATTCTTAAGCTTATGCCACTCACATACTACGTAGTTCAGAAATGCCTAGAAAAATTGGGACAAAACTTTCAAATTAAATATTGAACATTCTGTAAAATATTTTAAATTTAAATATAAGTACGCAAAGAAACATAGCATTGTCTTACAAGCAATAAATACAGAACAGTTGTGTTTGTGATTGGTAGGTACCTATAGTTTTGTGGGTACATCAACATACCTACTACAGCATTATACTTTGAACCTTCTCGCCGTGTAATTAATTGCTATTAATTAACATTTTATACCAAAAAAATTCATAAATTACATCTAGTGGAGCGGTCGCTCCACCCAGCCAAGTCATACTATACACTCACAGTCACTCAACATACCGTAAATGCCTAATAAACTGAGGAGCAGACCAAACACTTTTACTGTAAGCAACAACATGGCATTTTCGGCCTACTGGATCTTAAAATTGGAAAATCTCACATTGTTGTGAAATGTCTTAATTTCGAGCTAAGGCCCACCCCACTACATATACCAAATTTGGGAACAATAGGTTATGCCATTTGCGCGCTAGAGGACCGAGAAAACAGTGAAATTACACCACTTTCTGATTCTGAAGATGATGATTCTGATGATATCAGGAAACCCTGTTGACAGCGCCACAGCCTAAACGGCTAAACCGATCGACCTGAAACTTTTACCACATATGCACTTTTGGCGTCTGATGATACCTTGCCTCTTGTGATTTTTTGTGCCGCCATTTTTAAACCGGAAGTGACGTCATAACTCAAAAACGTCTGGACCGATTAGAACGAAATTAGCGCCATTCGATTTAGATGGTCATCTATATGAAGTATCAATAAAAAAAATATTATTTTCTTATTTTCTAAACCGGAAGTGACGTCATAAATACGCAATATTTAACTTATTTCAACAAATTATACTTAAAATACGTACATAATTAACTTACATTGTAACATAGACAATACAATTTATATATTCAAGGTAGCAGTGTTCTCGGCCGCCATTCCTGAAACCGGAAGTGACGTCATATATCTAAAACGCCTGTAACGATTGCAACTGAACTAGCTCCTGCGTATTCATTCTGCTATTTATTTGAAAAATCAATTGTGAAAAATGAATAAATAAATTAATGGTACCGGAAATGGCGGCAGGAACCACTAAATGAAACCGGAAGTGACGTCATATATTACAAACGGCATGACCGATATTACGGAAATATAGGGATTAGGAATTCAGATGGTCGTTCATGAAGGTATCAACTAGATAAAACTAGATTGTTTTCTTATCTAGTGGAGCGGTCGCCTCACCCAGCCAAGTCGTACTATACACTCACAGTCACTCAACATACCGTAAATGCCTAATAAACTGAGGAGCAGACCAAACACTTTTACTGTAAGCAACAACATGGCATTTTCGGCCTACTGGATCTTAAAATTGGAAAATCTCACATTGTTGT
Source organism: Leuctra nigra (assembly GCA_934045905.1). Taxonomy (NCBI): domain Eukaryota; kingdom Metazoa; phylum Arthropoda; class Insecta; order Plecoptera; family Leuctridae; genus Leuctra; species Leuctra nigra. The sequence continues at coordinate 41,080,893 of OW203764.1, read as the reverse complement.
GAAATGTCTTAATTTCGAGCTATGGCCCACCCCACTACATATACCAAATTTGGGAACAATAGGTTATGCCATTTGCGCGCTAGAGGACCGAGAAAACAGTGAAATTACACCACTTTCTGATTCTGAAGATGATGATTCTGATGATATCAGGAAACCCTGTTGACAGCGCCACAGCCTAAACGGCTAAACCGATCGACCTGAAACTTTTACCACATATGCACTTTTGGCGTCTGATGATACCTTGCCTCTTGTGATTTTTTGTGCCGCCATTTTTAAACCGGAAGTGACGTCATAACTCAAAAACGTCTGAACCGATTAGAACGAAATTAGCGCCATTCGATTTAGATGGTCATCTTTATGAAGTATCAATAAAAAAAATATTATTTTCTTATTTTCTAAACCGGAAGTGACGTCATAAATACGCAATATTTAACTTATTTCAACAAATTATACTTAAAATACGTACATAATTAACTTACATTGTAACATAGACAATACAATTTATATATTCAAGGTAGCAGTGTTCTCGGCCGCCATTCCTGAAACCGGAAGTGACGTCATATATCTAAAACGCCTGTACCGATTGCAACTGAACTAGCTCCTGCGTATTCATTCTGCTATTTATTTGAAAAATCAATTGTGAAAAATGAATAAATAAATTAATGGTACCGGAAATGGCGGCAGGAACCACTAAATGAAACCGGAAGTGACGTCATATATTACAAACGGCATGACCGATTTTACGGAAATATAGGGATTAGGAATTCAGATGGTCGTTCATGAAGGTATCAACTAGATAAAACTAGATTGTTTTCTTATTACCTATACCGGAATTCGGCCGCTATTTCAAAACCGGAAGTGACGTCATGTATCGAAAACGGCTGGATCGATTATAACGAAACTTAAGCTATTCTTCTTGGATAATCATTTTCATCTTATACCAAACGCAACTTTTCATAGTAACCAAATCGGTTGAGGCGTATTTTTTTAAAGAAATTAGTCCCTGCTCGGACATGTGCTACAAGCTGTATGAATAAACTAACAAAAGAAGTGATATCCCAGAAAAAACACTCCGTGTAAAAATACCAGCCAAGTCTCTTTAACTATAAAAAAAAATAGAAGAAATCTAAAAATTCAGCACTGAAAAGGAGTGATATCAAAAAAGGAGCCAAGTCAACGAATTTTCCAAATTTTAATCGTACCATTGAAATAAAAATATCAACCCCCGAGAAATACTTAAAAAAAGGACTTGGCGCATCGTTTTTTTAAAGACATTTTTCTATTCTTAAGCTTATGCCACTCACATACTACGTAGTTCAGAAATGCCTAGAAAAATTGGGACAAAACTTTCAAATTAAATATTGAACATTCTGTAAAATATTTTAAATTTAAATATAAGTACGCAAAGAAACATAGCATTGTCTTACAAGCAATAAATACAGAACAGTTGTGTTTGTGATTGGTAGGTACCTATAGTTTTGTGGGTACATCAACATACCTACTACAGCATTATACTTGGAACCTTCTCGCCGTGTAATTAATTGCTATTAATTAACATTTTATACCAAAAAAATTCATTAATTACATAACGTATTACTTTAGATAAAAATCTAGTCAGTAATTATTTGAGCAGCATGGCTCAGTGCACTAGTCACTTATACAAATCTCATTGACGGCCTTCTTGTAATGAGCGCTTTCGCTATTTCCCTCAGTCACGATATTGAGAAGTATGATTGATTAATATGACCCTAGAAATAGTGGCAATAACGAATAGACTAGGCCGCTTCCGTTTATTCGTTATTCGTTTATCCGTTTATTTCCTCTGAATATTGACAAAATACCAAAACTGCCAGTATGTAAGAGTACTAGTTATATTAAAACGTAGTATGATTCGTCGATAATGAATGTGATATACTCAGGAAAATATACTTGTAGAGTTCTTCCTATACTTTTAGGATAGAAAAGTGTCTTTAAAAAAACGATGCGCCAAGTCCTTTTTTTAAGTATTTCTCGGGGGTTGATATTTTTATTTCAATGGTACGATTAAAATTTGGAAAATTCGTTGACTTGGCTCCTTTTTTGATATCACTCCTTTTCAGTGCTGAATTTTTAGATTTCTTCTATTTTTTTTTATAGTTAAAGAGACTTGGCTGGTATTTTTACACGGAGTGTTTTTTCTGGTAACGTATTACTTTAGATAAAAATCTAGTCAGTAATTATTTGAGCAGCATGGCTCAGTGCACTAGTCACTTATACAAATCTCATTGACGGCCTTCTTGTAATGAGCGCTTTCGCTATTTCCCTCAGTCACGATATTGAGAAGTATGATTGATTAATATGACCCTAGAAATAGTGGCAATAACGAATAGACTAGGCCGCTTCCGTTTATTCGTTATTCGTTTATCCGTTTATTTCCTCTGAATATTGACAAAATACCAAAACTGCCAGTAGGTAAGAGTACTAGTTATATTAAAACGTAGTATGATTCGTCGATAATGAATGTGATATACTCAGGAAAATATACTTGTAGAGTTCTTCCTATACTTTTAGGATAGAAAAGTGTCTTTAAAAAAACGATGCGCCAAGTCCTTTTTTTAAGTATTTCTCGGGGGTTGATATTTTTATTTCAATGGTACGATTAAAATTTGGAAAATTCGTTGACTTGGCTCCTTTTTTGATATCACTCCTTTTCAGTGCTGAATTTTTAGATTTCTTCTATTTTTTTTATAGTTAAAGAGACTTGGCTGGTATTTTTACACGGAGTGTTTTTTCTGGGTTAATACCTACAATGTGTAAGAGCTTTCAGCCGCCATTTTGAAAACCGGAAGTGATGCCATATCTCGAAAACGGCTGGACCTATTGGAACGATGCTTTCGCAATTCTTCATATCATATCACTTTAAGTTTAAATTTAGCTCCAAACAATATTTTTTTAGTAACTAATTCGGAAATGGCGTATTTTTTTAAAGGAATTAAAAAGTTTTAATTCCTAATTTTAATTTTTTAATAATAAAAAATATTTATTTTAATATTTTTAATTTTTTTTTTAATTTTTAAGCCCTAATAAGTTTTACAAATTGTGTAAATAAACTAAAAAAATAAGTAAGTAAGTATCCCCATAAAAAAACACTCCGTGTAAAAAAACAGCCAAGTCTCTTCAACTAAAAAAAAAATTATGAAATCTAAAAATTCTGCACTGAAACGTAGTGATATCAAAAAATGAGCCAAGTCAAAACTTTATTTGAAAATTAAAAAATACTTGGCGCATCGTTTTTTTAGGGCATTGTAGGTATAGGTACTATAAGTATATGTATTTATATCTAGCCTATACTTCTAAGCTATTTATATACACGATGCGCCAAGTATTTTTTAATTTTCAAATAAAGTTTTGACTTGGCTCATTTTTTGATATCACTACGTTTCAGTGCAGAATTTTTAGATTTCATAATTTTTTTTTTTAGTTGAAGAGACTTGGCTGTTTTTTTACACGGAGTGTTTTTTTATGGGGTTACAATTAATACTTGACTGATTGGGCTTACAATATGTAAAATTTAATATTAAGTTGGTCTTGATCACCATGCAAAATTTTAACTTAATGTGAACATTTTTAGTGTCGACCAATCAGAAGACATTATTTAAACTTAAACCAATTAGAGAATTTGTCATTCGTACTGCATCCGATTTTATGCGCTAGCTCAAAAATGCTTTCATTTTACTGTACATTGTGGATAGCTTGGCTGCTCTACAGGCCTTGCCTTGGAACAGAAGCTTAAAGAAGGCAGGGATGACAATTGAGTATACATTTTTCAAGATTATGGAATAAAATGACCTTAAAATGACAAAACTTTTGAAAATAACGACAGATTAGACTGATAATTAGCAAAAATACCTAAAATGTTGGTACCAATGACCACGCGAAGATTTAAGTTGATCGGTCAATCTGTTCTAGTTTAAATGTCAAAAATCACATGAAAAATGGTTTTAAATTTGAACCAATAGGAGGATTTGGCTGAAACTTTTTATGGTTGCAACGTTTTCGCCAAATTTCAAATTGATCGAAGCAACCAATCGAAAGATAATTTTTTTAAAATTTGAACCAATCACGGGAGCCCATTCAAAAACGATCCCAGGGACCGCATAGAGTACGTTAGTATGTGTACAAAATTTCAGATCGATTGCTTGAGCGGTTTGACCTGGGCTGTGACCACAAAAAAAAACACACAGAGAAAGTGCCATAAGAGTACCGTGGTGACGCTCGCTACGCTCGCTCAAAAAAGTATGGAAGTGCCAAAAATCAAATTGCCCTAAATATATATATAATATACCTATAATGCCCTAAAAAACGATGCGCCAAGTATATTTTGGTTTTTAAAATTAAGTTTTGACTTGGCCCATTTTTTGATATCACTACTTTTCAGTGCAGAATTTGTAGATTTCTTCTATTTTTTATAGTTGAAGAGACTTGGCTGGTATTTTTACGCGAAGTGTTTTTTATGGGGATATCACTCCTTTTTTTAGATTATTGTCACAACTTGTAACACATATCGGAGCATCAATGAATACAATTCCTTAAAAAAATAAGCCATTTCCGATTTGGTTAGTGGTTACACTAAGAATAAGTAGTTGAATTTGGTACTAAATTATGCTTAAAAATGATAATAGATGAGGAAATGCGAAAGCATCGTTCCAATAGGTCCAGCCGTTTTCGAGATAATATGGCATCACTTCCGGTTAACAAGATGGCGACTTAAATCACTGCCACCTAGAATTTATTTATCTAAAAGTTATATATCATAATAAGCCTTCCGTATTATGTGCCTAGTTATTGTAGTAGAAGGAGATTCAGATTTTTAATTTTTATGACGTCATTTCCCGTTTCAGTAAAAGTAAATGTATATCCCCATAAAAAACACTCCGTGTAAAAATACCAGCCAAGTCTCTTCAATTAAAAAAAAATAGAAGAAATCTAAAAATTCAGCACTGAAAAGTAGTGATATCAAAAAATTGGCCAAGTCAAAACTTTTCAAAAAATACTTGGCGCATCGTTCATATAAATAGTATAGAAGTAGGCAGGAAATGAAATGTACTCATCTACACATGTCCTAAAAAAACGATGCGCCAAGTATTTTTTGAAAAGTTTTGACTTGGCCAATTTTTTGATATCACTACTTTTCAGTGCTGAATTTTTAGATTTCTTCTATTTTTTTTTAATTGAAGAGACTTGGCTGGTATTTTTACACGGAGTGTTTTTTATGGGGATATCACTCCTTTTTTCAGTTTATTATTACAACTTGTAACATATTGTGGCACCAAAGATTATAATTCTTTTAAAAAATAAGATTTTGTGATTTGGTTGCTAAGAAAAGTTGTGCTTGTTACTGTGTTAATGCTATAAATAATATGTTACAAAGTATAGCAAAAGTTTCGTTCCAATCGGTCCAGCCGTTCTCGAGTTACGGCATCACTTCCGGTTTTCAAAATGGCGGTTGACATCACTGCCACCTAAAATTTGTATCTATTAATGTTATGTAACATTATAAGCCTTCTGAATATGTAGTTATTGATATAAGAGATGATTTTAGTCAGATTTGTAATTTTTATGACGTCATTTCCGGTTTAGGTTATAGAACATTTCTTCTTTCACTATTGGTATTCCTTATAGATGACCTTCTAAATCGAATGGCGCTAATTTCGTTCTAATCGATCCAGCCGTTTTTGATATATGACGTCACTTCCGGTTTAAAAATGGCGGCACAAAAAATTTATAAGAACAAAGGTATCATTAGACGCCAAAAGTGCACATGTGGTAAAATTTTCATATCGATCGGTTCAGCCGTTTAGGCTGTGGCAGTGATAGCAACGTTTCCTGATATCTGAATCATCATCATCAGATAGCTTTTAAAAGGGGTGTAATTTCACTGTTTTCACGGCCCTCTAGCACCCAAACGGCATTACGTATTGTTCCCAAATTTGGTATATGTTGTCAGGTGGGCCATAGCTCGAAATTAAGTTATTTCGCAACAATGTGAGATTTCCCAATTTTGAGATCCAGTAGGCCGAAAATGCCATGTTGTTGCTTACAGTAAAAGTGTTTGGTCTGCTCCTCAGTTTATTAGGCATTTACGGTATGTTGAGTGAGTGTGAGTGTATAGTACGACTTGGCTGGGTGGAGCGACCGCTCCACTAGATTTTCACCTATAGATATTTCATATAGAATCGATTGGCGTAAATTTCGTTCGGATCGGTTAAGCTCTAGGATCCTCTAGCACGCATACAGCATAACGTATTGTTCCCAAATTTGGTATATGTTGTCAGGTGGGCCATAGCTCGAAATTAAGTTATTTCGCAACAATGTGAGATTTCCCAATTTTGAGATCCAGTAGGCCGAAAATGCCATGTTGTTGCTTACAGTAAAAGTGGTTGATCTGCTCCTCAGTTTATAAGGCATTTACGGTATGTTGAGTGAGTGTGAGTGTACAGTACGACTTGGCTGGGTGGAGCGACCGCTCCACTAGATTATACATTGTCAGTCATTTCAAATTTGAAAGAAAATACAAGGCAGATCAGCACAGAATACAACAAATACAACGATTCAACGAACAATATCAATGCTGTGCTAAAACCAGTAGTTAAGCTTAAACGGTCTTTCAAGGAATGCCATTGCTTGTTGCCATCGCAATTTAGTCCTTCTAAAAATCATTCTGGAAATAAGGTGTTGACTTAGATTAGATTTATTCTCTCTAGATTTACCGCCTTTCCTTTAGAAAAATAGCCTTGGCTGCTTTTTACACCAAGAGTTTCTTTATGGGGTTCAAGTTTCCTTTTAGTCCAGAGTCTAAAGGGTTTGACACCCCACTAATTGCAACATTAGAGTATTTTATATCGTTGGATTCAGAAAAAATAACTGTATAACATATCAAAAGTCTACCAAAATCAAAACAGGGTGGCTGCCTCTGATTGGTCAATTAGTGAAAAACAATTGAATGCGATTATTAATTTACAGAGTAATATAAATACATCGAATATGGTATCGAATGAAAGCTCTTTTCAAGTAGAGTTTAGAAAAAAATATAACAAAATTCAAATTTTTTTCAAGGTCAAATATGCTTTTAAGTACCCAGAATGGCCTCTATAGAGGCATGCGACTTAAAATGGCTGCCGTAGTCGCATCCGAAGAGCTACAGACGTGTTTTTGGTGTCATTTGATTAAGAATACAATCTTCTGTAACATATCAAAAGTCTACAAAAACCTAAATAGTGCTAATGACAATATTTTGAGAATTAGTAAATAAGAAAATTAAACAAAATTATATAGTGCAGTAGCAAAGTAATTAAACAATTAATTGTATAATTAAATGTTCAGTTCTTGCAAATATCTCATTTGTACCCTCCTGAACATTTATGGAAGAGGAGACATTTGATTCGACCCTGTATTTTCAAGATGGCGGCCAATGATCAATGGGGCCACTGCAATTGCAATATCTCAGCTCCCGTTGATACGATTTTAATTCTTTTTCTTTCATATTGAAGCTGAATAATGTCTTAATCTTTTTTGTAACAAGTATTATTATCATATCTCGAACAGTTAAAAAGCTATATTTAAAATTACTGATAATTTGACTTTTGGATATTTGTTTTTAACTGTTTAAGCCTATTTATATTGTTGTTTGTTTGTCCAACGGAAAACATTTTTCAAATAAAATTATCTGGCAATATTATTAGCTGTTCTGTAATATATAATTTGTGGGTATTCAAGTCAACAGGAGCTGAGAAAATAGGTTTTAAACATTCAGAAATATGAATTTGCCATCTCAAGGGTAGGTTCATGTTCTAAAAAGCCATTTTCTAAGCTCATGTTGACTTGATATCCCACAAATTATATATCATATGAATTACTAATAAAATGTCCGGAGTATCGTTATTGAAAAATGTTTTGCGTGGACATACACACAACAATATAAAATATAAATAGACTTAAATCATTTTGAACAAAAATCCAAAAGTATCGGTAATTTGTAATGTAACTTTTTAACTGTTCGAGATATGATAATAATACTTATTACAAAAAAGATTAAGACATTATTCAGCTTCAATATAAAGGAAAAAGAATTAAAAACGTATCAACGGGAGCTGAGATATTGCAATTGCAGTGGCCGCATTGATCATTGGGCGCCATCTTGAAAATACAGGGTCCAATCAAATGTATTCTCTTCCAAAAATTTTCAGGAGGGTACAAGTGAGATATTTGCAAGAACTGAACATTTAATAATAAAATTAATTGTTTAATTACTTTGCTACTTAACTTTATAATTTTGTTTAATTTTCTTATTTACTAATTCTCAAAATATTATCATTAGCACTATTTTGATTTTTGTAGACTTTTAATATGATACAGAAGATTGTATTCTTAATCAAATGACACCAAAAGCACGTCTGTAGCTCTTCGGATGCGACTAAGGCAGCCATTTTAAGAGTCTACGATACTTGATGAAATCCATGTCTTATGAAGCACAAAAAGGCGGCCCCTACTTTTTTCTAATCGGCTTTACCGATTGTCTTCAAATTTTCACAGGTTATAGATAAAGAGTAGATCTGTGTCTCTAGTGGCCCCAAAGTTTAATTTTTGGTTTAGTTATTTCGGGGCAGAGGTGCCAAAAAGACTCAAATATTGCCCATGTTAGCACTTCCTCAAAACGAGAAAATACATTTTTTTTTTGATCACTAGAGACACAGATTTACTCTTTATCTCTATGCTGTTAAATTTTGAAAACAATCAGTCAAGCCGTTAAGAAAAAAGTAGGGGGCGCCTTTTTATGGTTTTTTGTGGTTTTCAATATTTGAATTAAAATAACTTACTTCACAGCAGTATATGCAACATGCAACACAAGATTAAATGTCACAAATGTCAAATCGAAATTTTCTGCGAGTCCTGTCGACTCTTAATTCGCATGCCTCTCTAGAGGCAATTCTGGGTACTTTAGAGCATATTTGACATTGGAAAACTTTTTGAATTTTGTAATATTTTTTTCTGAACTCTACTTGAAAAGAGCTTTCATTCGATACCATATTCGATGTATTTACATTACTCTGTAAATTAATAATCGCATTCAATTATTTTTCACTAATTGACCAATCACAGGCAGCTACCCTGTTTTGATTTTGGTAAACTTTTGGTATGTTATACAGTTATTTTTTTCTGAATCCAACGATATAAAATACTCTAATGTTGCAATTAGTGGGGGGTTAGGTCCTTTTTTTGGCTTTAGACTCTGGACTATTTCCGTATTAATCTTGAGAAAAACAAAGGGAAAATGATTTTTCATTTTATTTTCGAGTAATTCATTATCTGCGGAAGTATTGTGAAAACTATGAAACATAATTACCATCTAATACAGAGTCTGCCCATAAAAGTTCAAAGAGTTGTGTTGTTTCATAAAGTTGGCTAGTTTTGAGTCAAAACTAAATTTATACAACCATTTAATTCAAAATATATTTTTCAATACGCAGGTACTAAATATAATTTCAAAAACAACGCACCAACGATAGAATTGACAATAACTAGGAAAACGCTCAGTGTAACGCGTTGATGAGCGAGCACGGGTACGCGCAAATTCTCGAACCGGAAAAGCGTACACAACGCACAGAAAACATATACATCCATATGGAATTGAAATATGATCACTCAATCAACATAAAAATATATGCTTTTCATCAAAACTTGAAAATAGCATCTAAGCACCCTGGTAAATATAGCAAATCAGATTCAATTCAAATGGCACTGTAAAACATTCATTTTGATACTTCATTACTGACAGATATTAAAAATGTCAATAAGTTCATACGTTTTTAACTGATTGGGGTAAATTTTTGTAAAATAAGAGACAATGTTGGTCTTAATGATCATGCAAAATATGAGTTTGATCAGAATTATCGAAGACCGTTTTTATTTTTCAGCCTATCAGGAGATATTTATTTAAATATTAACCAATGAATAAATTACAAAAAAATTTGGGTCTGCACACAAAGAAGGTTGGTTTTACATGTGTGCAAAATTTCAGATCGATCGGTGAAACGGTGCGACCTGTGTATCGGTTAATAGCAGAAAAAAATACAAAAAAAAACAGAGGTCCGTGCCAAAAGAGCCAAAAGGAGACGCTCGCTTCGCTCGCTCAATAAATGTGTATCAGTTAAATGTCTCGTGAATCAACAGTCAATTGGGCACTAGCCAAACTTTTTCCCGCTATTGTGCTGCAGCGCTGCCATCGGGAGTGAGTAAGAAGTGTGAAGTAAGCTTTGAAGTAAGCTGTTCGTGCCACTCAAAATTAAAACTCGCGAAACTTTATTTTGACAGGCGTAAGAAGATGTACTTACTGTTTAGATACATATATTTTTTACTCTAGTATAATAAAACGTGTAAAAATAAGAAGATAGTGCAATATCTTAAGCAAATTCGATTTCAATCTGAAGCGACACCCTCTCAATTGTTTTAATAGAAAGTTACAAAATTCCATTGTGCCGTGAGTCAGTTCAAGAAAGCACTGGAAACAAAAATATTTCTGTGAGCTGTCATTATATGATCAAAATATTGTTATTACACTATAATTTCTAATAATTATCCACTCTTTCGGTAAATAACCAAATATCAACATTAATTCTTATAATATAACATGAAAATACGGAGTGTGGGGTAAGAAATACGTTGATTTGAAAAGCACAGCCTCGACGCTAGCGCCAAAGTGGCCGATCCTGTCGTCCTAGCTTGGCATCGCCCCATCGATGAATGAATGGAAATCGGATTACGCCGCCTCGACCGCATCCTTCCCAATATCCTTCCCACCCGAGCATAATCCTTCCCATTCCAAGTAACCGTTCGCGGGTGTCAAACCCTCTGAGACGCAATTCTCCTTTAAGAAGCCGCTTCGACCGCATCCTTCCCAATATCCTTCCCACCCGAGCATAATACTTCCCATTCCAAGTAACCGTTCGCGGGTGTCAAACCCTCTGAGACGCAGTTCTCCTTTAAGAGACCGCCTCGACCGCATCCTTCCCAATATCCTTCCCACCCGAGCATAATCCTTCCCATTCCAAGTAACAGTTCGCGGGTGTCAAACCCTCTGAGACGCAGTTCTATTTTAAGAAGCCGCCTCGACCGCATCCTTCCCAATATCCTTCCCACCCGAGCATAATCCTTCCCATTCCAAGTAACCGTTCGCGGGTGTCAAACCCTCTGAGACGCAATTCTCCTTTAAGAAGCCGCTTCGACCGCATCCTTCCCAATATCCTTCCCACCCGAGCATAATCCTTCCCATTCCAAGTAACCGTTCGCGGGTGTCAAACCCTCTGAGACGCAGTTCTCCTTTAAGAGACCGCCTCGACCGCATCCTTCCCAATATCCTTCCCACCCGAGCATAATCCTTCCCATTCCAAGTAACAGTTCGCGGGTGTCAAACCCTCTGAGACGCAGTTCTATTTTAAGAAGCCGCCTCGACCGCATCCTTCCCAATATCCTTCCCACCCGAGCATAATCCTTCCCATTCCAAGTAACAGTTCGCGGGTGTCAAACCCTCTGAGACGCAGTTCTATTTTAAGAAGCCGCCTCGACCGCATCCTTCCCAATATCCTTCCCACCCGAGCATAATCCTTCCCATTCCAAGTAACCGTTCGCGGGTGTCAAACCCTCTGAGACGCAATTCTCCTTTAAGAAGCCGCCTCGACCGCATCCTTCCCAATATCCTTCCCACCCGAGCATAATCCTTCCCATTCCAAGTAACAGTTCGCGGGTGTCAAACCCTCTGAGACGCAGTTCTATTTTAAGAAGCCGCCTCGACCGCATCCTTCCCAATATCCTTCCCACCCGAGCATAATCCTTCCCATTCCAAGTAACCGTTCGCGGGTGTCAAACCCTCTGAGACGCAATTCTCCTTTAAGAAGCCGCCTCGACCGCATCCTTCCCAATATCCTTCCCACCCGAGCATAATCCTTCCCATTCCAAGTAACCGTTCGCGGGTGTCAAACCCTCTGAGACGCAATTCTCCTTTAAGAAGCCGCCTCGACCGCATCCTTCCCAATATCCTTCCCACCCGAGCATAATCCTTCCCATTCCAAGTAACCGTTCGCGGGTGTCAAACCCTCTGAGACGCAGTTCTATTTTAAGAAGCCGCCTCGACCGCATCCTTCCCAATATCCTTCCCACCCGAGCATAATCCTTCCCATTCCAAGTAACCGTTCGCGGGTGTCAAACCCTCTGAGACGCAATTCTACTTTAAGAGACCGCCTCGACCGCATCCTTCCCAATATCCTTCCCACCCGAGCATAATCCTTCCCATTCCAAGTAACCGTTCGCGGGTGTCAAACCCTCTGAGACGCAATTCTCCTTTAAGAGGTCGTTAGAATGTAATGATATGGGAATTCTTGACTACACTGATCGCTGCAATTTGTAATTAAATTGTATCACTGCCAGGCTGCGATTTTTTAATTAAAAACGTAAATTTACTTCCATTGCCCTATTTATTTGTAAAAGTTCTAAATGGTGTAAAATAAAAGAGTGAAATACAATTATAATGAATTATATTGATGTTATTTGTTGAGGGGAGGGACATGTAATTGGCAAACTTCATCCAGACATCTTTAAAAGATCTCTTTGTTTCGCGGAAAACTGATTTACACTTTATATCCTGTATTGCTGATGGATAATCTGAAAGTGGTGTCAGATCTAGTGGAGCGGTCGCTCCACTCAGCCAAGTCGTACTGTACACTCACAGTCACTCAACATACCGTAAATGCCTATAAACTGAGGAGCAGACCAAACACTTTTACTGTTAGCAACAACATGGCATTTTCGGCCTACTGGATCTTAAAATTCGAAAATCTCACATTGTTGCGAAATATCTTAATTTCGAGCTATGGCCCACCCCACCCACTATACCAAATTTGGGAACAACAGGTTATGTCATTTGCGAGCTAGAGGGCCGTGAAAACAGTGAAATTACACCCCTTTTAAAAGCTATCTGATGATGATGATTCAGATTCAGATATCAGGAAACACCGCTATCACCGCCACAGCCTAAAGAGCTGAACCGATCTATCTGAAATTTTTACCACATGTGCACTTTTGGCGTCTAATGTGCCTTTTGCTATAACTGGTTTTATACCGCCATTTTGAAACCGGAAGTTACGTCATATCTCGAAAACGGCTTGACCGATCGGAATAAAACTAGCGCCAAATGATTCAGACGGTCATCTATATGGAATATCAAATGTTAAAGTAGAAATATACATTCACCGAATCCGGAAATGACGTCATAAAAAAAAAAGAATTAGACTTTAATCACCTCTTACTACAATAACTACATTATTCAGAAGGCTTATAATGATACAAAACATTTATAGAAATAAATTCTAAGTGGCAGTAATTTTAGCCGCTATTTTGAAAACAGGAAGTGACGCCATAGCTTGAAAACGGCTGGACCGATTGGGACGATGCTTTCGCAATTCTTCATGGTATATCACTTTAAACTTATGTTTGGCATCAAACACAATTTTTCTCAGTAACCAATTCGGAAATGGCGTATTTTTTTTAAAGGAATTAGTCATTGTTGCTCCGATTTGTGTTACAGGCGTGAGAATAATCTAAAAAAAGGAGTGATATCCCCATAAAAAACACTCCGTGTAAAATACCAGCCAAGTCTCTTCAACTCTAAAAAAAATAGAAGAAATCTAAAAAATTCAGCACTGAAAAGTAGTGATATCAAAAAATGGGCCAAGTCAAAACCTAATTTTAAAAACCAAAATATACTTGGCGCATCGTTTTTTAGGGCATATTAGGTATATTATATAATATGTTAAGGTACATTTAATTTTTGGCCATATGCTTCTTACTATTTCTACGATGCGCCAAGTATATTTTGGTTTTTAAAATTAAGTTTTGACTTGGCCCATTTTTTGATATCACTACTTTTCAGTGCTGAATTTTTTAGATTTCTTCTATTTTTTTTAGAGTTGAAGAGACTTGGCTGGTATTTTACACGGAGTGTTTTTTTATGGTTAGAGTCTACTATAGGCTTCAACGTTATATGAAACAGACGTATTACAACTGTGCATTTTGTTTTGGCTAGATTATCTACCAGTTAATTCAGCGTTTTCCAGTACAATAGAAAACGCTTGAAGATTCTTCAATCTTTAATTTTCTCGTCTTTCTTTTATCTCACCTCAGAATTTTGATATAATATTTCGCTGGAAGAAAAAAAATGTTAATGATACCATCAAGTTGCAAGAAAAAAATAAACTAATCCGGCTTTGTATTCGCTCATATAATTCTCTATTTAAACCATCCTTTAAATAATTACATTTGGTAATGTGCAGCTATCTACGTGGATGAACTGTTTAAATGTTCATAGGCTCGTCTAAGTGACGCACCTCGCCCCCCGGAATCCATTCTGCTTGGAGAGAAATGTGTCTCACCAACTCGGGAACTCGATTACAGCTAGTTTCCTAAGAACATCCTCCTGCTTTCCATAATCCTTGGCCAATCATGCTAATTTCCTAGACACATTCATGCATTTGCATCGTCCGTCCGCACAGCCACAAGCTCAACTTGACAAGAACCTTCCAGCGGTGTCAGGAAGTAGAAGACATTTAAGACCAGCAAACCCGATTGTCTGCAAATGAATCTATTTAAGTTAAATACTTTTTCATTTTATATCCGTATTTAAATACAAAATGCCAAAAAAATGTTCTCATTCAAAGTGGAGGATAGAAATCTCCAGGGTTTCAATACTCTGCTAAAACTAGTTTAAACCAGTCTTCAAGGAATATAGGTAATTGGTTGGTTGTTGCCATGACAATATACTCCTAATCAACTGTTTAAAATTTATCAGAGTCCTAAATTAAATACATTTCAAACCTATAGCTTTTACTAGTTTTTCTGGGGATACGTACACTAGTGAAGGTGAACATCTGGGTTTGTTTCCATCATAATATGTTTAAAAGCCATGGCGTTGTTAATTCTCACTTCCATAGAGTTGCGATGCGAACTCGCATTCATGGAAACCCTGCTTTACACAATTCCTCGGATCGAAGTGAAACAGACGACCGAGTTCTGTTCGAGAACTTGAATGTTACTGACCGTCTTGTCTCTGAGATCGTTGACGCGACAATGGAGCGTCACAGTGGCGCCCAACTGTGTGGTCACATTGGTGGAGTTGGCGTGGTTCTCAAAGAAGGGCAGCGGCTCGCTGGTGGTCGAGGGTTCGTTGTCCGTCAGCTCGTCGTACGACTCGGTCCATGGGGATGAATACTCGTACCAGTAGTTCTTCGGCACGCTGTCGAACCCGGAGCCGCTGAATGGGGCGGGCTTAGAACCCGGCGGATGCACTGCAAAATACCAGTTAAGTGAGTCATTAAAATGGAATCTCTATCAAACTAAGTAGCAAGACGAACCGTTATATAGCTAAAACGACTCAAAAAGCACTTGTATTAATTTGGTTTGACTCGCGCTGTCCGAGTTGAAACTTACAGCCCACAATTGAATTGTTGTACTCTTTGGAAATCTCAATCTTTGTTTGCTATTATGCAGCACCCAGGTCACACCGATCAATCTATTGACCTGAAATTTTGCACACATACTAATGTCATACAATTAGAGAATAATATAATTTCACTCAGTTGAAGAGTGAAAATAAACCATGGTTTTCCAATCAAAATAGAGTTTTAAATAGTAATTGTGAACGTTATTTTATCATATGTAAAAAAGCAATATGAGAAATTAAAGCGTAACTTAAGAATTAATTTGAAGAGACAAATGTTCTACAAAATGAAGCATGATAGCCGTTCTCACACATCATATTAATTTGCATTCAATACAAGGGCTCACCTATCAACGCTCAACGCGTTACACCGAGTGATTTCGTTGAGCAGCGATTGCAGCGCTCTCTGTGCCCATCTCGTAAAACTCCAATAGAACTTGACTGCTCATCTCAACACATAAAACCTCGTCTGATTCTGTGAATGTTGTAGCACTAACATCAGACAGAAAACGACCAGGTTGTGTAACATTCGTGAATAAAGCACAACGAATGGTAATTACAAACTTTTATAGAGCTTTACTGAAAATAATGAGCTTGCATCCAGGAATTATGTCCACGTGGAAAATGGAATGCAACAAATGAAGCATATTTTTAAAATTATTACTTTTTCCATAATATTATATAATGTGATATTTTGAGCATATAGTTCATATTTTGTACCAAAGCTTCGTTTCTGTGAAACTCTCAACTCTCAGTTGAGAGTTGCCGATTCATGAAATCGGCAATAGTCGATTCGATACTCTGCCAAATCCAAACAGTATTCATGACATTGTGCTCATTACGTTACACTTATCAAGCTAACTCACAACAGTATCAGCTACACACCCCATTCAATTTCAAGCTGTCATCGAACTCCAATAGAGAATAATAAAATGTATGAGTATGTTGACATTGAAATGTAGGTTTCTGTGGAAAACTTCTATGAAGTCAGGATGTAAGGAAAAAGGATGATTTGTGAAAATTGTCCGACCGAACCGGGGCTCGAACCCGGGACCTCTCACTTGCCGGGCGAGAGTTCTATGGTGACAATTTGAATAACTTTTGAGAGACCTGGCGCCTTTCTTGCTGACTACTTTAGCCGGGCCCACCTGTCATACAATACATTTAATAAATTGAATATCGAATCGAAACTCGAGATCGACCGGAAATGTAACTTCGAGATATCGCATCCCTTCCTGATTTCAAGCGTTTCGCGTCGAATTTGGTAAATATGAAGTTGGTCAAACATTTTTCGATTTCCTAGACAAATATAAAATAGCCGATTTCGTTTGTTAAAAGGCAGCCATTTTGCGAAATTGAACAGAAATCGAAGTATGGGAATGCAGTTTTAAACAATGCCTATGCAAAAGAAAAGATGGAAACATAATAGAGTGAACACAAAGCGCTTGAAATGTCTTTTGAAGTTGATTGGGTCAATCAGGTTTGGGCTTGAATGATGACCAACACGACAGGGCATTGAATGTGTCAGATGTGATCCACAGCCATCTTGATTGCTCAGAGATAAGGAGTCAATGATCTTGATGGGCTTGAATGATGACCAACACGACAGGGCATTGAATGTGTCAGATGTGATCCACAGCCATCTTGATTGCTCAGAGATAAGGAGTCAATGATCTTGATGGGCTTGAATGATGACCAACACGACAGGGCATTGAATGTGTCAGATGTGATCCACAGCCATCTTGATTGCTCAGAGATAAGGAGTCAATGATCTTGATGGGCTTGAATGATGACCAACACGACAGGGCATTGAATGTGTCAGATGTGATCCACAGCCATCTTGATTGCTCAGAGATAAGGAGTCAATGATCTTGATGGGCTTGAATGATGACCAACACGACAGGGCATTGAATGTGTCAGATGAGATCCACAGCCATCTTGATTGCTCAGAGATAAGGAGTCAATGATCTTGATGGGCTTGAATGATGACCAACACGACAGGGCATTGAATGTGTCAGATGAGATCCACAGCCATCTTGATTGCTCAGAGATAAGGAGTCAATGATCTTGATGGGCTTGAATGATGACCAACACGACAGGGCATTGAATGTGTCAGATGTGATCCACAGCCATCTTGATTGCTCAGAGATAAGGAGTCAATGATCTTGATGGGCTTGAATGATGACCAACACGACAGGGCATTGAATGTGTCAGATGTGATCCACAGCCATCTTGATTGCTCAGAGATAAGGAGTCAATGATCTTGATGGGCTTGAATGATGACCAACACGACAGGGCATTGAATGTGTCAGATGTGATCCACAGCCATCTTGATTGCTCAGAGATAAGGAGTCAATGATCTTGATGGGCTTGAATGATGACCAACACGACAGGGCATTGAATGTGTCAGATGTGATCCACAGCCATCTTGATTGCTCAGAGATAAGGAGTCAATGATCTTGATGGGCTTGAATGATGACCAACACGACAGGGCATTGAATGTGTCAGATGTGATCCACAGCCATCTTGATTGCTCAGAGATAAGGAGTCCATTAGACCGTGGCGCTCTCTCGTGCAGTCCAGAATGCTTTGCCATGCGAGCGTTTGTAATAGATGAAGAAAGCGCAAACAAACCAAACAGAGGGCAAAGAGCGTTCTTGCCAACCGGAAATGTCTGTTTTGACCCACTTCCGGGAAACTAAAAGCCGATTAATAAAGTGCGAGCAGCATGCAATCTGCTTGCTGGATATAGATGGGGAGATATATATATATATATAGAACATTTCCTCAGTCAATTCCTCAGACCAATGAGTGAAAAACAATATGCCGGCAAATGAAAGCCGTTAGAACTGCGTTGTTTTCTGCTTTTTGGTGTTTACAAACATTTCCAACAAAACAATGTTTGTGATTCCAAAATCTTATTGATTTTAGGCTATTTCATAATTTACCACAACAGAATTTACTAAGCAAGATTAAACAGCTTTACCATTGTTCTCTTTCTGCATTATGTTCTGTTTTTACGATTGCTCGTTTTATGTGTGCTCAGGACTGCTCAGGACACACCGGTCAATGAATTGATCTGCAGAGATTTTGCAAAGAACAATCGAAAATAATATCTTTATGTTGCAAAATCGAAAAAATATATATGTCCTTTATTTTTCATTTGCATTATACATTGCACAATGAATTAATATTGTAGTGAGGCGCTGAATTTAATGGATCTTATCTAGGAATGTGTATGTTTTCAACAACTAGGAATTGATGTTTGTACAATGAATACAATGAAATTAACTACACTTTCACAAATGGTGGCAGAAGTAGGTTATTTAAAAGTTATCTGTATTTCTTTATTAATAACGTTATTGGAACGCAGCAACAGACTTGCATTGTTCTAGCATTTTCCATTTAAATAACGTTTAAAAATCAAAACAAAAATGTTTCAAAATATTTTCTAAACTAATTAAATTGGAAAATTACAGCTTTTGCCTCATTTACCGTAGATGTGTTTCTCATACATATGAAAATAGCTTTCATTTTTATATGTAAAACTCTGAGGGAAAGTTCAAACAAAAAGGTAAAGTGCAATACATTTCGCATCAGAGTGTTCAACTTAGTTGGCTTCCAGACGATGGTCATGACTTTTATTGCTCTTTCTTTGTTGTCTGAAAGGAGAGATTTTCACAAACGAGATAATATCTTTCATTTCACTTTCTCTTTAAAACTCGATTTAATTCCCCGTTTTATTCTGACACTTTTTATTTCAGTTCTGTTTCTTGAAGAAATGAGACGGTCTTCTTCGAGTGTTTAAGATAATTATATTCCTAATGAGAGTTCGTGGAGGTCTTTGAACTTTAGTTGCGTGGATTTAGCTCTCATAATTCAGTAGAAATGAGTGTAAGGTACATATACTTAGTGTAACAATAAAGAGATGTTATTCTTAACACCATGGCATTTATTTGAATTACAATTTAATGTTCAAATAAGAATCTAAAGTAAATATCTGAAGATTATCTCAGGCCAATTGAGTTGTGTGATTCAGAAGAGATTAAAATGAAGTGTGCGAAATGAAACCTGGGCATGAACCCGGGACCTCTCGGCAGATGCAACCTCCTGGAAGTTAAAAAGCCCGATGTCCATATTCTCCATTTTACATTTCACACATTTGAAATCATGTAATCCAGTGTATCCATTAATTTGAGGGTAGTCAACAATTACAGTTGTATTTCAGTATAGTTTCTTACAAAATGATGGTCGAGGGCAGAATTACTGGTTTCCGAGTTCACCTCAAGTATCATTGAAATTGACATCGAGCCTACCCATGATGTACAGGATTGATTTCCATTTGACAGTGTTGATTAAAAAATACACTTTTGCAGAAATCGGTGATCGCATTTATCATCTTCTTTAAAACAGGCACCACAAGAGAAAATCAATACACATTTTGTCTCGTACTTGTTCTGATGGAACTTCGTTGAAGAACGTCTGTGAAACTGCTGCTTTTGTGTGAGAATCAAATTCATATCATAGCATTTTATTTCCATAGATCTGGATGTATAACGCTAATTTAGCAAACAACACAGCTCATTATAATACATAATCATCTGAACAAAATGCAAATGTTTTCGTTTTGTTTTTATGAAGTAATATTTTTGTAAGTACTCTACTGGTGATGACATGAACAGAACTTTTATTACTATTTAGTACCTGGCAGAAGCAATTTATATATTTACTGGTGTTAGGGAAACGATATTTATTTATAGAGTATGTGTGTGATCTCATTAAAAGCTACATTAATACCGAATGGCGCTTGACAGAATGTATACGGTTTTTTTATATATGAATATGTTGTTTGCGTTTTGAGTTATTTTTCTTATAACAAATCACAAGTCCAGAAACCGCTCACGTTATTCGTTTTCAAAACCTTCATTTATTCAGCATTCTTTTCCGCTCTTCTATGTCCGTTTCAGACCTAGAGACACTCATTGTTCTCACTTACATTGGACCTGACCCTATCGTAAAAACCTAAAAGTGTCAAAACATACCTCAGCTATGGAATGCATTATGTATCAGCTCTGCCGCAGAGCCAATAGACTCCCGGCCCAAATGTGTCGACATTTTGACCCACTCAAGGTCCATTTTTTTGAAACGAATTTTTACAACCCTTAGAGCTACAAGGTTGTAAACGACATCGAACAAGGGATGGACAATAAATGGTTGAGGATACAATGAGAGCAAATGATTTTACGATACATCATAAACGAGAACAATGAGTGTCTCTGCCCTAGGAATAAAGTATAGTCAGCCGATCTTTATGAAACCAAATCTAGTATCTCCTGCCTTTCTGTAGAACTATTTAAATGTTTGTTAGGCTGGATTATTTACAACATGTTTTTAAAGATTTGTGACTATCATTATTAAAGTAATTGAAAGTATTGGGATATTAGACTAATTAGTAACTGGTTCGTTCAATTACTTTTATTTTAATTGAGGGGTTGATCGAAACGTTATTTCGTCATGTTTTTGTAAAATTATTATTGTTATTATTGTCCATGTTTCTCCGACTTTGCGGGATTAACTAAGAGTCTGGGCGGTCACATTACGCGACAAGCCCAGTACTCTTTTACAAGCCTAACGTTTTTCTTACAATACGAGATGTCCCAAGTAAGACTGCCCTCTGGGCTTGTTTGATAATTTTCTTGTCAAGGTGTAGCGTTTCCCAGGAGTCTAGCATTTTTCTGGGTACCAAGCCATTGCAAGAAATCACAATTGGTATCACCCTAACACTCTTCAAACGCCAGACATGTTTCATATCTATAAGGAGATCCTGGAGGCCAAGTCTTGAAACTTACGCCTTCAGGACGCAAACGCTCTAGGACGTCAACAAGTCCCATTTACTGTAAGAATGACGACCTTGAAATCTACTGTTAACTGTTTAGCTTCATTTTGAATAAAGTTTAATGACTGAATAACATCTGTAATTATAATTTTAATGTTAATAAATTGTTTGCAATAGATTTCTGGATGCCAATCAAATAAATGGCTTGACTTTATGTTTCAATGTCGATCATTCTTACAGTAAATGGGACTTTATGACGTCCAAGAGCGTTTGCGTCCTGAAGGCGTAAGTTTCAAGACTTGGCCTCCTGGTATTTTCGCATTTTCTCCCCATGCGCCTTTGTGATGTTCTCGTCAAGAGGGATGGTAATATCAATTACATCAACAGAACGAGCCTTCTTGTCATAAACTACAATATCTGGTCTGTTACATGCCACGCTACGATCCGTGATGATTTCCATGTCCCAATAAATCTTGCAACTATCGGACTCCAACACCCGAGCAGGGTCATACTTGTAATGTGGTAGCTTCTGCGTTATGAGTTTCCTGTTGCACGCCAGCTCCTGATGCACAATCTTAGCTACGGCGTTGTGCCTGTGGAGATAGTCATTTTCAGCCAGGGCTGAACAACCTGAAGAAATATGTTGTATTGATTCTGTAACACTTCCACACAGGCGGCATTTATCAGATATATTTTCTTTCATGATATGCCTTCTGTAGCCGTTGGTCGCTATCACCTGGTCTTGAATGGCAAGAACGAACCCTTCCGTTTCCGGAAAAAGGCTGCCATCTTTAAGCCAAGCCACAGAATCCTCGAAACTAACACACTCCGCAGCGAGGTTTTCTCCATACCTTCCATGCAATGGCTTACTTCTCCACTCAAGTAGCCTCGACTCAAGTGACCGACTTTCTAAGACAGGGTTAACACCCCCTAAATTGAGGGGCGTGTAACCTAAGTCGGCACGACAGACTGCACGGTAAGTAGGCGAGCCTTTCGCCAGAAAATACTCTCGCATGTTCTTCGATTGCGTCTTGCACAAGTCCTCAAGATTTAACACACCTCGCCCACCTAGCTTCCTAGGCAAGTATAGCCGCGCCATAGAGGATCGAGGATGGTGCATTCGATGTCTGGTTAGAGTCGTTCTTACTTTACGGTCTATTGTCTCAAGACTTGTTTGCGACCATTTGAGGACACTAAAAGTGTACAACAGTAAGGGCATAACCCAACAATTGATCGCTTTGATTTTATTTCCTGCAGTAAGCTGCGTCTTCATAATCGCATTCATCCTCCTGAAGAACCCCTTTTCAACCGTCCTATGCACATCTGCAGATCCAATCTGGAGTACTTGCCTCATGCCCAGATACTTGTAACCCTTCTCAGGGTCAAGTTCTGGGATCTCCTCCCCACACAACAACTTCATGTTATCCACGGAATGGACCTTTCCTCGTTGTACATGCAAAACAGCGCATTTGTCAAGTCCAAACTCCATGCGGATAGAATTACTGAAGCCCGAAACCAATTCAAGGGAACTCTGAAGCTGGCTAGGTGTTTTAGCATACAACTTCAAATCATCCATGTAGAAAAGGTGTGATACTCTAGAAGACGGAGCTTTATCCAGGCCATAACCGTACGTGGAATTTTTCAACATCGTACTCAGCGGATTAAGCGCCAGACAAAACCACAAAGAGCTAAGGCTGTCGCCTTGAAATATTCCTCTCCTGATTCTTAAAGGACCGGTCTGGTAGGACTCGTTTCCAACAGTAACACTGAGATTGGTACGCCAGGTCTTCATCATACTTTCCAATAAGTCAACCACTCTGGTGTTTACTTTATACATTCTAAGCGTTTTCAGCAGCCACGAATGCGGAACGGAGTCGAAGGCTTTTCTATAGTCCACCCAAGCAACCGAGATGTTTTTCTTCCTCCGAGCTACTTGGCTGGAAATTACGGAGTCGATTATTAGAAGCTCCTTACAGCCTTGACTTCCTTTTCTGCACCCATTCTGTTCCGCAGAGAGAATTTCATTGTTAGTCACATGCTCATCAATCCAAGACGCAATGACTGACGTAAGTAGCTTGTACACAGTTGGCAAGCAAGTTATTGGCCGAAAGTTCTTTGGGTCTTCTGTCTCAGTGTTTTTAGACTTCATGTATGTAATCCCCTGCGTCATAAAACATGGCACAGAACTAGGATCATCCAAGACTCCTTGAAACTGTGAAGCCAAAACCCCGTGAGTACTTCGGAAATGTTTCCACCAATAATTTTGTATCTTATCAGGGCCCGGAGCTTTCCAATGGGGTTGTTCACGCAAAACTATTGTAGATGGCGCTGCTGTTCTAATCGTCCGGGAGAGAGCCAATCAAAATGCATCTAGCGGAATGGAAGGTTTTTAAACCTTGGCGGGAATTTGATTCAGAGATCTTGGATTCAGAAACCAACCAATCAGAGAGAGGCACCTCCAATGCCGCTAGCGCTGCGAGTGAGAGCAAATGGCAGTGAACAACCCCATTATGCAGATTCTTCACTACGGACTCGACTTCATCTGCAACAATAGGCGAATCATCCATGGCACGAATTGTACGCGCGTCTTCTTCGTATTTCAACCAAGAAGCATCACTATCGTGCAAGATTGGCTTATCCCAGATGTCACCCCAGAATGCAAGCATACTTTCCTCCAAGGGCGGTTTTCTCACCTCGCCAACGTCAGTCGCTCCTTCATCTAAAAGGCGATAGAACTTCTTCTCGTTTTTCTCGAATAGCTGGTTCTGTAATCTACGCTTCGCAGCCTCATTATACCGTCTGATTCTGCTTCCATACACAGCAATCTTCTGCTTCAGATAGTCCAGTTGCTGTTGCAGACGGGAAATTAACTCCTTCTGCGCTACTCGCAACTTCATCCTTCTTCGGATGGCTTTTACAGCATCTTTGACTTTCCTGCTACAACTATCGGGATCTAGTATGAAGCACGTTAATGAGCCGATGTCTTTTCTATGCGCATTGATTTTACTCTCCAACCTTTTCCTCCATAATGGCTCCCGTTGATTCCTTTGTTGGCCCAAGTTATGGATTGCGGTGGAAAGATTAACCTCAAGCCCTACATTAATACATACAGTCAAGGCAGCAATATGGACGCAACTACATGTATGTTCAATTGACTCAGCTTATTGCAATTTTTCCCGCAGCACATTATCTACTACCTTTACTGCATCCAGAGTTTTACGGTTGTAAGGAACTTTAGGAATTTGTGGACGATTGTGCAATGCGATTCCAGCCATCTTCAGCTCCAATGAGTGATACAAGTCTTTAAGCTCATCTTCAAGCATGACATCAGGAAATTCCTGTATATCCTCCGCTACTACACTTTGAAGTTGTTCAATAGGAGGTTCATTAAGATCATTGTCGATGACACGATCAACTACACTAACATCAAGTATTGGAGCGTCTTCATTGTGCTCAAGCTCACCCATAACTCGCTCCCTCACTCTACTCAGTTCTTCATCCGATAGGAATTTTCTCTTCACAATAACTCTAACTTGGTCCGCGAGCCTCTGCTCCTTCACTGGGATTTCCGGGCAAATCCGGTTCCATACCTCTCCAAGTCGCTGTCTATACCCAGTCTTATCCCGTTCAAGGCTTGTTGCGATATAGTACGCACGCATGACATTTATATTTATTTCCTTAGACCATTTCATGCGTTGGCCGTGCTGTACTGGCACCTCCGCAGCTGGTTCGGCGAGGTGAACATGTGGTTCACCCAAGCCATCTCCAGCTGCCTCTTGTCCATCACTGGACACATCTAACGTTGTGGTAGCCCTACGTGGTGAGGCGCCACAGGCCCGTCTACGATGTTCAGAGGACCCTCCACCTCTCTCCACGGGACGCTGTCGTCCACTTGTCGAAGGAGACCCAGTGCCTAAATCTCCAACGCGACCCTGATTATCCTGGGCGACGGCCGAGCCAGTATCTTATTATTGTTATTATTATTATTATTATTATGTTTTTATTTGATTTTTCTCACGAGTTTTCCTCGGTTTACAGTAAATGCGGGATTAATCCAAACATATTACAGTTTATTGAAAACAATTTTACTTTAAACATAAAACCAACGTATTAAAATTCTAACTGAAGGAAGTTACGAACAATGTGACATGTCTTAAGAATAACAGCCTTCTGCATTAGGTAAGCATACCCCTCCTTTACATGAACATTGTCCAGATTTTCGATCAGATTCTTGTGTATCATTCCAGTACTTGAAATAATAATGGGAAGGATGCGTACTTCCTCCAAATGCCATTGTGCCTTCACTTGGTAGGCCAGATCCGAATACTTCCTGATCTTCTCACTGTATGTCTTCTGCATGTTTCTAGTGAGCGGAATGGCAATATCGATGAGGGTTCCCGTTTTAGTTCCCTGATCAATTATTGTGATGTCTGGTCTGTTGTTCTCGACTGTCTTACTCGTCAGTATTGTCCTGTCAAAGTAGAGCTTAATATCCCCATTTTCAAGATAGCATTCAGGTTCATACTTATAGTATGGTGTTCTCTCTGATATTAGATGATGTTGCATTGCTAGTTCTTGGTGGATTATTGCTGCCACTTGATTATGCCGATGGAGATATTCAGTCTGTGTTAGTAATGTACAACCTGACGTTATATGATCAATACTCTCCGTATACCTATTGCACCTTCTACATGAATCCGTTACAAGTGTGGGGTCTCTTTGTATATATTTCCTATAATTTCTAGTTGCAATTACCTCATCCTGGATAGCTAACATAAAACCCATTTTTTTTTTTTTTTTACTTCTCCTGCATTTTAGGGATTTTTGAGACAAGCCGGAGGTATTGGTACCTTAGCACTGATGTTTTTGATGTCGGTCGTGCTAGCCGTTCAAGAACATTCTGACAATTCTCGATGTTCCTAACATCGCCGCTTTTTGCATGATCCGTACGTGATATTCTTCCAACCAGAGTTTCTCTCGGTTTTCTACTAATTCCTTTGACACAAGACCGTTTACTGAGATGACCACTGGCACGACAACGATTTCCCTCAGTCCCCACATGTTCTTGAGGTCTATGGCTAGCTCCTGATACTTTCTCTTCTTCTCAGCAATAGTGGGTGTTATGTTGTTGTCTGAGGGAATTGCAATATCTACAATAATTGCGTGCTTCAGCTTTTTATCGAGAAAAATAATATCAGGTCTGTTGCAAAGCACTGTTCGGTCCGTGTTAATCGGGAGATCCCAGAGAACCTTTGCCTTGTTATTTTCCAGTACTGGCTCTGGATTATACTTATAATGAGGCATCTCGTCCTGAACGAGACCAAACTCTTTCGCTATTGCTTGGTGAACCACCTTAGCAACTGTGTTATGGCGTGATAAATAATCCGTGGGAGCCAGTACCGAACAACCAGCCGTGACATGCTGGATGGTCTCCTTCGCTTTCTTGCAGAGTCTACAGCGATCAGACACGTTTTCCTTGAGTATATGCCTAGCATACGCGTTGGTTCTGATGACTTGGTCCTGAATGGAGAATATGAACCCCTCAGTTTCTGAGAAGAGCCCACCCCCTCGTAACCATTCGGTAGAGAATCTTTTATCCACAGCATCAGCATTCAACGCAGCCGCAAATCTCCCGTGCAGCTCTTTTGCTTTCCATTGATCAAGTTTATCCTGCAATGGAATTGGTGTCAATTGGAAGTGCTCATCAGCCAAATGTAAAGGCGTATATCCAGAATCCGCAATACATACCGCCTTGTGCAAACTCGATGTATGTTCACAAAAATACTTGCGTAAGCTGAGAACTTGCCGAATACAGATCTCCTCAAAGTCTTGAATACCTCTTCCGCCATGTTTGCGCGCAAGGTGGAATCTTTCAACTGCACTCCTTGGGTGATGCATGCGATGCTTAGTAAACGTCGTTCGCACTTTTCTATTCAGTGCGTCAAGTGCAGTTTTCGTCCACTCGACGACTCCAAACGTATACATAACCACCGGAACTGCCCACGTGTTGACAGCCACAACTTTGTTCTTTCCGTTCAGTTGAGATTTGCACACCTTCGTTATCCTCTCGAGGAACTTCTTCTCCACACGATCGCGCGCTAGTACGTCAGAAACACCCAGTAGCTGCAGCATGCCTAAGTACTTATAACTGTCACCACTACCAAGTCCTTGAATAACAGTTCCACACATAAGGTTGACATCTTCTGGATCTTGCAACTTTCCTTTGCGTACATGAACCGATGCACATTTGTCTAGCCCGAACTCCATATGAATCGCGTCACTGAAACTCTTCACCACTTCCAGCAGGCTTTGCAGTTTGTCTCGACTCGCCGCATACAGCTTCAGGTCGTCCATATAGAACTGATGCGTGATTGACACTCCTAACTCTCTGTTCAGCACATAACCGCACCCTGATTCTCTTAGCATCCTACTCAATGGATTAAGGGCCAAACAAAACCACAGGGGGCTTAGGCTATCACCCTGAAATATACCCCTTGCGATTTTAACTTGGTCAGTGCTGTAGTCTGTTTCGCCAATAGACACACACAGTCTCGTTGTCCAGTTCTTCATCATAAACACGAGAAGATTCACAAGCGCGTTATCGATTTTATATAGACGCAGAACACGAATCAGCCAGGAATGTGGTACGGAATCGAAGGCTTTTCGATAATCGATCCATCCAACAGATATGTTCCTGCCTTTCTTGCACGCTTGTCTCATCACAACCGTATCTATGACCAACAGCTCTTTGCAACCCTGCGCACCTCTACGACAACCGTTCTGCTCCTCTGCTAGGAGTTCATTCGCTGACAAATGTCTGGAGATTTTCGACGAGATTATGGATGTTAATATCTTGTACACAGTAGGGAGACACGTGATTGGCCTGTAGTTCCTGGGATCCTCCATGTCACCAGCCTTTGGCTTCATGTATGTGACCCCTTGCGTGAAGAAATGAGGTATGACCTTCGGATTGACAATGGACTCTTGAAAGAGGTTCGCTAGCACGCCGTGCACGCTCGCAAAATGCTTCCACCAAAAGTTTTGTATCCCGTCACAACCCGGCGCTTTCCAGTTTTGGGTCCTCCTCACTGCAAGTTGTACATCCTGTTTTGTTACAGACACGTCCTCCATCAATGCCAAATCGTCACACAAAGCCACCTCTTCATTTAGCCAGTATGCATTGTCATCGTGTACGGTGGTGTCTGACCATACTCCTGACCAGTAATCAACCATGCTAACGTCAGTAGGTGGCCTCTGATCACTGTTCTTCGCGTTAGTTGCTTCGTCCAACTTACGATAGAAAACTTTCTGATCTCTAAAGAACAAAGCATTCTGCTGCCTTCTCTTCTCGGCTTCGTTGTAACGCCTGATCCTGCATCCAAGGGCAGCGACTCTTTGCTTCAGATGCTCTGCTCTCACTCTCAGCTTTCTATCGTAATCGCGATCTGATGTTGTTATAATCAATGCTTTTGCGATCTTCTGGACTTCACGGCTCACCCTCTTGCTAGGGTTCAATGGTGATGCAAAGTAAGCGGTTAAGATACCAATTTCACGGCGAGCAATATTGATCTTTGTCTCGATCCTTCTCCTCCATGGTGGTTCCGTTACCCGCTTGTTTCGCACACTACTAGTGGCGAGCGTCTGCTTATCCTTGACCACCTTACCAACACTTAAACATACAGCAAGGGCAGCACAATGCACGAGTCCACACAGCTCTTCCAGTGCAATATCTGAATCGACGTCCTTTTCCAATAACCAATCAATAAAGGACACAATTCCAAAAAGCTTAGTACCGTACTCCACTCTTGGAATACGAGGACGATTTAGAATACTCATACCTTCATATTTCATTTTACATTCTTCAAATACGTCTGAAATTAGATGTTGCTTTTCTGTAAAAGGCATTTGAAATTCGTGGACATCCAGATCACCCGTGCCCTCCTCCGTCGAGCTCCCGGATTCGACAGATACATTGCTGGACGATGACTCTGTCCCACTCTCTTCACTGTCTGAATCATCTGGCCGTGCCAACTCCCTCTGAACTCGCACTCTGATGTTGTACTTCTCCGCTTCTGACAGGAAATTTCTCTGATCAATAACACGCAACTGATCGCACAAGCGTTGCTCTGTCACATTCACCTGCGGACACAGCTCTCTCCATTCAGAAAGCAATCTCTTACGGTACCCTGACTTCTCCTTCTCCAAATTGGTAGCTCTATAATACGCGTGCATGACATTGATATTCATCTCTTTTGTCCACTTAACACGCGTACCAGCACCCGATGTAGAAGCGGGCGCACCGCTAGAGTGCTCCAAGCTTCTACACCCAACCGTTGCAGCTGTTGCAGCATTTGTAGTGGTCCTTCGTGCAACGGCGCTACGAATCCCAGGATGTTCAGGGGATCCTCCACCGCTACATACTTGGTCGTCAACGTTATCGAGCAGGTCATTCCCGCGCCGTCCTCGATAATTACGGCGCTCGTCCGAGGCTTCCTTTGTAGTTTCAGGAACCGGTGTTCACCCATTAGGGGGGTTGGCCCAGCATGGGGTTGGCTAGGGTACGCGTGCTCGCCACGCACGTAAGGTAGACCACCTTCCCTTGCGTAACCCATATTATTATTATTATTTTCGATGATTGTTTCTCGCTCTTTGCGGTTTTTACTTTCATCGGCCTATTAGGCAAAATGAAAGCAAACTATTCTCTTTATCTATTGTATGTTTAAAAATTTACGTACAATGCGACAAGTGCTTAAAATTACGGACTTCTGTATGTCACAAACTAAAAGAGGAGAGAGTTCTATAGTGGATAAGTTCTTTGTAAGAGAGACGGGTACAATACCAGTGGATGAAATTATAATTGGGATGATGACAACACTATTCTGCTTCCATTGCTCTTTGATCTCATGAGCCAGGTCAGCATACTTAGCTAGTTTTCTCTGGCCGGTCTCATGAACATTGTTGGAGTTGGGAACAGCAATGTCGATTAGAAATGTCCTTTTCATTGCTTTATTGACCAAGATGATATCAGGCCTATTCGATGGTATTGTTCTATCGGTAAGCACAGTTCTATCCCAGTATAACCGGTATTCCTCATTCTCAAGGACATTTTCAGGCGTGTAGTGATAATACGGCCCAGTGAAAGCTGTGAGATGGTGAAGCTGAGCAAGTTTTAAATGTACAATCTTGCCTACACAATCGTGGCGATGCAAGTACTCAGTGGATGCAAGCGTCGTACAACCTGACGTGATGTGTTGGATAGTCTCGGAGGCGCCTAAACACCTCCTACATCTGTCATCAGCAACACTTGCATCCTTAACAATGTACTTGAGGTAGTTTCTCGTGGCAACTACCTGATCTTGTATGGCCATCATAAAACCTTCAGTCTCCAGGAATAAGTCGCCCCGAGTCAGCCAATAGTTGGACAATTCACTATCAACTACTTCAGCACTGAGTTCGTTAGGATGTCTTCCATGTAGGGCTTTCTGCTTCCACGCACATATCTGCAATGCAGCTCGCTCCATTTTAGTGATCCCTTCTTGAGGTACAGCCACATGAAGATTCAATGGTGTGTATCCCTCGTCCGACAAGGTAATCGCTCTATGGAGTGAAGATATATCTTGCTTCTGGAGGAAGTATTTCTGAAGGCTTATAATCTGTTTGTGCAGTAAATGTGAAAGGTCAATCAGCCCCCTTCCACCCTGAGCTCTTGGAATGGTAACTCTTTCAACTGCTGACTTAGGGTGATGGCCGCGATACTTACTCAAAGTAGTTCTCGTCTTCCTCTCAATGCCTTCAATATCAGTCTTCGTCCACTTAATGATGCCAAATGAGTACGTTAGAACAGGGATCGCATAGGTGTTAATAGCTTTCACTGTGTTCTTAGCACTCAACTTTGTTTTAAGGATGGCGTTTAAGCGACTGACATACATTTCCTGGATCTTCAGTTTCATGATCTTGTGCTCTGTGCGGACTGACTGGTGGACACCTAGGTACTTATAAGTCTCTCCTTCTTCCATTGGCTCAATGAGATCACCATCTAGTAACTCAAATGCATTGGTACTGTGTTTGCCCTTTAGTACCGTCTGGGTCTTGCACTTGTCAAGCCCGAATTCCATGCATATGTCTCTGGAAAAGATTTCCACAGTTCTCAACAAGGAATTGACATGTACTGCTGTGCTAGCATACACTTTGATGTCATCAATATACATCAAATGTGTCACTTTGTGCTGCACTTGCTTCTTGTTCTTCAGGGCAAACCCGTGCTGACTCGCATTGAGCATGTGGGAGAGGGGATTCAGTGCAAGACAAAACCATAGAGGACTGAAGGCATCTCCCTGGAAAATACCCTTCTGTATCTTAATAAAGTCAGTCGCCATTGTACCATACTTGTGCCTAAGATGTAACTGAGTCGACCACTGAGACATCAAATGCTTGAGCAAGTTAATAAGCGAGGGAGCAACCTTATAAATCTCTAGGATTTTTACCAACCATGAATGCGGCACTGAATCATATG
This sequence comes from Leuctra nigra, assembly GCA_934045905.1. Taxonomy (NCBI): domain Eukaryota; kingdom Metazoa; phylum Arthropoda; class Insecta; order Plecoptera; family Leuctridae; genus Leuctra; species Leuctra nigra. The sequence goes on along the minus strand of OW203764.1, from coordinate 41,049,021 downwards.
CCTTCCGATAATCAATAAAAGCTGTATGCAGGTTTCTACTCTTGTGCGCTGCCTGCTCAAGGATGACTGAATCGATCAGAAGCTGCTCCTTGCAACCTTGAGATTTCCTGATACAACCCTTCTGCTCAGGAGCAATAATATCATTTTGATCACAATGTGTGTAGATCTTCTCAGCGATACAAGATGTTAAAAGTTTGTATAATGTCGGAAGGCAAGTGATTGGCCGATACTTTGCGGGATTCTCCGTATCTTTGTCCTTAGCAAGCAGATATGTGATCCCTTGCGTTAGGTATCGCGGTACAGTTCGAGGATCTTGCATAAACATGTTAAAATGGTGAGCTATGCAAGCATGAGTACACTTGAATCTTTTATACCAAAAGTTGTGTATGCAATCAATCCCGGCCGCTTTCCAATTAAACGAGTCATTAATGGCCTGCTTCACTTGCTCGATAGATACAGGGTTGTCATCCATTGATCTCAGCTCTTCCATCCTCACTTCCTCCACATTTATCCATGGAGCATCAATATTAAGAACAGTGGGAACAGACCATACTGATTCCCAAAATTCTTTAATCTGATGTTGTGTTGGGGGTTTGCTGTCTGCTGTTGTTTGATCATTTCGAAGCTTCCTATAAAACTGTTTCTCATTGTTCTGGAACAGCTTATTGGATTCCTTCCTGAAGTTAGACTCCTTATATCTCCTGAGCCGTTTTGCGACTACACTAAGCTGCTGTTTCAGAGTGTCAGTTACATCGGCAAGGTTCTGGTTTGTCAAATCATGGGTTGCATGTATTCTGGTTTTTTGTCGAATAGACTCAACATGTTTCAACAACTTCTTATTCCTCTGCCCTTGCTGGTATGCTGTTAGTTGTCCAATGTCTCTCCGAAGCTTGGCAATCTTACTGTTTAATCTTCTCTCCCACGGCCAGATAAACTCTTTCTTCTTCTGTACCCTGGGGCCTTGCTGGATATCAAGACCATTCATTCTGGTCGCAGTGACAGCCGCTACGTAGACAGCAGTGTGTAGATCATTGAACACTGTGTGTTCCTCCAGATGTTGGGGTAGGATCTTTGTATCTAGCAGATTGGTTACAACAGCAAGTCGCTTTGAACTACGCTGTTTAGGAATGAATGGTCGTTTCGTCGGATCTGTTCCCTCAAACTCTGTTAAGGCTCTGAAGAATTCAACCCTTATCTCTACTACTAACTCCTCTCCATCTACCCTAAGTCGATCCGGCTCAGGTGAAAGAAGAGCTTCAGCCCTAGCCGGGGATGGTGTATGAGGAGGTGATCTTCCAATACTCTCGTCATCACTGTCATCATGCACCCCTTCAGGTGGACGAAGAGTCTGCATGACTTCAGCTTTAAGTGCCTCTAATAATTCACTTGACAACCGCTTATTATTAATTACCACTCGTTTTTGGTCCATCAACCTTTGTTCTGTAACTTGATAAAGTTCAGGGTATATTTCAACAAAGGCACGGTAAAGTAGCGGTCGTATACCTACAGAAACCGTATCTCCTTCTGTTACTTTGTAATAGCAACGCATGAGATCTGTGTTCATTTTCTCAGTCCACTGCATGCGTTGCCTAACCTTTCCTGCCTTGGTGGTTAGTGACTGACTTGCCACTAAAACACTGTTGGCTGGTCGAGCTGGAGGTTGTTGGGTGCTCGTTGATGCGGTTGGATCCATATCCATAGCAGGGTCGTCAACATTTTGATCGAGCAGGTCTGTCCCGCGTCGTCCTCGATCATTACGACGCTCGTCCGAGGCTTCCTTATTGTGTACAGGAACCAGTTTACACCCATTAGGGGGGTTAACCCAGCATGGGGTTGGCTAGGGTACGCGTGCTCGCCACGCACGTAAGGTAGACCACCTTCCCTTGCGTAATTATTATTATTATTATTATTATTATTATTATTATTATTATTATTATTATTATTATTATTATTATTATTATTATTATTAGTATTTATTACAACATGTTATGATTTTCTTTGATCAAACATACTTTATTCGGAAATAATTCAGCAGTCGGTGGTTGTATACATAACAAATTAATGTTTCAGTTAAAAGCAAAGCAGTCCTTGTGGACGCAGTTTAACCCCTGCTTAAGCATATCTCGCATAGTATTGGGCTCCCAAAGTCTGGATTCCGCATTTCATATTCACAAATATAACGTTTCGATCAACCCCTCAATTAAAATAAAAGTAATGGAACGAACCAGTTACTAATTAGTCTAATTAAGTTACGTGATAATTGGGAAAATACACGTTTAGTGTTGGAAAGTGTTCAATTAAATAAATCATTTCGTATTATCTTGCCGAGACCAATTAGTGATACGAGCCGTGTTAATAACACCCGAAGTCGTTGGCTTGAAGTGTCGCTAAGCAGAAGTGGCGGCTGAAGTGGAGGTGAGTAGTGCTCGCACACGCCTGGAACCTTACCTCACCACGACACAATACTACATTTACAGAGCGATCTATGGAATGCCAAAGCAATTTAGTCAAAACAATATGTAGGTTATTCACTTTTAGCGTAAGCACAAATATGTTTGTTATTGTTCCAAACAAATTCCACGGAAAAGCGATATTGGATTTACGATCACTTTGATATTACTAATAAGCAGAATATATGTGAATAAATGTATTTATGTCGATATAACAATACGTACCTATACTGAATGTTTCAAACTATGAATACTATGCCAATTTTAACTTTTTTGTTAAGTGCTTCAAATAATTATATCGTTTAATAACTTTCAGTACTTTTGTCAATATATTGCGATACATCATAACAAAATCGAACTTACCAAATAGGAAACCGAACTGGGTAACGCATTGATACGCGAGTCGTTGTATTGCAAGTATTGATATCGTATATATGCAGATATGCATATTCCAATAATATTCAATAATTAATATTGGTTATGTAAATCAAACGAAGCTCGCGCAGTCTATGAATATTCACATTTGGATTAAAACAAAACTCCATAATTTCCAAGTAATCAAGTCGCGATGCATTTACTTTATCAATTGATCAGTTTTATGACTAAAAATTCTTTATTTTATGAAACTTTGTAAAATATGAAATAAAAAAGTATATTGTCAAATATGATTTGTCTCAATAACCATGTAAAATCAGTTGTGTTCGAAAAGCAGTAAATTTTAATTTTTAACTAATAGTTCAAAATCTAAGCAAGTAGTTATCTGGTGTTATGATTTGTGTATGCAAAATTACATGTCTAATAGTTAACAGTGACGTGGACGGAGAGAAAGTGCAGTGTGAAACAACCGTAAAGTTTTGACTTGTTTTGGCTTGTTTTGACCTGTGTCACTTATTTGTTTTCATATACAACAATGAACAATGATTTTGCACAACGACCATGAATTGTGTATTTCCGCATAACAACTATGGATCCAGTTGCCATTTGTCCACTCCGCACCGCAGTTAATTAAAACACTCCTCGCATTCGATCTGGTGTAATTGCTTCCAACGCAATTACTCAATCCAGGCAGGTTTCATTTCACTGCGCGACACTTGATGCACTTTTTACTTCCACACTAACTGAGCAAAGTCGAGCGACGAGTACAGAATTGGTGTAAAACCTTCCAGAAATGCGAACATTTTCTTATTTACTGCATTATTAGAGGTTGCGAAGTCATACCATACGTACGAGTTTAGTCTGAGCTGCTAAATCAGTTTTATCTCCATAATGATAATCACTTCATTAATGGAGATGAAATAACAAATATCAACTTTTCATACATTAACATAAAAGGTAAAATTTAAATCATTAATGTGACGATAGAATAACAATAGCATAAAATTTACTTCTAGGTTGATCCAATATTTGTGTTAAAGAATATGCGTCGGAAGGCGTTCTCTTTATTTTACATTAATATGCAAGAGTTACTTCGCACGCCTCACGAAATCTGTTTGAAAAATGTGTTTGTTTTTCATTGCTGATTGGTTTTTTGATATTTACGAGCCTGAATTTCCCAGGGGTTTTGCACGTCGTGATTTTTATCATTTTAATTCGAAAATAATGTTCAGGGGGTCAGTGACCCGGGTCACGTAGTAAATCACTAATGAAGCAATATGGTTAAACTAGGAAAACGCTCAGTGTAACGCGTTGATGAGCGAGCACGGACACGCGCAACACCTCGAACCGAAATTATGTCTATCGAAAATATCATTAAAAGCCAATAATTCTTGAAATTCGTCAGACTTGTAGGTATAAAAATCTCCAATTATTCCTAAAGTATTAGTCCCAATAACCATGCAAAGTTTTAGGTTGATTGATTGAACCTTTATGATTAGAATGTTCCTTGTTAATATTCAAAAATCATAGGATCTATTTAAAAAAATATACCTGGGACCACTCATGTGATATAAGTGTGTGTACTTACACAGTATTAGACGATCTTTTGAACGGTCATATCAGTTTCATACGTTTGAAAGTTTCTGCTCTAACTACCTTGGAACTATAAAGAGTCGAAGTAGCCGTGATCAACATTTTTGAGTAATTTGACAGCCAACACGCAAAATGTCCGTAAAATGTCAATAACTTTTGGATTTAAACACAGATAAGTCTGAAAATTGTCAAAAATACAGATAATGTTGGTCTTAACGACCATGCAAAGTTTTAAGTTGTTCGGTCATACGGTTCTAGTTTAAATTTCAAAAATCATATGAAAGATTTTTTAAAAATTTTAACCAATGGGAGGATTTGGCTGAAACTTTGTATGATTGGGTACAATGTTGGTCGTAATGACTTGTCAAAATTTCAAATTGCTCCGAACAACCAATCAAAAGATTTTTTAAAAAATTTGAACCAATCACATGAGCCCGTTCAAAAACGATCCCAGGGACCGCATAGATTACGTTAGTATATGTGCAAAATTTCAGATCGATTGGTTGTGCCGTTTGACCTGGGCTGTGAACACAAAAAACAAACAAAAAAACAAAAAACAAACAAAAAAGAAACACACAGAGAAAGTGCCATAAGTGTACCGTGGTGACGCTCGCTACGCTCGCTCAATAATAGCTATTTACTTTAACAACTTTTACCACACGCATTTTACGAAACAACGAACCTCATAGGTGCTGGTGTCATGTAACAATGTTGTCGATGTAGCCGCACAACAGCTGTTTACGTACTGAGCACTTGCATTTTCTGTGGCTGATGTCAGTAAAATTCAATTAAAATACGAAGCTAAAAAATGAGGGTGATATAATATTTAATTAAAATGTTCTCTAATAATGTATATCTAACAAATATGATTCTATATTAACGCATCTAATTTCAATTGGATGTTGCATTCTGTTTTCGTTTTTAATTAAATAATACAGTTTTATATCATCATAGTTAAATCACTTTTTTTGTATCTTCCAAAGGATTATAACATGAACAAACGTACGCATCAAAGGCAGTATACATATACCTACATCATATCAAGTACCAAATAGAGTTTTTATAATTTTTTGGTTGCTACCAATGTTGTCGTAAGAAAGTGCACGCACACACGAATTGAAATTGTAGACGATTTTATTTTAATTCAAAGTAGGCTTTAACATGACTTAACATGTAAAAATATTCATCTTTGGAAGGTCCAAAATAATTACAAAATTGTAAGTCCCCCCCCCCCCCCCAAATTTAATTCAAACTATAGCTAATCTTCCTGGGAGTAAACGAGTACTTGTACACTATCCAGGTATCTAGTGGAGCGGTCGCTCCACGCCAGCCAAGTCGTACGGCGCGCGCACACTCTCATATAAAGGCTGGAGCAAACCCACTTTTACTGTAAGCATCAAAGTGGCATTTTCGGCCTACTGGATCTTAAAATTGGGAAATCTCACATTGTTGCGATATATCTTAATTTTGAGCTATGGCCCACCCTACAACATATACCAAATTTGGGAACAATAGGTTACGCCCTTTGCACGCTAGAGGGCCGTGAAAACAGTGTTTTAGGGCGGTTTTCATAATAATAATAATTGAGCGAGCGAAGCGAGCGTCTCCATTTGGCTCTTTTGGCACGGACCTCTGTTTTTTTTTTTGTTTTTTTTTTTTTTCTGTTACTGACGATATACAGGTCAGAGTTTTTCTTCGATCGAGCTGAAATTTTGCACACATGTACGTAACATTTCTGATTGTTGCAGACCCTAATTATTTGAAATCCATTGATTGGTTCAAATTTAAAAAAAAATAACTTTCGATTGGTTGTTTTGATCAAATTGAAATTTTGACAAGTCATTACCCCCAACATTGTACCCAATCAAACAAAGTTTCAGCCAAATCCTCCCATTGGTTAAAATTTAAAACCATCTTTCCTGTGTTTTTAGAAATTTAAACTATAACCGATTGAACGATCAACTTATAACTTCGCATGATGGTTGGGTCCAACATTATCTGCATTTTTGACAATTTTCATACTAATCTGTGTTTAAATCCAAACGTTATTGACATTTTACGGACTATTAGCGTGTTGGCTGTCAAATTCACGGCGACTTCGACTCTTCAGTTCAAGGCAAGGTAGTTAGAGCAGAAACTTTCAAACGCAAATGAAACTGATAATGACCGTTCAACAGTCGATCTGATATTGTGTAGACACACTTATATCATATGAGTGGTCTCAGGTATATTTTTTGAAGGAGATCCTGTGATTTTTGAAAATTAACACGGAACAGTTCAATCATAAAGGTTCAATTGATCAACTTAAAGCTTTGCATGGTTATTTGGACCAATATTTTAGGAATGTTTTGAGATTTCTATACAAATCTGTGGCGAAATTTTAGAATTATTGGCTTTTAATGACATTTTCGATAGACAGAATTTCGGTTCGAGGTGTTGCGCGTATCCGTGCTCGCTCATCAACGCGTTACTCAGATTCATTGGTTAAAATTTAAATAAATATCTCCTGATAGGCTGAAAAATGAAAACGGTCTTCGATAATTCTGATCAAACTCATATTTTGCATGATCATTAAGACCAATATTGTCTCTTATTTTACAAAATTTCATCCCAATCAGTTAAGAACGTATGAAGTTATTTACATTTTTAATATCTGTCAGTAATGAAGTATCGAAATGAATGTTTTCCAGTGCCAATTGAAAATTGATTCTGATTTGCTTTATGAACCAGGTGCTTAGATGCTATTTTAAAGTTTCGATGAAAAGCATACACTTTTAAGTTGATATCATAATCAATTCCATATGGATGTATATGTTTTCTGTGCGTTGTGTACGCATTTCCGGTTCGAGAATTTGCACGTACCCGTGCTCGCTTATCAACGCGTTACACTGAGCGTTTTCCTAGTAATAATAATAATAATAATCTTAGTAGTAGTCTCCTGGAATTCAAATCCGGTAAACAGGCCACAGCTCAACAAATGAACCGATTGATCTCACATTTTTACCACGTGTGCACTTTTGGCGTCTGATTTAACCTTGTCCCCATGAATTTTTTGTGCCGCCATTTTGAAACCGGAAGTGACGTCATATCTCGTCAACGGCTAGACCGATCGGAACGAAATTTGCGCCAAACGATTCAGACGGTCAACTATATGGATTATCAGTAGCAAAAGACTATACATTATGTTAATGAAACCGGAAATGACGTCATGAAATTTGAAATACATCGATTGGCATTTCGGCAACAAAGATTGATCCGATTATTTTGATATTTTTGTAAGGTATGTACTTTTGATATCTCATTTGACTTATTATAAAACCAACCGGAAGCCGCCATTTTAAAACCGGAAGTGACATCATATCTCAATAACGGCTAAATAGATATGAACGAAACCAGCGCTAAACAATTGAGACGGTCAACTTTATGTATTATCATTAATAATATTTGCAGTTTCCCATACCGAAACCGGAAATGACGTCACACATTTTAAAAATCTCACAAATTTACATTTTGATACAATAAATATACTATTTGAGACAGCTTATAATAAAATGTAATCATGTTTAAATTATAATTCAAGGGGTCAGTGATTTCAGCAGCCATTTTGAAACCGAAAGTAACGTCATATCTTGAAAATTGGTTGACTGATCGGTATGAAACTACCGCCAAACGATTCGGAAGGTTATCTCTATGGAATAGGAACAGTAAAACTAGAATTTTCCTATTTATGGGACCGGAAATGACGTCATTCAAATTTAAAAAATTATTATAATCCCCTCCTATATAATAAAATTAAATACATATTCAGAAAGCTTAAAATGATACACATAATTTATAGATATACATTCTATGTGGCAGTGCAGTAAGTTCAGCAGCCATTTTGAAAACCGAAGTGTTGCCATAATATCTCGGAACTCGGTTGACTGATAGGAATGAAACCTTTGCTATTCTTCATGAAAGATCATTTAAAGCAAATATATAGTACCATACGCAGAATTTCATTAGTTAACCAAATTGTCAATGGCGACTTTTTTTAAAGGATTTAGTAATTGTTCAATCGATATGACGTCACAAGTTCTATGGATAAACTAAAAAAAGGAGTGATATCCCCATAAAAAAACACTCCGTGTAAAAAAACAGCCAAGTCTCTTCAACTAAAAAAAAATATGAATACTAAAAAATTCTGCACTGAAAAGTAGTGATATCAAAAAATGGGCCAAGTCAAAACTTTATTTGAAAATCAAAAAATACTTGGCGCATTGTTTTTTTAGGGCATTATAGGTATACTATATGTATTATGTATATTTGATGTATATTTTCTATCTGGTCTATACTTCTAAACTATGTATAAACGATGCGCCAAGTATTTTTTGATTTTCAAATAAAGTTTTGACTTGGCCCATTTTTTGATATCACTACTTTTCAGTGCAGAATTTTTTAGTATTCATATTTTTTTTTAGTTGAAGAGACTTGGCTGTTTTTTTTACACGGAGTGTTTTTTATGTACAATGTTCTTGAAAGAGAAACACAATGTTCACCAATAACATTTGAATGGTACAGGGGAAGAACGCTATAAGTCAATTTAAAAACAAATTAGTTTAAGGTGTAATCTTGCTGTGATTTTTTAAGCTTTTCGAATATACCGTCTGTTTGTAAAAGTTTTGCCACAAAGTTTGAAAAAGCAATTGAATTATCGATTTGTATGGAAGATAGATAAAAGTTTCAACATAAAACTTCGTTGATCTCATTTTCATCCGAATGTGACTCAAAGCGTTCTTCACCTGTACCCTTCAAATGTTCACCTAGCCTGCGATTGTCGTTAGACTCTTTACAACCGCACGATGTCAAGTCCTAGAATGTACACACACCTACATTATTAAGCGAGCGTCTCCACTTGAAACTTATGGCTCGAATCTCTTTTTTATCTGTATGTGAATTTGGCGTCTCCTGCCAAACAAAGTAACGGATCAGCCCATTTTTTTTCACAAAACTTATATTACTATTCTGGTTATGGTCAAAATGATTTTCAGCAAGATCGTTCCATTGGTTTGATCGGAAAATTGATGTGTAGTTTATACTTAGCTTGGCAATGAGAATGAAAGAAACTCTGTGTGTCAATAACTGCAATCGTTTGACCGATCATCACCAAATTTTGCATGGTCACTGGGACCAGCATTAGTTATTAGTATTATTTTCCCACTCTCAGACAAACATGAAATGAACTTTAAGAGTTATTGAGCGAGCGAAGCGAGCGTCTCCTTTTGGCTCTTTTGGCACGGACCTCTGTGTTTTTTTTTTCTGTTAATAGCCGATACAGAGGTCACAATGTTTCTTCGATCGAGCTGAAATTTTGCACACATGTAGAGACAACCTTTTCTGTTTGCAGACCCAAATTTTTTTGAAATCCATTCATTGGTTAAAATTTAAATAAACATCTCCTGATAGGTTGAAAATGATAATGGTCTTCGATAAATCTGATCAAACTCATATTTTGGCTATACAGGTTAGAGTTTTTCTTCGATCGAGCTGAAATTTTGCATACATGTAAAACCAACCTTCTCTGTTTGCATACCCTAATTTTTTTGAAATCCATTCATTGGTTAAAATTGAAATAAATATATTCTGATAGGCTGAAAATGAAAACGGTCTTCGATAATTCTGATCAAACTCATATTTTGCATGATCATTAAGATTAACATTGTCTCTTATTTTACAAAATTGCATCCCTATCAGTTAAGAACTTATGAACCTATTGACATTTTTAATATATGTCAGATATGATGTATCGAAATGAATGTTTTCCAGTGCCAATAGACAACATAATAAATTATCTAGTTAGCTCTGCTTTTCAAAAATTTTCATATGCAGTACCGTGATCCAAGTATCTATTATGGTTATGATCCATTGTTGAAAAACCATAATAGATACTTGGATCACGGTACTGCATATGAAATTTTTTGAAAAGCAGAGCTAACTAGATAATTTATGATGTTGTCTATTGAAATGAATCTGTTTTGCTGTATATGTACCAGGGTGCTTAGATGCTATTTTCACGTTCGATGAAAAGCATACACTTTTATGTTGATAGAGTGATTATATTTTAATTCAATATGGATGTATATGTTTTCTGTTCGTTGTGTACGCATTTCTGGTTCGAGAATTTGCACGTACCCGTGCTCGCTCATCAACGCGTTTCACTGAGCGTTTTCCTAGTATATTTCAAAAAAATCATACGCAGTAAAATGCCAACGTCAAAATGAACCGAGATCAAGTATTAATTGTTTTCACGGCTTCTATGACGAATTCATTAGATCAAGGACTGTAGAGGAACAAATTTCACATTTGTTCACATTCGATACTTTGCTCGCTTATTAACGCGTAACAACGAGCGCTTTCCTAGTAAATAATACAACGTGTACAGTGAGATTCAGAAGAAAGCGGTCGGAGTGCCCCTGTGCCAGGCAGTGTGCACAGGGGCACTCCGACCGCTTTGTTCTGAATCTCACTGTACCTAATGATCACGCAGTAGGGTTGTCCAGAAAACGGTCTATATCATTGTTTTAATGTATGTACCTACTAAAATGAGCGTAGATGATCGAGCACGTATGACTAGCACGCTGAACACGACGTGATCATCAATTGTGTTTGTTTCTATTGTGTTCTGTTTCAATAGAGATGTTGTTCTCTCTTCCTAACTGATACTGCTTTGACATCGGGTTATGTTCGTTATACTCCGTGAGTATGATCTGTGAAGTTGTTGATTAGCACTTTTTCCGTCAGAATCGTAATGACTTGTTTATATTGTTTAATTATGACAGAATTACATTTATGACATTATTAATAATAAACATCAAACTAATATTGACTCTGTAAAAAGCAACAAAAAAGACAAGTATGAATGTGTATTGCAATAAAAAAAATAAACTTGTGTGTTTTTGGAACATTTGGAAACAATAGAAATAAACAAATAAATTTAGTAGGCACCCATCAGTTCTTTGGGTGCACAGCAACAATATTCTCCCTCACATATTATTCCTCAAACGCAATCATAGCTTGACATGCGTATAGCGATTAGATTTCCATAAGCCTTAGAGTCCTGTTACTGCAATATCCTGATATTCTGCACGGATTCGTATTTCAACTCATAAATATTTAAATTTTAGATTTTAAATCTAAAGTCAAATCTATTTGAACTGCTCTGCAATGTTATACACATTTGAACATAAATTGGAGAATTATAGAATAATTATGACGGAAACGTCGCAAAGCTAGTGTCTCTTTGGTAGTTATGTGACTTCACAAATGTATATTGTTGCGCCCCTGTAATACTACGCATATGGAAATCTCCTTGAAAGTCCGGTACACCAACCTCACAAATTCATCAAAATCTTTATGCATAATGATTTCAAGTTGATTGAACTGTTTCAATATTCATGCATTTAAATCTTTTGAGTAATTGCCTGATTAAATATACAAGAGAGTTCTTACGTAATGACCCAGCTAAACCACACTACTTCTTTCACGTCAGCCAACATTCAAGCACGTAACTCGAGCTCCAGTCGGAATAATTGAATGTTAGCGAGAGTGAAGTCGAGAGGTTGGTAGACTTGATGGCAGTAATCAACAGCATTGAGTGCAATTCATGATTACCAACGTGAAAAGAAACCGCTAGGTTTTATCTAGATTAGCGTCTGGAGGGATTAAGGCCTTTAAATACGAGTAACTTGTATAATCAAATGCCCACACTAATAGCTGAAGAGACCGTTTGGAGGACAAATATGAAAGGAAGTTGGAGAAATTAATCCGTTCTTGAGCGTCTTAAAGAGTTTGCCTCAGGCATTCCCTGTTCTGAAATTAGGGATTTTTAACAATTATACTGTGGTATATGATACGGGGGGGATTTGGTCTCAATTGCCAGAAGCAGAAACGTCAATACTCTTTTATCTGTCACAAAATAAGCTGCAGAGACTGTAAAGAAACTTCAATTTGCAAGAGATGATAAACAAAATTAAGTATTCCCTTCGTGTTTGTCGCCAATGTAGTCTTATGAAACTAGGAAACAGCTCTGTGAAACGCGTTGATGGCTCATTTTCCCGCATAGAAGCTATGATGCTGGTGACATGCTGTGCAGGAGTTGCTGATCTGTACACTATGAAGTGAACACAAAACCAATATTGAGCAAGTGATCAAGCGCTGGTGCATTTACTTTATCGATTTGTTTATTTTGAAAACTACTCAAAATAGTTTTAGAATTACAATATCTCTTTAAATTTTCGCCGAAAACTTGTAAAATCTGATAAAATGTTGGTCTTAATGAGCAGCAAAATTACAGCATGTACAACATGTTTTTTTTGTCTGGGGCTTAACGTCGCACTGTTCTGCAGGGAGGCAACATCTTACAACATGTTACAGCATGTTACTCCCAACGGCCATTTTCCCTTTTCATCCAATGAGGATTATGTTGAAAACCCCATATGTGTATATTTGGGAATGCATAAACTTTAACAGTAAAATACCTATTAATAAGCGGCATTAATGAGAGTGACATAAAGTAGAATTAAGATCCTCGCAGGCTGTAATTAATAAATCTTCTGTTTAAATATTTGAATAAAGTACAGAAATGTAACACGATCGCCGTATGTAGAAGTCTTAAACTGTGCGCCGTGAATTTAAATTGAGCGTTATGGTAAACGATGTTAGGTTAATTGGCTGGTTGTACGAAACGCGTTGCCTCGTGTAATAAGGTATTTGCCTCTATTGCCGTATAAAAGCTTATGAGGCTAGCAAAGACTCTATTAATACACTCGTGCTGAGTAATACAGATGATTTACATTCACGAGGACTTAACGAACCCGGGTCATTGGAGTCAAATCAACCGATCTGAAAATGCGAGAGTAAAACGACAGGATTTATAAACTCCGGATAAATCACTGGCGAGAGATTCAACTTTTGAGAGAAATGTGAAATGTGTTAAGACTGATCTACACGGAGACATTTATTTTTCAACTGCTGAGCCACACTTCTTGATGTAAATTAGAATCCCAGAAAAAACACTCCGTGTAAAAATACCAGCCAAGTCTCTTTAACTATAAAAAAAAATAGAAGAAATCTAAAAATTCAGCACTGAAAAGGAGTGATATCAAAAAAGGAGCCAAGTCAACGAATTTTCCAAATTTTAATCGTACCATTGAAATAAAAATATCAACCCCCGAGAAATACTTAAAAAAAGGACTTGGCGCATCGTTTTTTTAAAGACACTTTTCTATCCTAAAAGTATAGGAAGAACTCTACAAGTATATTTTCCTGAGTATATCACATTCATTATCGACGAATCATACTACGTTTTAATATAACTAGTACTCTTACCTACTGGCAGTTTTGGTATTTTGTCAATATTCAGAGGAAATAAACGGATAAACGAATAACGAATAAACGGAAGCGGCCTAGTCTATTCGTTATTGCCACTATTTCTAGGGTCATATTAATCAATCATACTTCTCAATATCGTGACTGAGGGAAATAGCGAAAGCGCTCATTACAAGAAGGCCGTCAATGAGATTTGTATAAGTGACTAGTGCACTGAGCCATGCTGCTCAAATAATTACTGACTAGATTTTTATCTAAAGTAATACGTTATGTAATTTATGAATTTTTTTGGTATAAAATGTTAATTAATAGCAATTAATTACACGGCGAGAAGGTTCAAAGTATAATGCTGTAGTAGGTATGTTGATGTACCCACAAAACTATAGGTACCTACCAATCACAAACACAACTGTTCTGTATTTATTGCTTGTAAGACAATGCTATGTTTCTTTGCGTACTTATATTTAAATTTAAAATATTTTACAGAATGTTCAATATTTAATTTGAAAGTTTTGTCCCAATTTTTCTAGGCATTTCTGAACTACGTAGTATGTGAGTGGCATAAGCTTAAGAATAGAAAAATGTCTTTAAAAAAACGATGCGCCAAGTCCTTTTTTTAAGTATTTCTCGGGGGTTGATATTTTTATTTCAATGGTACGATTAAAATTTGGAAAATTCGTTGACTTGGCTCCTTTTTTGATATCACTCCTTTTCAGTGCTGAATTTTTAGATTTCTTCTATTTTTTTTATAGTTAAAGAGACTTGGCTGGTATTTTTACACGGAGTGTTTTTTCTGGGATATCACTTCTTTTGTTAGTTTATTCATACAGCTTGTAGCACATGTCCGAGCAGGGACTAATTTCTTTAAAAAAATACGCCTCAACCGATTTGGTTACTATGAAAAGTTGCGTTTGGTATAAGATGAAAATGATTATCCAAGAAGAATAGCTTAAGTTTCGTTATAATCGATCCAGCCGTTTTCGATACATGACGTCACTTCCGGTTTTGAAATAGCGGCCGAATTCCGGTATAGGTAATAAGAAAACAATCTAGTTTTATCTAGTTGATACCTTCATGAACGACCATCTGAATTCCTAATCCCTATATTTCCGTAAAATCGGTCATGCCGTTTGTAGTATATGACGTCACTTCCGGTTTCATTTAGTGGTTCCTGCCGCCATTTCCGGTACCATTAATTTATTTATTCATTTTTCACAATTGATTTTTCAAATAAATAGCAGAATGAATACGCAGGAGCTAGTTCAGTTGCAATCGGTACAGGCGTTTTAGATATATGACGTCACTTCCGGTTTCAGGAATGGCGGCCGAGAACACTACTACCTTGAATATATAAATTGTATTGTCTATGTTACAATGTAAGTTAATTATGTACGTATTTTAAGTATAATTTGTTGAAATAAGTTAAATATTGCGTATTTATGACGTCACTTCCGGTTTAGAAAATAAGACAATAATATTTTTTTTATTGATACTTCATAAAGATGACCATCTAAATCGAATGGCGCTAATTTCGTTCTAATCGGTCCAGACGTTTTTGAGTTATGACGTCACTTCCGGTTTAAAAATGGCGGCACAAAAAATCACAAGAGGCAAGGTATCATCAGACGCCAAAAGTGCATATGTGGTAAAAGTTTCAGGTCGATCGGTTTAGCCGTTTAGGCTGTGGCGCTGTCAACAGGGTTTCGTGATATCATCAGAATCATCATCTTCAGAATCAGAAAGTGGTGTAATTTCACTGTTTTCTCGGTCCTCTAGCGCGCAAATGGCATAACCTATTGTTCCCAAATTTGGTATATGTAGTGGGGTGGGCCATAGCTCGAAATTAAGACATTTCACAACAATGTGAGATTTTCCAATTTTAAGATCCAGTAGGCCGAAAATGCCATGTTGTTGCTTACAGTAAAAGTGTTTGGTCTGCTCCTCAGTTTATTAGGCATTTACGGTATGTTGAGTGACTGTGAGTGTATAGTACGACTTGGCTGGGTGGAGCGACCGCTCCACTAGATATGGTCCAAATGATATAGGTTGAGCTCAAGTTCTGTCACAAGAAGTTGCATCGTGTAAATACAACATTTTATGAAAAATGGGAATGTGACAAAGTAGTTGTTCAAGAAAGTGTATCGTGCAATTTGGGGTAGAGTACAAATTCACAGTTTGCATAATCTTCTTTTATTCTAATTTCTACTTCAACAATAATAGAATGTATTTTCTTTACTTGAATCGCGCGGCAGCCATTTTGGTCCCTCCATTTTCAATTTGCGTCTGATGTCTGATATTGATATGTTCATGAAGATTTCGAATACAATATACATGTTTTATCAATGACTCAAGATACTTTCCCAATATATATTTTCTTGTTCGTTTTAATTCAGTACCTACTGAAAAAGTGCAAGGGCGATTTAAAAAAAATGTTAATATCGGTTAATATGTCTCGCCAGCCTGTAGTTGTACCTATACGTGATTCAGTTCAAAGAACAAAATACGTGATATTTTCAACTTACAACATATCAATGACAAATGCTACTGGATCGCAGTGATTATTCGATAAATTGAAACCTAGTTTCATTCTGTTTTTGTTGTGAGACAGAATAACAAGTCAACCAGAGTTAATCAGTCGTGACATAAATGTGATATATAAAAGTGCAGCTACTTCGTTATATTGTGAAGAATAGCCCATTTGTCTGCATCGAAGTGCTGACATTGCTTGCAGCAGAAGTGGGTCAAATCTCCAGTATTAATATCACGTCGGCAGATAGCGCCACTGAATATTTCATACAGCATTCTCAATCACTTTGCCAGCACAAGTGTCAGATCTTCGGACAGAAAATAGCGACTTGCGGAAGTTTCTTCGTCAATTTGTTACAGCGAGAATTCTGAAATGAGCGAATAACTGTGTGTATCAGAAGTTTCTATCAGCTAGGGTCATGACTTTGGCGACAATTTCAAAGGGAATAATAAAGCGTTTGATCATATCTGTTTGTTCATTTAGTTTGATTTTTGTTTTTATGTCTGCACTGCCCAGGTCAAGCCGATCAAGCAACCGATCTGAAATGTTGCACACAACTAAAGTTTTATTATTGGTTGATATGGCATTGAACCGTTTGTACGATTATGTTCAAATTGTGCGTGGTCATTGGGACCAACATTTTATCAGATATAAGTTAACACATGTTCGCAAAAGTAGACAAAAGCTTCAAGAGCTGATGACATTTTAAGCTTACTTTGAGTATTTGTCAACCGATGAAGTACAATTAATGCACTGCACAATGATCACTGGCAAATCATAAGTTAGGACTCTAGAGCTACTGTATCAGTGATTGTGGGAGTGCATATTATGTAGGTACGACGTTCACATCGACGCTGTACACATCACGTTTTGTTAAGGGGGTTCCAGGGTTTACGTCATAGGAATGAGAATTTGTTGTAATTCATAACAAAGATTAGTGATACCATATTACATACAACTAGCAAAAAATATTTGCCCCTTACCGTATGATATAATTAGATATTCTTGATTGAAAATCACTTTTCCCCCATAAGATAACACAGGGAGACTTGAAATCGTAGGAATGACAAAATATTGAAAATAGTCTCAAATTAAAGATAATAATTTTTAGAATAAGACTGCCGTTTGAAAATATAGGGTCACCGGCCAAATAAGAAAGAAAATGTGTAAAATGTGAGAAATTTACCATAAATCTGACAACGTTGCACTACAAATATGAATTATTTTGGGATAGTTTAATTGGAACTTCAATTAAGAACATATAATTGGAGCAAACGGTAAGATACAATGGTTTTATGCTGTTGTTTGAGGTATTATTTCTTTAGAGATTTGTATGAAATACGGCGATTTCTAAGCACCATGGCTGGAGCCCTAGGACCACTTTAAGCGAGCTGAGCGAGCGTCTCCACTTGAAACGTATGCCTCGAATCTCTGTTGTTTTGTCCTTCTGTCAGTTCTTTTCGCGTGACAGGTCAAACGAACTAACTGTCAGGACAATATTTTCACATAACATTCATTACTATATTATCCTGATTAGTGACCTAATGGTTTCTAGCAATATTGGTCCATTATTTCAACGGAAAATTGATTTATGGTAGTTTGCAGGTAGGTTTCGTCAACCAAATGTTCTTTAGGAAATGTTTATAAAATAAACAAACCATGCGGACTGCAAATGATGGTCTTTTGGTACCTCGAGAGTGTATCTGGTTTACAAAGTTGCTATGAAAATCAGCATTATTGGGTAGCTTTTTAATATTGATTTGTAGTTCGTGTTATGCCTATTAGGTTATCTGTAAATGGAATTTCAGTTCGAGATGTTGCCCGTTTCGGTGCTCGCTTATCACGCGTTACACCGACCATCCAATTAGATGGCGAAGACAGTTGTGGTTGAAAGAGATGTCGATATTGTCGTCTCGATGACAGATGAACGGATCCGCAATGCCGTGGTTCGAGCCACAGGAACATTCATGACACAATGCGGCCGTGACAACAATGCAATGCGTTCAAGTCGCTCTGACAGGAATAACACAGTTCATGAATGACGTGCCTTCTCAATTGAGACGCGGGTAGAAACACAATACTGCACAGTATTAGTGTGACGTCGAACAGACAAAGTCCTCTAGTTTTACTACTTGATTCATTTCATTATTCATAGTTTGCATTGTTGCGCGGCCATCTTGGTGTAACATGTCAGAACTGTTGATAATCTGTGTTTCGGTGTTTTATTGATGGTATGTGCAATTATAGACTGCAGAAAAAGTTCTAATAGGTAAAAAAAATAAAATAAAATCATTTACAAAATATCTTTGATTAACTGATAATAATTAGTTACTGACTTGACATTTGTGACACCAAAATTGCCGAAATATATTTTTTACATTGTTGATGTAAAACAAAAGAAGCTCGTGCAAACCTTCATACTTATTTTTATAGTCAAAACCCTGTTTAAGTTTCATTTTTCATATTATTCCTATTTTACTTGTTAATCAAAGATATGTTATTTATTGTATTAGTCATAATTTTAATTTCTTAGTACGCTGGATCCAAGAGGTCAACCTTTTTTAAGGGACAGCCATCAATAAAGTGATGTTATATAAGGAGAAGACGAAGAGATGGAGATAGAGGAGGGGCGTCGGACCTGGCAAGTCGGCTCCAGCCTTAGAATGCCCAAGATAGTTGGTGGTTCGTCCACCCCATGACCTAACATTGTGTTGGAATCTTGGATTGATAAATAATAATCTTTAATCCTTTTTTTTCCAAATTACAGTGGGTAAAGGAGGTAAAATACAAGGGCCTAATTAATGAAACCGGCTGGCCGGGCCTGACGTTTCTTCTGTATTCTCTTCATCTTCATCATCTTCTTCTCCATCTTCAACTTCTTCTCCTCCTTCCTCCTCAACTTTTTCTACAAGTCTTCTCCATATGTCCACGTCTTCCCACCACTTTTCATCTCTGATCTTCATCCACGACTCCCCTCTCTCTTCCACAGCCGCCACCACTCCATTCATCCACTTTGTTCTTGGTCTTCCTCTCTTTCTTTTCCCATCAATTGCTGCTCGATCTGCCTCCCTCCTTGGAATTCTTTCCGGTGCCATTCCTTTCCATCGTCTATACCACCTCAACCTCTCTTTTCCCAATTTGAAACCTAGAGCCTCCACTCCCAGATCTTTCCTTATCTTTGTACTTCTTACCTTGTCAAGTTTTGTCAATCCTGCTAAACTTCTTAAAAACTTCATCTCTGCCCCTTGTAATTTCACTTCTTCCTTCCCTCCCATTGGCCAGGTTACTGCTGCATACGTTAAGATCGGTACAAAGTACATCTTGTACAGTAGTACCTTACACCTACGTGGCATGTCTTCGTTCCACAACAGTTTCCTCACACTCTGATAAAACCCTTCAGCCATATACACACCCTCCTCTCAATCTCCTTGTCCACCTTTCCATCCCTTGTCAGTACACTTCCTAAGTACTTAAACTCATCTCTCTCTTCAAGCACATCTCCTTTCAATTTTATACAGCACTTAGGCTGAGTTTCACCAAGATTCTAACCCCGGTTTAGAGGCGGTAAACCTGGTTTAGGGGCCTCTAAACCAGGTTTACCGCCTCTAACCCGGGTTTAGAATCTTGGTGAAACTCAGCCTTAGTCTTCTGTCTTCTCTCCATTACCATAGTTTCACTCTTCTCTCTGCTAATCTCCAATCCATACCTTTCAGTAGCCATGTCCCATCTGGTGACCTTTCCTGCAACTCTTCTTCTGTTTCACCCCAAACCATAACATCATCTGCATATATGAATGTTCTTGTATCCCCTTTCTCATCAGGTTCTACCTTCCGTAACAACTCGTCCATAACCACGTTAAACAACATAGGTGACAATACACTTCCCTGTTTCAGCCCTTCTTTCACAACAAACCATTCCGATCTTCCAACTCCTGTTTCCACACAGCTAGTATTCATTTCATACATACTCTTTATTCTCTTTACCAACCCCAAATCTACACCCTTATTTTCCAATCCTCTCCACACCTCTGCTCTTGGCATTCTGTCGTATGCCTTAACCAAATCAAGGAAAGCCATTCTCATAGGTTCATCCTTCTCCCACCTACTCTCCATTATCTGCCTCATAGCAAATATCAAATCCGTTGTTGACCGACCTCTTCTGAACCCATACTGTTCCTCCCTTAACTCCTTCTCTATCTTTTCTGCCAATCTTCTCTCGATAATCTTGATAATCTTGATAATCTCGATCAATCTTGGATTGATAAAATAAAAAAATAAATTAACAAGTGTGTAAAACAAGATATCAAGACAAAATAAGACAGATGATCTTGAGATTTGTGAGATACCTGTTTTGTATGGATAACTAATAGAATCTGGATGATATGAGGATGATATGATAATGAGATTTAATATCTTGAACAATTACAAAAATCTCTTCTCAAACTCCCCCCCCCCCCCCCCCCATACACACACAAAAACGTCGATACGTCAAAGGACTGTTAAAATATGATGATGATGAGTAAGCAGTTTCAAATTGTTAAATGATTGATTTTAGTAATGCATACGTAATATAAATGTCTATGGATTGAATTGACAATATTTTCTCTTCGTGTGAAATTGCGCCACATTCAACATCAGCGGTTCGTCACGAACAGTTTTGCAAGAGTTGGACCATAGAGAGTGAAATATGGCGGAAAATATTATTACAGGAAATGAGAGGAAATTCGCGCGCTAAACTGCGGTCGCGTCCTAATGAAAAGAGGAAACACTTCACACATTCAGACGAGATTATTATGATGAAACTTGTTGGAAAAGAAATACATTTCTCAAAGTTTTGCAATCTTAACTTGCCGGGGAAAACGTGCAGTGCAAGAAAAGTAAAAAACGAGGCTATATAATTGGTACATCTTGTAGTTATCTTCAGAGATTTTGAGTTTGATAATGTGTGCTAATTGGAGCGGAACAGTCAATTACTTTACCATATAATGAGCTCCAGTGGCGCCGGAAAAGTTGCATCAAAAGAAACAACAATTTGGGGATGGAATTTGTAATTAGACACGTTTCAATCCACTTCACTAGTTCACTATCGAAAATACAATTGAATGTGCCAATACAAATCGACCATCTAAAACAAAATGTTAGATATAATATCTAAACCATGCTCATTATGTGTGAAATAGGCCAATACATCGTCTGACGTGGCACTTATCTTTCTTTGAATTTAGTGAAATATAACAAAATATTGATCAAAGTAAACAGTATCATAAATTCGCTCTGTTCTCGTCAAGTGTAGGAAGTGCATGGAACATTACCTGGTGTACGAATCGCGCAGTGTATTTGTAGGCAGCCAATCAGAAGCAGCCACGTGGCTAGAGTCATGACGTCACATCACGTCTTCCTGGATCCCAGACTCATCACACTGAAACACACAAGAACATGCATTCAACTCAACCGGAAGATACTTTCAGTTTGAACCAATCAGACAGCTCTCAAAACTATACACGATTAAGATAGAATGATATTATTAGTATGTGTGAAAATTTCAGCTCGGTCGGTAAAAAAATTAACCTGTGGCGACGGGCCATACAAACAAACAAACAAACAAACAAACAAACAAACAAAAACAAAAACAGAGAAAGTGTTCAAAAGTACAGAATGGAGTCGCTCGCTACGCTCACTCAATTATGTAAACATATGTGTCTGTGTCTCTTCCATACTAATAATTTTATAGAAAATTGTGTACATCTCGCTTCGATGTTTATTGACCCTCATTCCTTATGAATAATACTATTCTGCAAGCGTTGATGCGTATTTCTCACGTTCTGTTGCCCTCTCACTCTGTCAAGAGCTAGACTATCCACTGATTTCTCTCCGGCAAAAGCGTTTTCAACAAACTTGCAGGCACATTCTGTTGCCAGCGAAATCCGCATACAAATTAACATGACCTCAAGGTATAACATGTTATGATTATA
This sequence comes from Leuctra nigra, assembly GCA_934045905.1. Classification (NCBI taxonomy): domain Eukaryota; kingdom Metazoa; phylum Arthropoda; class Insecta; order Plecoptera; family Leuctridae; genus Leuctra; species Leuctra nigra. Next base: position 41,026,739 of record OW203764.1, on the reverse strand, counting down.
CAAGACGAAAACTGAACGCTGGTGTTTGAAACAAAATCTCATTTAGACCGTCGAATGTTTCGCAAAATCCATCACCTCCCCCCTTCAGGCCCACTCGGGAGAAATCAAGCAGGGGGTCAAATCACATGATCACTATTCCAATGAATCCGACTTCAGAATTCAATACACTCGACTGCAACGAACATCTGTGGTCTCCAAAAGGGTTTGAAAGAAAATCTGTTCATCAAATCAAGATGTAAAAATGTTCGAAGAAACTTTCGATTTCCGCTGATGAAAACTTTTGTCGATGAAATTTTGCTTTACAAAACGTGATGGATAATCTTGGTAAGAATTCTATCTGACCAAATGAGCATGTTTTTCTGGGCATGTAATCGCCAAGCCGAATGAAAAGCCAGAACGCGCGCGGATACCGCAACTATAACACAGGATTTGTAGTAATTGGCGAGTCAAAACTGTCGTAACAGGGCTGCGGTTTATGGTCTCGGATTTCATCTTTTGTCAACCGAACTCCAGTTCCAAACCAACCGACTCGGCCGCACGGCAGTGAAACGCTTGCCATTTCTGGATATAAAGTTTAAGAGGTATACATAAATATAACGATTACATTTGTTGACAAAAATACGCAGTGTGGTTAGAGCTATTATTTAGGCACATCAAATACCTAGGGAATCACTCATTGTCTTTTACGCACGAGAATTTACTGCGTTTTGGTGTTACCGACCGGTACGAATCGCGCATTTGTGTGCAAGTAAATTGAAATAGTATGGGCGGTGCTTTCTTCAGACGGCTGGGTAGTGAGCGTGGCCTTAAAGAGTTTTTAAGCGATTTTTATCAATATCTTTTACCAATGTAATTGTTAATAAAATAAGGCTTTGTACGAGTCTTCAGAACAATTCAATGAAAATAATGGAATGGTGTATTAATTTTATTTTGTCCTATAGACGTTTAGTGCCGGAAAATGAGTAAAAATATGGCACTAAACATCTGTAGAATGAAATAAGGCTAATAAATTATTCCACACTAAAAAATTATTTTCATTGAACAGTTCTGAAGAATCGTATAAAGCCCTATTTTATTTACTATTACATTGGTAAAAGATATTGATAAAAATCGTTTAAAAAACTCTTCAAGGCCACGCTCACTACTCATAATTAGTGATTTATATCCCCCTATGACCGAATAGGAACTGCTTTCTCTCATAGAAGAATTGTGTCTTTGATGCGAGTAATAAAATCCCAGAAAAAAAAACTCCGTGTAAAAAAGGCAACCAAGTCTCTTTACTTTAAAAAAATTCAACACCGAAAAGGATTGATATCAAAAAAGGAGCCAAGTCAATGACATTTCCAAATATTTAATCGTATTATTGAAATAAAAGAATAAACACCGAGAAATACTTTACAAAAGGACTTGGCGCATCGTTTTTTTAAAGACATCATTCTATCCTAAAAGTAGAAAGAAATTTACAAATAGGTACATTTTCCTCTTTCTATTAGAGCCAGTATCTATGAATCAAGCTACTTTTAGTAATGGCTAATTTATAGTTTTGTCAATGGCGTTAGAAGAAAGATTTCATGCTGTAATAGATAAGTAATATAAGGATGGAAGAATTAAATTACAATTGGAAGTGGGCTCATACATATTCTTGCAGTACTGTTAATATGGTGATATTAGAAGGGTATCTTTTCATAATTTGATCTTGACTGAAGGAAATCATGAAACGTTGTCAAATAATTACTAACTATCTATGGAACACTATTATATATTTTTGAAGTTTCAAGTGTATAAAGTTAAATTTTTTAATAATACAATGTGCCTTCACTGTGTACTTCTTTGTGAAATGTATTGCTATAAAATGCAGATTAATAGAAATTTATTTCATGATGAGAAGGTATAACGCATGAGACTTAATTATTATGTTGACCACGAAACAATATTACGAAGATAAACTATTGTGTTTTTATAGAAAACATAGGCAACAAGATTCATCGCGTATATATTCAAATAGAAAATATTTTACAGTAGGTATGTATAATATGTAATTGAGAGATGTTTCCCTATTATTCTACAAATTCTAAATGACAGGTGTATATAAATGGCATATGCTTATGAATAGAAAAATTTCTTAAAAAACCGATGCGCCAAGTCCTTTTGTAAAGTATTTCTCTGTGTTTATTCTTTTATTTCAAAAATACGACTAAATATTTGGAAATGTCATTGACTTGGCTCCTTTTTTGATATCAATCCTTTTCGGTGTTGAATTTTTTAAAGTAAAGAGACTTGGCTGCCGTTTTTACACGGAGTGTTTTTTTTGGGATATCACTTCTTTTGTTAGTTTATTCATACAGCTTGTAGCACATGTCCGAGCAAGGACAAATTTCTTTAAAAAATACGCCTCAACCGATTTGGATAGGTAGCTACTGAGAAAAGTTGCGTTTGGTAAATGATTAAAATGATTATCCAAAAAGATTAGGTTAGGTTTCGTTACAATCGGTCCAGCCGTTTTCGATATTTGACGTCACTTCCGGTTTTGAAACAGCGGCCGAAAATAAAGTCCCCTTGAATTCATAATTAGAAGTCCTACAAAATTACATAATTTGATAACAATCGGTACAGCCGTTTGCGATATATAACGTCACTTCCGGTTTAGAAATGGCGGCCGAAAATAATGTCTTCTTGAATGCATAATTATTAGTCGTACATATTTCCAAAATTTGGTTGTAATCGGTACAGCCGTATTCGATATTCATGTTTTAACAATGGCGGCCGAAAATAATCTCGTCTTGAATTCATAATAATAAGTCCTACATAATTGCATAATTTTGTTGCAATCGGTACAGACGTTTTCGATATATGACGTCACGTCCGGTTTTAACAATGGCGGCCGAAAAAAATGTCGTCTTTAATTCATAATTATTAGACCTACACATTTCCCAAATTTGGTTGCAATCAATACAGCCGTTTTCGATATAAAACGTCACTTCCGGTGTTGAAATTGCGGCCGAAAATAATGTCGTCTTGAATTCATAATTATTAGTCATACACATTTCTAAAATTTGGTTGCAATTGGTACAGCCGTTTTCGATATATGACGTCACTTCCGGTTTTAACAATGGCGGCCGAAAATAATGTCGTCTTGAATTCATAATCAATAGGGGAGAGTTGCCGATATTGGACCGGCGCCTTAATTGGACCACCCTCGTATTTCCCGCCTTAGTAGTAGCACACACAGCCTCTATGAATATGATGTATTCTCAAGGTCAAAACAACGCGCCAATCGATTGTCAAGTCGATATACCGATCGACTCGGCAAATAAATCGATTTTACTAAATTTAGCTACTTTTACAAGGTTTCCCCTCCTTGTTTGTAAGACATCATGATCGAAACGGCAAGTTTTATTATAAAAACTACAATAGGGAAGTCTCGTGAAGATTTGAATTCAGAATAATATTTATTTTATGAAAGTTGAGATGTTGCTGAACACAGATGTGGTATTATTTTTGTTGTTGGACGAATAGTTCTCATGTAATTAATTTACAAAGTTTGATAGATCTCCTCTCATTTAAAAACAGGAAAATTGGCAATGACATCACAGTTTGCTATATTGCCATGGCAACAAGGGAATCCCCATGTCAACACAATGTTAATGATTTGGAAATGACATCACAGTTCTGATTCTTGTTACAGGCCGTTTTTCCCGCCAAAAATCATATGATATTTGAACTCGATTTTTATGAATGAAAATTTAAGATTTCATAGGTAATAAGTGTATTTGTCATTATTATTTGTGTTTATTTATAGAAATTTACTAGAATAAAATTTCATGAGACTATATTGTAAAGTGATCACATGGGCACATTATAAATGCTCACTCATTTATTTTAACTGATGGTGGGTGTTTGTTTTTAATATTTATGTCTAAAAGAAGCGAGTTGCCTCTATTGAACCGCTAGGAGGTTCCTTGATTGGACCGCTACATAACCCCACTTTGATGTAGTAGTAGTAATTCTTATTAGATTTGTTGCACTTTTTTAAGAGGAAATATATACTTATTACATTCAATAAAATGAACTATCCTAAAATCTTCCACTTTACAGTTAGCAACGGTCAAATTACATAATGAACGAAATGAATTATTCCAAATGCTACATACTTTGATTAAGGCTTACTAAGACGAAATAATGTTCACGTTAGTGTTTTCTGTCAATTAATAATGCATTAGGTATACAATTGAGCAAATAATAAAATATTGTTAACAAATGTTTTCCTTGCAATTTTCAAAAAATATGTATTCATATAATGATGGTCCAAATAAGGCACCCACTGGTCCAATTTAGGAAACCGGTTTCCTAAATTGGAACAAATTTACACTTTTTTATTTATTTTTTTCTGAAACAAGTATGTCAGATAAAAAAACAATACTAGGCGCAATATTCGTCCAATATATCAGTATATATGTTGAATTATTTTGAACTCATTATCTCATAACCCCTCCTCAAAAATGAGGAAATAAGAAAAATGGTCCAACCTAGGCAACCTTCCCCTATTCATATGTCCTACATATTTACATAATTTAGTTGCAATCGGTACAGCCGTTTTCGATATATGACGTCACTTCCGGTTTTAACAATGGCGGCCGAAAATAATGTCGTCTTTAATTCATAATTATTAGACCTTCACATTTCCCAAATTTGGTTGCAATCAGTACAGCCGTTTTCGATAAATGACGTCACTTCCGGTTTTAAAAATGGCGGCCGAGAACACTGCAACCTTGAATTTATAATTATTTACAATGTACGTTTACTAATATCTATTTAAAAGTATAAAGTGGTGAATTTAGTGTAATTTAGCATATTTATGACGTCATTCATCATATTTATGACGTCATTTCCGGTATAGGTAATAAGAAAACAATCTAGTTTTATCTAATTGATACTTCATGAACGACCATCTGAATTCATAATCCCTTTATTTCCGTAAAATCGGTCATGCCGTTTGTAATATATGACGTCACTTCTGGTTTCATTTAGTGGTTCCTGCCGCCATTTCCGGTACCGTTCATTTGTTTATTCATATTTCACAATTGAATTTTCAAATAAATAGCAGAATGAATACGCAGGAGCTAGTTCAGTTGCAATCTGTACAGGCGTTTTAGATATGACGTCACTTACGGTTTCAGAAATGGCGGTCGAGAACATTGCAACCTTGAATTTATAAATTGTATTGTCTATATTACAATGTAAGTTAATTATACATATGTATTTTAAGTATAATTTGTTGAAATAAGTGAAATATTGCGTATTTATGACGTCACGTCCGGTTTAGAAAATGAGAAAATAATTATTTTTTTATTGATTCTTCATATAGATGACCATCTTAATCGAATGGCGCTAATTTCGTTCTAATCGGTCTAGACGTTTTTGAGATATGACGTCACTTTCGGTTTAAAAATGGCGGCACAAAAAATCACAAGATTCAAGGTATCATCAGACGCCAAAAGTGCATATGTGGTAAAAATGTCAGGTTGATCAGTTTAGCCGTTTAGGCTGTGGCGGTGATAGCAACCTTTTCTGATATCATCATCATCTGAAGAAGAAGAAGAAGAAGAAGCAGATGAAAGCGGTGTAATTTCACGATTTTCACTGCCCTCTAGGTCGTAAACGGCATGACCGGTTGTTGTCGCGTGATGTATAATATGTTGTCAGGTGGGCCATAGCTCAAAATTAAGACATTTCACAACAATGTGAGATTTTCCATTGTTGAGATCCAGTAGGCCGAAATGCTATGTTGTTGCTTACAGTAAAAGTAGTTGGTTTGCTCCTCAGTTTATATAGGCCTTTACGGTATGTTGAGTGACTGTGAGTGTACGGTACGACTTGGCTGAGTGGAGCGACCGCTCCACTAGATGTTAGGAGCGGTCTCTTGCCAAAGTTCTTGGTATCTTAGATACCAGATACACTTCCTGATAATAGCGTTATTGCTAGAAGATGGAAGCAATAGAAATGTAGGTTCTTGCTAATGCTAACTTTATCCGTTAGTTTATCAAGAAGTTTGACTTTTCAAAGACCGGACATACGAGGGGTGTTCCGAAAGTAACGCAATTTTAGGCTTATAACCTCACTTTTAAATGAAAAAGGTATATCGTTCAAATTGCACATAGTGATTGGTGATAGCACCGCGTAGAGAACATCTATCTTCACACCATTAAGCTTACGGTGTGAACACTTCAATGATTTACCATTGGCTCCCGTGAATACGGACTACGGGTGGAATACGCAGAAAAAATGCTATAAAATCGACCCTTGGTCAGTCTGCACCCTAGCCGATCGCAGCGCTAAGTTCGCTGGTGGCGATCCCGGAACTATTGTAGGTAGTTATTTTATTTCTTGAGTGATAGTCAATGGCGCAAGCTGTCAAATGCCGTCTTTTAGGTTATTTGCTGTTTGGTGAATAATAAGTAAGTGAAAATGCTTGTATTACATGTTAATTATTACAATCAATAAACTAAACACATTTTTACACTGATATCAACCCTTTTAATTTCATCTGATCGTTATCCAAGTTGTTTAACTTCTAATTTATACATTTGATTTTGAATTAACCCGCTAAAATTCAGGTTAGTTCGATTTTCTAACACCAACCATGGTGCTTAGAGAGCGCTGCGAACGGCTGGTAGCCGCAGCCAATCCACTCTATAGACCTGGCCATATTTAGCATTGGAGCCTGTTTCACGTCTCAAGCCCATCTGATCTCACCTTAAATTTAATAGTGTGAAGATAGCTGTTCTCTACGCGGTGGTGATAGAGTCACTATTCCTCTATATAACGGTATGACTCAACATTGTCTGAATTAGAAAAGACGATTTTGCCACATCGTTGAACCTAACGCTCCAATAATATTCGGACAAAATCAGGTATGCGCTTGTGTCTGGCAATAACACAGGCGTTCGGCAGATTGGGCCGGGCGATATTATACCATCCATGTTACATCCAGAATCTTACACCCTGTATTCAATTGCTTCCAACTATTAAAACAACAGAAGGTCTTGACTTCTTGACGTAAAAGTTAAATTGAAAACGATTTCCAGTTATCTAAGTTCCATTTCCATTATGTGTTATTTCTCTTCTCCATCTCTATGAGAAGCATCTCTGCTTGACAGATGCTGTGCAAAACACTAAAGCAGCTCAACCCTTGTATATAATGCATAAAGATCGCAGAGCCAGATTACCGACGTTACTGACGGGGTTTATAGAAGTTTAGTGTCGTTAAGACTGGAAATGTCTCTTGAAATAAATGTCTTAGTAAATGAAAACTTCCACTGTTCGCCGATGGAGGCGCTGTGCTAGTGTCACGATCTGGAGAACTCTTCATTACTCCCATCATTCGGCTACATTCGGCTACACTCGGCTTAGCTCGGCTGAAATATAGTGCTAATTGTAAGAACTTATTGTTTGTTTTAATTTCAAACTAGCTTTTGAACTTGCCATTAAGAATCCTATTCCCACAAATAAGTGATACGTGATGGAGCCACTTCTGGCAAGATGGCTACTATCAGGTCCACAGATTAATTTGTTTGTTTTTACATTTCGTGTTTCCATAAAGCAGTGAAAAAACAAAAAACAAATGAAATTGATATTTAGCTAAAAATTTACTTTTTTGGCCATAACAAACAACTGTATCAAATATTTGTATTTATATTTATGCAAATGCGCCCTTGATAGCCGCCATTTACCTAGTACCACAAAATCCACCAGAGGTCAGTTGTGTTCCTTATTTTCTCGAATATCTAGTGGAGCGGTCGCTCCACCCAGCCAAGTCGTACGGTACACTCACACTCACTCAACATACTGTAAATGCCTAATAAACTGAGGAGCAGACCAAACACTTTTACTGTAAGCAACAACATGGCATTTTCGGCCTACTGGATCTCAACATTGGAAAATCTCACATTGTTGCGAAATATCTTAATTTCGAGCTATGGCCCACCCCACCCCCTATACCAAATTTGGGAACAACAGGTTATGTCATTTGCGAGCAAGATGCCCGTGAAAACAGTGAAATTACACCCCTTTTAAAAGCTATCTGATGATGATGATGATGATGATGATGATGATGATTCAGATATCAGGAAACACTGTTGACAGGGCCACAGCCTAAACGGGTTAACCGATCGATCTGAAATTTTTACCACGTGTGCACTTTTGGCGTCTAAGGTGCCTTTTGCTATAACCGGTTTTATGCCGCCATTTTGAAACCGGAAGTGACGTCATATCTCGAAAACGGCTGAACAGATCGAAACGAAATTTGCGCCAATCGATTCAGACGGTCATCTATATGAAACATCAATAGTCGAAATAGAAATGCACTATTACTAAAACCGGAAATGACGCCATAACAATGCCAAATTTGACTAAAACCATCTCTTATAACAATAAATACATATTCAGAAGGCTTATAATGTTACATAACATTTAAGATACAGATATTAGGTGGCAGTGATGTCAGCCGCCATTTTGAAAACTGGAAGTGATGCGATAACTCGAGAACAGTTGGACCGATTGGAACGATGCTTTCGCAATTCATCATGGAATATAATTTTAAGCTTACATTTAGCACCAAACACAATTCTTCTTAGCAACCAAACCACAAAGGCGTATTTTTTTAAAGGAATTATAGTCATTGGTGAAACAATGTTACAAGTTATAAGAATAAACTGAAAAAAGGAGTGATATCCCCATAAAAAACACTCCGTGTAAAAATACCAGCCAAGTCTCTTTACTTTAAAAAAATTCAACACCGAAAAGGAGTGATATCAAAAAAGGAGCCAAGTCAATGACATTTCCAAATATTTAATCGTATCTTTGAAATAAAAGTATAAACACCGAGAAATACTTTACAAAAGGACTTGGCGCATCGTTTTTTAAAGACATCTTTCTATCCTAAAAGTGGAAAGAAATGTACAAGTTTAAGTACTTTTCCTCTTTCTATTAGAGCCATCAAGCTACTCAAGCTATGAATCAAGCTACTTTTAGTAATTGCTATTTTATAGTTTTGTCAATGGCGATAGAAGAAAGATTTCATGTTGTAATAGATAAGTGATATGGTAAAAGAATTAAATAACAAGGAAGTCCGCTCATATATATTCTTATAACACTGTTAATATGGTGATATTAGAAGGGTATCTTTTCATAATATGATCTTGACTCTGAGGGAAATCATGAAACGTTGTCAAATAAATTACTAACTATCGATAGAACACTATTATATATTTTTCAAGTGTAAAGTGTATAAAGTTAAAAATGTTAAAGAAATTCAATGTGCCGTCACTGTGTACTTCGTGAAATGTACTATTATAAATTGCGGATTAATAGAAATTTATTTCATGATGAGAAGGTATAACGCATGAGACTTAATTAATATGTTGACCACGAAACAATATTACGAAGATATCTATTGTGTATTTATTACAAACATAGGCAACAAGTTTCATGTGTACATATTCAAATAGAAAATTATTTACAGTAGGTATATATAATATGTAATTGAGAGATGTGTCCCTATTATGATAAAAGTTCTTAATGACGGTTGTATATAAATGGCATATTACGCTTATGAATAGAAAAATGTCTTTAAAAAAACGATGCGCCAAGTCCTTTTGTAAAGTATTTCTCGGTGTTTATACTTTTATTTCAAAGATACGATTAAATATTTGGAAATGTCATTGACTTGGCTCCTTTTTTGATATCACTCCTTTTCGGTGTTGAATTTTTTTAAAGTAAAGAGACTTGGCTGGTATTTTTACACGGAGTGTTTTTTATGGGGTATACTATACAGGCATCGTCCGTTGGTTTACTTCTCTGTGAAAAATACATTCAGCGCTGCGGGCGGCAGAAAACTAGTAGTGCTAAGAGTGTCTTGCTTTCGGTAGGATACACATGGCTACTACTCATTTATTGGCAAAATCAAGAAAATGGCCATCGGGCCTTCTACCTCTGAGGTACAGAAATTATGGTCTCAGTGACCACGAAAAATTTTAACTTCATAGGACAAACGGTTCATTTTCCCTTTTCAACATCAGAGCATCAGAAAATTTTGTTGAAAAACATGCTTGAAACTTGTCTTGAAAATTTTCAGTATTTAATTCGATTAATTTCCCCCGAAGTACATAAGTTGATTTGCAGTTATTGATAATTAATGCACCGTCACCTCAATTGCAAAGATCCAATGCACAGATTTTCAACATCAAGATTTTTACATTTCTTTTGAGTTATTTGGATAAATAAAAAAATTCTCAAATTTCTCTTTCTTCAATCTCATTTAATTTCCCGAAGCAAATATTTATGTACTTGGATGTTCATTTTATTTTATTTATTTATTCATTTAGCTTGAAAGCTATTTTTCATTACAATATACATTTACAAAACAGGAAATTCATTATAAACAAATGAAGTACATAAAATTTTAAACATTTCAATATTTTCTTCTTCTTTTATCTTTCTACCTAATCTATTATAAAGTTGAATACCACTATAAAATACAGATTTTTGTGTCCTTGACTTGTTTTTTTTCTAGATATTGATATGTTATTTGATGACCTAGTATTATATAAAACACTGTGAACAACATCGTTCATATATTTTAAAAGATAACCTGGCATTAAACCTTTAACAACCTTATGTATAAAAACTAGTACATTTAATGAAATTCTTTGTTTAATGGACATCATATTTAAATTATCTAAAATGGTTTTAGTTGCTGTAAATCTATCACAATTTTATACTAATTTCAATGCCCTATTCTTTAATTTTTGTAACTTGTTTAATGCCAAATTATCTATTCCCCACATAAGTGTGCTACAATAATCAATGTGGGGCAATATAATGGCTTGATATATCTTTAGTGTTACACAAGGTGAGAGGTAGCGTTTTACTCGAGACAGAAACCCTATTTTTTTACTGATTTTTTTGGACAGGTATTCAATATTTTTCATCATTTTCAAATGTTTATCTAAAATTACCCCTAAATATTTGAACTCTTTAACAACTTCAATCGTTTCTTCATCTATAACAATTAATGGAATGTTATGTTGTGACCTTAACATTCTCTCTTTGACTATATTTGATGAAGTGAATTACATACATTTAGATTTTGTGGGTTATTTCCTCTCAACCAATCTAATATCTTGCTTAATACTAAGTTAATTTGTTCATTAATGTCGTTCAAATTTATTCCAGAATATGATATTAAAGTGTCATCAGCAAAAAGATTGATAGATACTGAACTACTTACACTAAAAATGTCGTTAATATACAGTATGAAAAGTAGTGGTCCCAGCACCGACCCTTGGGGTACCCCTAAGTTGTTAATGCGTTCACTCGATATTTCATTGTCATAAAAGGTAATCTGATTTCGATTGCTTAGATAGCTTTTAAACCATTGATGAGCTACACCTCTTACACCATATTTCCACAATTTTTCTAAGAGCAATTGTACAAAAACAAAAACTTGTAAAAAAAACTGCCAAGCACCTTCCCACTTAAAACAATTGAGATCTAAAAGAAGGGCCAAGCAATAATATATTGTTTAAACATTTTCGCACTTAAAATTCGTGAAATCATTTCGCCCAGTTACTGCCGCCAAGCACAACACTAAAAACCTAATGTTGTGTCCAAATTTGAAGAATACAATCTAAGTGAACCATCATTGTAAACTTTAACAAAATTATAAAAATTAAAAACGACTTAAAAATAAATTTAAAATCGAAATTAAAAAAATTAAAAATAAAGCTTGGCGCATTGAATTTGCACCGACCATATTGTAGACTTCTTCTATCTTCTTCCTACTTTCCGTCTTTCTTCGGCTCCTTTATCGTCATCTTCTTTCTTATGTTGCCTTCTTCTTGACACAATGCGTCAAGCTTTATTTATAATTTTTTTAATTTCGATTTTAAATTTATTTTTAAGTCGTTTTTAATTTTTATAATTTTGTTAAAGTTTACAATGATGGTTCACTTAGATTGTATTCTTCAAATTTGGACACAACATTAGGTTTTTAGTGTTGTGCTTGGCGGCAGTAACTGGGCGAAATGATTTCACGAATTTTAAGTGCGAAAATGTTTAAACAATATATTATTGCTTGGCCCTTCTTTTAGATCTCAATTGTTTTAAGTGGGAAGGTGCCTGGCAGTTTTTTTTACAAGTTTTTGTTTGTGTACAACATGTCATATGGGGTATTTATATTAGCTTTCACTGATCATTAAGTGTTACCTATCATTACAGTTAACGCCAACAACGTCACTTCTTGTCTAAAGTTTTCTGTTTTTATTTCAATAGTTCCGAAGTTAGTATAACGAAAGGGTCCATTTCTTTTGGTTGAATTTGAGTTAAATCAAATTATAATTTGTTAAAAGTTCACAGCTTTGAGTCATGTGAATAACGTAAATTGTAGGTTTATTGTTCCGGTGTAGACCGGAATTTGTGCGTTCATCTCGTAAAACGCGTATTTGTCGCCACTTGGTAAACTGAAAGGTACACGAAAGATGATTGCAAATGCGTTTCCTCATTTTTAAATTCTCCCATGTTCACTTTTTAATGTCAAAGTTCCGAAGTATAAACTCAATTGGTAAAGCGTGCAGGCTTACAGATGTTTACAACACATTTTAAATAAAATCCGGATGGTTTTTGGAAGGCAATGTAACTTAAAGTTAAGATTAACTAGCAGAGCCACCTGGTGTTTATAGTGCTGGTGGAAAGGAGTATGACGGGTGATGAAATTTACGCTACCCGCCTTACTCGCCTATGTACACGGATAGCATGGGCCGGCCTATACCTGGCATCTCCACCTCTCTGCCTCTCCCTGACAGGTCAACTTAATGTTTACATTTGTTTGTTCATGGCAAATACGATCGATGTCCATTTAGTATTGTTGTCTTCTTCTATAGGTACTTGTAAATAGTTATCTAGCTTGCATTTTAATAAGTCTACTGATCTTATTTAGTGATTATTATATTTGATTTGTGATGTTGCTGTGGAAGATAATATTTTCATATTTTCAAACCAGGAAACTACTTCGTGCTATTGCCTAGATACTTGAAGAATATTATTGTATTCCCGATGTAAACAAGCCAGACCACTTCCGTATATAACGTTCGCATCAAAACCAATGTTTATTTTATTAGTGTCAGATTAGGAGGAACATCAGTTTCAGTTTCATTTATTTCCATTAAACAATGTCACTTGATGAGACTTTGACTCACAGTTTGGAAATAAATCATGATAGTTTAAAAGCGTTTTGTTATTGTAACTTTTTAACGTAAGCATTGTTGGATGATGAAATGAAATTTAAATCTCTCATACCCACAGATTTCCATTAATTTACACACCTATAAATACACCTTGCATGGACCCTTTAGTGTAGTTTTTTGTTTATTGTAACCGAGCTTCTAAGATTGACAGTACAACATCTGAAATAATGAAATAATTTTGACTAAGTTGTGAACACCTAATATACCTAGTAATGGAGCCATTTTGTGTGGTTTCTTGTTTCGTAACTGAACCATCAAGATTGACAAATTACCATAATTAAAATAATAAAATTTATTTTAGAAACTTAAAGTTGTGATCACGTAATGGATGCACGTAATGGAGCCTTTTTGTGTGGTTTCTTGTTTCGTGTTATTCTTGTTTCTTGTTGAGCCACCAATATTGACAAATTAACTCTATTTTAAATAATGAAATAAGTGTGACAAATGAAAAGTTGTAAACACCTAATACACTGAATATTAGTAATGGAGCCTTTACTGAATTTTACTATTTACTTAATTAACTGAATTTTACATAATTAAATAATTCTGACAAATTAAAAGCTGTGACACCCTAATGCACCCAGTAATGGAGCCTTTTTTGTGTGGTTACTAGCTTAGTAACTGAGCCGCCAAGATTCTGTTGAGTAGCATGACCACGAATTGTTTTATTGCACAACTTTACGTACAACGTGTACATTGACAAATCATTATTATAGTCCAATGAGTATAATATTAAAAAGAGTAGCTATGTAATCGTTGAATGTATTCGGATTAACATTTTGAATATATACAGAAGAAGGTTAAACATTTTTTAAGTAAAGAAAAAGATAAAAAAAATAAAACGTTTGTTACGGGGATCGAACTCGGCAACGCCGTGATCGAAGTCACTTGCCTCATGTGACCGGGCCAATTCGCCACACTGAAATATTAACCTGTGTAGTATATCAAAGAAGAAAGGTGGAGCGTAAAACGACGTGCGCAATTCCTGTTTCCCTGCAGATATCTTCACTGTTCACGATGGCAACCGGCGTGCCGCGATGGCGATGTTTCTGTCTATTGATGATCTTCACAGCATCCATTGGTAGTCTCATTTATTAAAAATGTATCCAGGAATCATCGCTTATACAAATTAAAAAGGAATAATAGGAAAAAAAAGTTTTTTTCCGGGACCGAGAATCGAACACGGTAAGCCTGTGTCAAAGCAAGCTGCTTTAGACAACTGTGCTATATAGGCCGACGGACAGCGAAGCTGCTGTGTTGATCGATTAAGAGGAATAGCGGAAAGCTAAATATTGATAATTTTCCACTTCCGGTTTAAAATGTTTGTTTTTTCTTGAAGTGGAGTGTCTAGCAATACATTGTCTTTAATGATGCCAAATTTCAAAACTCTCGATGGACCCGTTTGACTTTTAAATTATTTAAAATTTAAAATTGTAATAACTTCACTTCCGGTCAAAATTTTCCAGATTTTCTTTCAAAGAGCACCGCTATAAATATGACTCTATATCTCTGCCAAATTTCAACTCTCTAGGACAAACTGTTCAACCTAAGGAGAGGGGCAAACATATTGACCGTGCCTAACTAACTAACTAACTAACTAACTAACTAACTAACTAACTAACTAACATGAAAGTCAATCCATGCATGTTTGAGGCCCAAATTTCACCCCGAAGGGATGATCGCAGCACTTTGAAATTTGGTATGTGTTGTCATGTGGCTAAATATACATGGTTTTCAATTTCCAATTCAAACTGCTTGAATGCGAGCTGACACCCCGAAAACGAACGTGAAGCGCTTGCAGTATACAGTAGTGGTAGTAAGCTCGCCGCGTTTAAAAGTAGACTTCGTATTGACACGGTGCTTGGCAGCGTCGAGCTAACGCCCGACTAGATGTTCTGTCTATAGGCATCCTGCGTGAGAAAAGGTTGCCATAGT
The DNA here is from genome assembly GCA_934045905.1 of Leuctra nigra. NCBI lineage: Eukaryota > Metazoa > Arthropoda > Insecta > Plecoptera > Leuctridae > Leuctra > Leuctra nigra. Next base: position 41,011,503 of record OW203764.1, on the reverse strand, counting down.
AACATATACAAAAGTATAGGGAAAAACAAATCTGACAGCGGCAATCCAAATCTCATATTTAGAGTGATTACTTGTGAGAGAAAGATATTTAAGTAAGTACAAGTTAATAATAATACGCAATATTTATCCATACACATATTCAAGTTAAATATTCATCTGAGAAACATGAATTATAGCTATTATTTATAGCTTTTGACACATTTCCCCTACCAGAGCATCCTCCATTTTTCTACCACTGTGACGTCACGAGCAGGATTCCTATTGTTTCAAATGCCCTCCTAAAATCTAAGAAGACTGCAACAACAACCCTATTGTAATCCAACTCATTTAGCCAATTTTCCAGAACAAGCTGTAACGCAGTTTCACAAGAATGGTTATTTCTAAATCCTGACTGATTTTGATGTAACACATTTCTCTCAGTTAAATATTGTAACAACTGTGAGTATACCACCTTCTATAAAACCTTTTCATATGTAGAGGTAGCATATTGATTGGTCGAAATTCATCTGGAACTTTGGCTTTTCCAACTTTCGGTATAGGTATTACCTCAGCCCTCAGCCATTTAAGTGGAACAACACCCTGTGTTAATGACATATTTATTACATTCAACAATGCATGCCCACAGCTACTAAAAGTGTTTTTAAGAATCTCAGTAGTTATACCTTTTTTAGTTCCTGACTTGTTAGTTAACTCAAAAACGATTAAAAAACACTTCGTGTAAAAATAACAGCCAAGTCTCTTCAACTAAAAAAAAAATGAAATCTAAAAATTCTGCACTGAAAAGTAGTGATATCAAAAAATTAGCCAAGTCAAAACTTTATTTGAAAATCAAAAAATACTTGGCGCATCGTGTATATAAAAAGCTTGGAAGTATAGGCCAATTATAAAATATACATAAAATATCCATATACATAGTACACCTATAATGCCCTAAAAAAACGATGCGCCAAGTATTTTTTGATTTTCAAATAAAGTTTTGACTTAGCTCATATTTTGATATCACTACTTTTCAGTGCAGAATTTTTAGATTTCATATTTTTTTTTAGTTGAAGAGAGTTGGCTGTTATTTTAACACGAAGTGTTTTTTAATGGGATATCACTACTTTTTTTAGTTTATTCTTACAACTTGTGACAATCGAATGAACAATTACTATATCCTTAAAAAAAATCACCCTTTACAATTTGGTTATTTTCATGAAGAATAGCAAAGGTTTCATTCCAATCGGTCAACCAAGTTCCGAGATATGGCAACATATCCGTTGTCAAAATGGCTGCTGAACTTTCTGCACTGCCACATAGAATTTATAACTATAAATGATGTGTATCATTTTAAGCTTTCTGAATATGTATTCATTGTATAGGAGGGGATTATAATAATTTATAAATTTGAATGACGTCATTTTCGGTCTCATAAATAGGAACATTCTAGTTTGACTGTTCCTATTCCATAGAGATGGCCTTCCGAATCGTTTCGCGCTAGTTTCATACCGATCTGTCAACCAGTTTTCGAGATATGGCGTTTCTTCCGGTTTCAAAATGGCTGCTGAAATCACTGACTCCTTGAATTATAATTTAAACATGATTTCATTTTATTATAAGCTGTCTGAAATAGTATATTTATTGCATCACCATGTAAATTTGTGAGATTCTTAAAAAGTGTGACGTCATTTCCAGTTTTGGTATGGGAAACTGCAAATATTATTGATGATAATACATAAAGTTGACCGTCTAAATTGTTTAGCGCTGGTTTCGTTCAAATCTATTCAGCCGTTATTGATATATGATGTCACTTCCGGTTTCAAAATGGCGGCTTCCGGTTGGTTTTATAACAAGTCAAATGAGATATCAAAAGTACATACGTTACATAAATATCAAAATAATCGGATCAAATTTGTTGCCGAAATGCCAATCGATGTATTTCAAATTTCATGACGTCATTTCCGGTTTCGTTAACATAAATTTTAGTCTGTTGCTATTTATAATCCATATAGTTGACCGTCCGAATCGTTTGGCGCTATTTTCGTTCCAATCAGCTCAGCCATTGTCGAGATATGATGTCACTTCCGGTTTCAAAATGGCGGCACAAAAAAGGTCAATGGGGGGGAGGGCAAATCAGACGCCAAAAGTGCACACGTGGTAAAAATTTGAGATCAATCGGTTCAGCCGTTTAGGCTGTGGCCTGTTTACCGGATTTGAATTCCAGGATAGAGAGAGAATTTCATTTATTATAAAACAAATGACAGCTGTCCAATACAAGGATGACCACTAGGATCCAGCATGCTTACAATAGTATAATTCTAATGGATAAAAAATGTGACAAATATTAATTAAGTAAAGACTAAATATACCTACAAACTAAGATCTACTACTACTGAGATTATTATTATTATTATTATTATTATTATTATGAAAACCGCCCTAAAACACGGTTTTCACGGCCCTCTAGCTCGCAAAGGGCGTAACCTATTGTTTCCAAATTTGGTATATGTTGTAGGGTGGGCCATTGCTCGAAATTGAGATATTTCCTAACAATGTGAGATTCCCCAATTTTATGATCCAGTAGGCCGAAAATGCCACTTTGATGCCTACAATAAAAGTGGGTTTGCTCCAGCCTTTATATGAGAGTGTGCGCGCGCCGTACGACTTGGCTGGCGTGGAGCGACCGCTCCACTAGATCTTTTTTAGCATCCAAATATCAATTGTTTTAAAACATTTTAGTTCACTTTCATCACTCACACTTGTAATGTCTAAAACTGCACTGTTTGGTGCCTTGATACTACTTGCTATACTTTTAATGCTGTCAATGAAATAATTATTAAACTTCGTAGCTATGTTTTCCTCATTTCCTAATACCGAAGTTGGAAAAGTTATTGTACCAGTTTGTTTATTCACCACCTTAATTTCATTAGTAACTTTCTTTAAGGTCTTCCATAATTCTCTCGAATCATTACACACAATATCTAACTTGTTTTCAAAATATGAACGTTTTTCTTTTCTTATGATTGACAAGAACTGATTACGATTATTTTTATATGCCGTCCAATTTCCATCACTGTTGTCTAATTGTGCTTTCAAGTATGAATCATCCCTTAACTTCTGAAATAGTCTAACTTGATCAGTAAACCACGGTTTAGGTCTTAGATGATTATTAATCTTTACAACTCTCTTTGGAGCAACTCTATCCACACTTAAAACAATATTATTTACAAAACAGTCTGCAACAGTATTAATATCGACCTCTCACACTTCCAGTCCATTTCAAACAGATGATCCTTTATGATTGTGAAATCCTGTTTAGTTAGACGTCGTCGTATCAATCTTTCTGTCATGAGAAGCTCCTCACAATTCAACCCTGCCTCTCGTTCTATCAATATTTCGATAATTTTATGATCTGATATGTTAGGCCGGGATCTTACTTTTGCTGATATCATTTTACTGTTAGTAATGACAAGATCAATGATACTCTTACTGTCTTTCGTAACTCTAGTTGGTTGTCTAATTATCTGCCTCATTCCTCCATACTCTATAATACTCTTAATCCTTGCACTGTAAGTTGATACCTGTTCCACATTGATATTAAAATCTCCTACTAAAACAACTTTCATGTTTCTATTATCAGCTAATATCTTATCAACCCAATCAGTCAGATAATCCAGAGATTCCCAGAAATGTACATTAGGTACAGTAGGTACAGTAGGTACAGAAATGTACAGTAGGTACATTATGATTACAACATAATGTTTGTATTTGAATGTAAGAAGGTTTGAGGACGCAACAGACTCAATGCATCCATCGGTTTTTTCAGTTTTGAATGTATTCAAAGTATCTCAGTAAAGCCTGATGACTCTGTTGGGGGGTTTCATACAGACTTCGTAGTCAATATGAAGAATCTTTCGTCTCTAAATATTCAGAAACAGTTCAAACAACTCCCTGCCCTACATCTCCTGACAGCAGGCAAGGTCGGTAGATGGAATCCTAACAAATATTTCTTGTCGCCTGATCACTTCAGTTTTATTTTAAGAGATCCACATGTAATCACACTCAATGCTAAACGCAATGCGAACAAATATAAAATTTCATTGAAGAGAAATAATGTAGTCGAGTTCTGAATAGGTCACGTGACTGTTTGGCCAATCAGAACCGCCCGTGTAAGATCGCAGCGTAATTTCACTCCTCGACTGTGACACAGAAAGTTTCAATTAAAAGCGAAGGAGGAGGAGGGAGAGGCGGGGGGAAGGGAAGGGGATGTCATTACCCTCCCTCTGAATGAAGCATCCATTGGTCCAAACAATGCTCTTCGTCTAAAGGTCAAGCAGGAAGGTGAAGAAATAGCCACGTACGATGATCTTCAGGCAGATTAGAATTGTTCCGTCACACTACATATGGTGGCAGATGTGGGATTTTATCTTTTAAAATATTGCCACAGTGTGAAATCATTATGTTACACTTTCCATAGTATGATTCATTTGTAATAATCTCTTTAAATAGGTAATTTGCGATATGCCATGGAAAAGTGCACTCAAGTGGACTATGGCCGGGTAGGACCAACTCTGGATTAAGTTAACTATCGATAGTTAACCATTGAAACAGGTTGGCGCGAATTCCACATCTAATAAGAATCACTAATTTCCACTAACCATCGATAATTAACTTAATCTAGAGTTGGTCCTACCCGGCCCAATCCCTAAACGATAAGCTCCTCCCCATTTCATTATATACATATATATAATGTTAGTTCACAAATCCACCACCAGAGGCTCTGTGCAACATATAACCGCAACGAACATGATTATACATGTTTTTAAAGTTTCTTGACTATTATTATAAAAGCAATTCAAAGTTTTGGGATATTTCGTCATGTTTTATTTAAATTATTTATTTTTGTCAACAGTCTCGATTTTAATATCAAAATCTTCTTCAGGACAAAACTTATCAAATTTTCATCAAAAAGAAAAACAATTACAATACTGTCGAAAAAATATTTTTTATATATTAAACATGACGAAATATCCCAAAACTTTGAATTGCTTTGTTTGTACATTAGGTATATCATGTTAAATAATATTAAATTAATCATGTAAATAAATGTTTATAAACCTGATTTTTTTATAACAACATTGTTTTCAACCAATTGGAATCCAGCAGACTTAGATTCTATAATTGGCTGACACCGATTTCCTCAATATTTTTTTCTCCTACTCACTCTCACTTTTTTCAGGAACTGTTGTTTACATGTTTATAAACATGACAGTACACATGTCAATATAGCAAATCAGGCGAACTAGCTAGAAATCAGCTAGAAATCACGGATTTCTAGGTCAAAAATCTAACAGTGAGTCAATGATTCAAGGGTGGTATTTTTTAAATTCAACCTCAGTGGAATGCAACTAAAGGAAGCAACTTTTGATTGAGCACCTTGATTCTGCTCGTGCGCAGAGTCACTTTGGTGATTGTAATATGCCTCTGCACATGAGCAGAACCAAGTTGACCCAATAGCCGATGGTGCGTATCAGGCCTAACGTCTACGCAGCGCATCAACGCGTTGCACAGATCGTTCATCTTGTCCGTGAGTGTACGCGAGTCATGTATTTGGTTTCCGACGCATGTGGTTAATCCAACAGCAATCTGCATACAAATGAATGATGCATGTCGGGGTTTAATTACAGCGCGGGTAACCGGCACATGTTACGAGGTGAATCGCGTTACGTCATTTCCAAGCCACATGCGAGGTCACATTTCACCTTCGACATTGCAGCATTTTATACGAGGAACACGCGTTGATGAGCGAGCACAGATACGTGCAACAACTACAATCTAAAGCCCCATTTACACGGTAAAATTTCCTGTAAAATCTTTTATAAAATCTTTTCGTAAAAGAAATTTTACCGTGTAAACAAGCCAATTTGATGGTAAAATCTTCGTGAAATGTTTTGTAAAAGGGTTGTGTAAAACCTTTTATGATATAAAACATGTTCTATTTCTGTAAAAGATTTTACGAAAAGATTTTATAAAAGATTTTACAGGAAATTTTACCGTGTAAATGGGGCTTAACACGATACGATACGACACAATACGATTTTCTAGTCAACATTCCAATCTCCTTATAAACACTCTGGATGAATAACAGATCAATTGTGTCGTGACTATGTACTTTTTCCAGAAATCTCATTTGACAACCAATACTTGACCGATTTTGTTGAAAATGTGTAAAATATGAGATAATGTTGGTCTTTCACTACGCCAAATTTTAACTTAATCGGATCATTTTGATTTTCGACCAATCAGAAGATATTATTTAAATTTAAACCAATGAAGGATTAGCTGAAACTCTGTAAGATTTGAGACAATGTAGGTCGCAATGACTTAGCAAAATTTCAATTTGATCGGACCTACCGTTCGAAAGATAATTTTATTAAAATTTGAACCAATGAACGGATTTCAAAAAAATTAGGGTCTGCAAATTCCAGAGTTGGTCTGTACATATGTGCAAAATTTCAGCTTGATCTAGAGTTCCGTGCCAAAATAGCCAAGAGGAGTCGCTATAGCTCAACTACTTTAAGTACACAGTCAAGCGAGCGTAGCAAGCGTCATTACGGTACTCTTACGGCACTTTCTCTGTGTGTTAGTTTGTTATTGTTTGCTTTTGTAGGTTATGCCCAGGTTACACCATTCAACCAATCGATCTGAAATTTTGCACACACACTAATGTCATAAGAGCGTTCCTAGGTATAGTTTTTGAACGAGATCCTGTGATTGGTTGAAAATTAAAAATGTAACCGTTTGGCCGCAACATAAAATTTTGCATGGTCAATTGGGACCAGTATTTTAGGTGCTTTTGACAATTTTCATACACATCTGTTAAATAACTTTAAGATTTATATTGGTGCGTTTTACGTAAATGTATGCTTGTTTTGAAATATATGACAAATGTATATTCAAAGAAATTCAAAAACAAAATTATCACTGCTCCTTTGACGCATGTCGTCTTCTAGATTATCGAAGGTTTATTATAGATTATGATCAATTGATTAAGAGCATGATACAGCATGATTAGAGCATGATTAGAGCTTGAACTTTCATACTCATATTATTTCGGATGCAATACGAAGGCTCGCTTATCAACGCGTTACAAAGAGCGTTTTCATATTTAATTTTTCTTAGCTATTATCTACCAACCATTAGCTACCAATTAAATAATTCAATATAAGGCTTCTTGAAATAATATATCAAGTGAGTGTCCCGGATCCTTGTTTTCTCCGGGATTTTGTGCCATACAAATCACATTTGACCACTTCTCTGTTTGCCGTATATATTTTGATCAAGACATTCTTACTGTTGGAAGTTAAAAACAAAATCTTCAAATGATTGAAAAGGTGGAAATAGACAACATCATAAATTATCTAGTTAGCTCTGCTTTTCAAAAAATTTCATATGCAGTACCATGATCCAAGTATCTATTATGGTTTTTCAACAATGGATCATAACCATAATAGATACTTGGATCACGGTACTGCATATGAAAATTTTTGAAAAGCAGAGCTACCTAGATAATTTATGATGTTGTCTATTCTCCGACCAGTTCAATGTTTTCAAGATCTTCATCCAAACTTTATAAGTCGAAAATGTGTCTTAAACTCAAAGGATTCAGTTTACGTTCATTGTCAATGAGCATATAAATTTAAATAAATTATATTAAGTAAATAAATATATAATTATATAAATATAAATAAATTATACATAATTTTTTTTAACGTACTTATGATAACGTCAAATCAATGTGTTAACACAAACAATGCCATGGAAGAATTAATTGAGCGAGCGTAGCGAGCGTCACCACGGTACTCTTATGGCACTTTCTCTGTGTGTTTTTTTTTTTTGTTTTTTTTGTTTTTTTGTGGTCACAGCCCAGGTCAAACCGCTCAAGCAATCGATCTGAAATTTTGTACACATACTAACGTACTCTATGCGGTCCCTGGGATCGTTTTTGAACGGGCTCCCGTGATTGGTTCAAATTTAAAAAAATTATCTTTCGATTGGTTGCTTTGATCAATTTGAAATTTAGCAAAAACATTGCAACCAACATTGTACCTAATCATAAAAATTTTCAGCCAAATCCTCTCATTGGTTCAAATTTAAAACCATTTTTCATGTGATTTTTGACATTTAAACTAGAACAGATTGACCGATCAACTTAAAACTTCGCGTGGTCATTGGTACCAACATTTTAGGTATTTTTGCCCATTTTCAGTCTAATCTGTCGTTATTTTCAAAAGTTTTTTCATTTTAAGATCATTTTATTCCATAATCTTGAAAAATGTATACTAAATTGTCATCCCTGCCTTCTTTAAGCTTCTGTTCCAAGGCAAGGCCTGTAGAGCAGCCAAGCTATCCACAATGTACAGTAAAATGAAAGCATTTTTGAGCTAGCGCATAAAATCGGATGCAGTACGAAGGCCAAATCCTCTAATTGGTTAAAGTTTAAATAATGTCTTCTGATTGGTCGACAATAAAAATATTCACATTAAGGTGATACTAGCGCTCGGCCGTTTTAGAAAAATTGAGAGAGAAAAATTGTTTCATAAGTGAGTGTAACTATTACTACAGGATGTTCACATGATCAGTCTGATTGTATATTAGTAGCCATTTTTAATTTTTGCTTATTGCATCGTTAATTAGGCGCCGGTTATTCAACAAAACCGCGCAAAACGATGAAATTTGCGATAAGTTTGGAGACCAAACCCGTAAACCAATTGATCCCAAATTTTAATCATGATTAGATGAAAGACAAACTTAGGGTTATCCCTTGGCACATCTTTGAAATTTAATTTTATACGGCGCCCAGGGAGACGAGAAAATAGCTAATTTTTCACGAAAAATCCACTAATTATTACTAATTAACGAAACAAAAAATAAAAAATGTACCAAAGGATAACGGGCTAAGTTTGTCTTTTATCTAATCTCGATTAAAATTTCAAATAATTTGGTCTACCCATTTCGTCTCCAATCATATCGCAAAAAGTGTCTACAAAAAGCTGCAAAATCGCTCGCGCTTGCAGCACCTTAAGTTCAAATTTTGCATGGTGATCAAGACCAACTTAATATTAAATTTTACATATTGTAAGCCCAATCAGTCAAGTATTAATTGTAATTTTACGAGTTTAGTATGGGATGTCACAAGAGATTTCTGGAGAAGGTATGTAGGTAAGACTTCACGACACAATGGATCTGTTATTCATCCAGAGTGTAATGGAGATTGAAAAATTGCAGAGAAAATCGTCTTGTGCCGTGTCGTGCATCGTTACTATGGGGATGTTGCATGTTCTGTGCTCGCTCATCAACGCGTTACACTGAGCGTTTTCCTAGTTATGCTAACCTCAATAGATTATTTCCAACTATGACTATGTAATACAATCAGGATTACGTTAAATGTAACACACCTACATAATCCTCTTACATAATGTGCACTTTTCACGCATGCGCATGTCGCGGGTGTCCGGGTGTAACGGGTGTCCGACAATGGAAATGAATCCAGATGTCTTTTCAAAACGTCAAAATGTCAGCACGAATCTTTATATCCACTTTCAAGTAAGTTATAGCAATAGTTCGTTCAAATAATATACGAAATCACATTCTACATACCTGATTGATGAATTAACTCCGTTTTGCTAACGTTTGACAGTATTTTGAGAGAAATTACATGAGAAGCAAGAGTGTAGCCAACTTGCCAAGACGTGTAGCCCATGGAAGAGCAGACAAGTTTCGAAACTTTCAAATTGGCCCAGTAGGCCGTGATTTTTTTTACATTGAACGAAAATTGGAATTAACTCTTAAGACCTTGACTTAGTAGAACCACGGGTAAAGCAATATAATGTAAATTAGATGTTATTTTTGGGGTTGCAAATGGTGAGGGGTTAGGGGGGGGGGGGGCGTAAGTGATCTTTTAAGCCCGAGCACACATACCTAACGTCGCAACTTCTCATTAGTATATAGACAGTTACGTTTTGGGAATCAAAATTGTACTAAAGCGATCGATCGTTGATGTTTCAATTTCAATTTCAATTATCTTTATTTGCATCATTAAGTACAAAAAGGCGACATTCAGCAATGTGGGAATTGACTGAGAAGCTCAGCGGCTCCCTGCTGATCTGCCATGTAACTTGATGAGAATTCCTGATGTTGATGGGAATTGTGCAGAGATGCAGACTTTTATTTCATCAGGAGGCAAGTAAGATCACGTGACAGATTTCAGTCAATGAGAGAGCTGCTCTGGTTTTATCTAAATTTGATAGAGTATTCCATGTTTTCTTAGAAACTTTTTTAAAATCTTTATACCCAATTTTTCATTTTTCATTTCTTATGTACTCATTGGGCCGTTATATTTTTAAGTATTTGTACTACAATTTGTAGTATTTATAATGTATCGAATTCAACTAAAATGAAAGGTTTTCTAATAGGCAGATAGACGTGTATACGGGTGGAATAATATTGTACTGACAGCTGTAAGAGGGAGTATTACTAATTATAGGATATTGACAGGCGCATCTGTTCTAGACAGCAACTCTTGCGTCAAGATTATAAATAGGATCCGATAATAATTATTTTGAAGAGATCCGTGGAAAAACGTTGAAAAATAAATTAGTTAAAAAATACAACATCGTTAAGTATTATTTGACTCCATCACGCCGTCACATGACCATAAATTACACATCTCGACACACAACATGAATCAAAACCTTGTCGACATTTAAATCTCTAATTAATCATATATAAATCAACCCAAGTGTCACCCTGACGCATGTTATTTAATTTACCACTTAGTTCGCGATACTTCATGTGTCATCAACTAAATGCTGTTGAAATGATCAACAACTGTTGGCACTTTGCATGCCAGAGGAATAATGAGCCCACCCTTGTAAGTTATTCATTGGAATATTCTAATGTTTAGGTTTCCGCTGGTATTGCGGAAAATTGATGTTTAATAGAAAAAATCTGTGTTATTATTTTGAAAAATATTGTAAAAATCAATGAACTAATATTTTCTCAATTACTGCTCTTTCAGTAATCTCTTTTTATATACATTTAGGAGCGACATATTTGCAGAACTGGGTACCTTTATTTGGTCAAGAAAACCATATCTTGTTGCCAGAAAATGAGATATTTTCGAAGAGAGGAAGACTAAAATAAGAGCAAGTGGGTATCCCTTATAGAGTATATAAACACTCATCTAATAAGACAGCAATACGTCCCAGGGGCTCTGCGATATAAATTGATCACAGAACTTTTAATCACTTCTTTTCCTCAAGAAAAGTTCGCAACCGCCGACGATTGCCGAACATTTAGGTCAACATCTGAAATAAAAGTAAAAACAAACCCTAATCTCGCCTCATTCTCGCAGCAGCTCTGCTGCGATTAGTTGATGATGCATTGTTGGTTCTCGAGATTGTCTTCGAAACTCATAGCTTTCAACATTTCATATAAACACCCCCAACAAATAATCTAACTTCTACAAAGGGGGCTGTTTCTATGTTATACCCATTGGGAATTCTCATTATGGTGCCGCAAGCGCTAGCTATTTTGCTGCTTGTTGCAGACACTTTTTTGGGGACGATTGGAGACTAAATGGGTGGACGTAATTGTTGGAATTTTTAATCACGGTTAGACTAGGAAAACGCTATGTGTAACGCGTTGATGAGCGAGCACCGACACGCGCAACATCGCCAATCGAGCACGATCCATTCAATCAAACTAACTATACATCATTACTGATTTTCATCGCAACTTTCCATAAAAGTTCTGGAAAAATTTAATAACAGATCATTGTATACCATGGATTTGATATTTCTTCATCAATCTCTCTGAACAGATATATTCAAAACACTTAAAATAGAAATAAGTATGTAAATTCTTGACCGATTGGCGATTGGGTTGGAAATGTGTAAAATATGAGATTTTACATGTGCTATCTAGTCGAAACGTTGCTTCTAACATAACTGTGAAACACGATCTATATTCCCAAAAAAAGTACCTAATACATGTAGGTAACCATATACATAATATACGTCGCTATTGAATTGCAATGTAATACACTCAATCAACAAGAATGTTCATTGAAACTGAGAATTAGCCATCTATACACTTTGGTGCACAAATAAAACAATCCATAAAGCAGTGGAATTTCCCAATACCATCAATTCTGACAGTTTCAAACATTGAAAAATTTCAATCATGGTATCTAATCGTTGACCTGAAAACTTGTAAAATAATAGAAAATGGTAGTCATGTCCATGCAAAATTTTAACTTAATCGGAACATTTTGATTTTCGAACAATCAGGAGATATTATCATTTTTGAACCAATAGGAGGGCAACTCTAAAAAACTATACACGATTAAGTTAGAATGATATTAGTATTGTGTTAAAAATTTCAGCTCGAAAGGAAGAAAATTGTATTTTTTTCTTTTCTCGCTGGTTGCCGTATAAAATTTAACTTAAAAAATGTGCTACGTGTAGCTATAAGTTCATCCTTTAAAACACATTGTAAAATGAGATCAAATGGTTCCCGGGTGCGAGAATGGAAACGACAAAGAGTTGCTTCTGGGAGAAGCGGCTCTTCCACTGAGATGCTCCGCTGCGCTGTTGAATGCGCGTAAGCTGTGTATATTATGAACCAATCAGACATCGCAGACCCAATAGCTCAGTTGGTAAAGCATTGGCCTGTGGTGCAAAAGAACGTCGGTTCGAAATTCGAATCATGCCGCGGTCTCACTTTTTATATTGCATTTTTCACAAGTTTTAATTCTGCCAAACCATAGAGTTATTTTTTATTTAAAGTTGCCCAGCTTAAATTTTCTCAAGTTAGAATTTGTCTACCCATAGAGAGTTTTATTCCTGAGGCTGCCCAGAAAAACGTATGCGCATCTGACTGCACAGAAAAGCAAATCAGCTCAATCAGCTGATTCTCCCATAAGCAACTCTTTGTCGTTTCCATTCTCGCCAATCGGTCTCCAATCGTATCCGAAAAAGCATCGTGTTGCGCGGTTTTATTGAATAACTGGCGCCCATTTTAATAAGGATATAAAAAAGTGCTACATTCAGACTGATCATGTGAACATCAGAGTTACACCCACTTATGAAACATTTTATCTCTCACAATTTGCTCCAACGGCCGAGCGCTTGTATCACCTTTAGGTAGGTTTATTTGGGTTTAATTAAAACCGAGACCAAAAATAATATTAGGTAATTAGAACATTGTTATTCTTTAAAAGATGCGTAATTGTTAATGACCTCTCACATTGTAATATCGACTGTCATGGCGGACAAACGGAGTGGTGTGTGGAATGATGTAGACATGTTATCAGTAACTGGCCACTTCATGTTTATATCTTGTTTTGTTTGGATAACAATTGTTTATTGACGGAGTTTTGACGTCGGTTGTCCATTAGACTGTTCTTGCGCTTTCAATAATTCACTCGTTTTATTCAGTTTTTGAATAAATATTCATGGATATGGATCATCACACCAGAATAATAATTTTGATCACACACGTGACATAAACAATTCATTTCAGTCATAATTCATGTTTCAAAATAATGTTCTTTAAATAATTTTACAGCAATACTTGATGGATGACGAAGATATTTTAAAATAGGCGAATTAATTATAATGATGGTGATGCAATTATTCAATGCATTTATCATTAGGTAAATAAAATATTATATCAAATATCAAATACCAAACCAAAATCATATATATTTTCTTTAAGTGTATGGCAGATGCATTCCCCGAACTAATTAACTAACTCAGCCAGTACTCTGACTTGGTTCTGTTCGTGCGCAGAGTCACTTTAGTGACTGTAATGACTCTGCGCATGTGCAGAACGAAGTTACTCAAAGGGCCAGTGAACCCAAAAATAAAAATTTTACTATCATTGATGTTCGGGGATTTAAGCAATTGACTCAGTGTTGGAACATCTAGCCTAACGCGTATGGTCTTGAAATAATACATAAAAGAATGACCTTGCGACAAGTGGCGAGTCAGTATTACAGTGTTACATGGATTTTCATCTTCAAATATTCGGTGTGCGCAAACTAAGTGCAACCCAGGATTAAGCTATGATGAAATAACAAACAAATCTACCTCTTCCTAACCATATTTTATTAAAAAATTTAGCGCCTATAATTTACCTGCAATAAATAAAACCTCTTATTAGGCTCCACTTTATATTTTACCAGCTGGTACTTGAGAGTGTAAATAACGCGTTTTGTTATGAATTCTGCATACTCTCAACCTTTTGACCCCGTCTAAGCATGGGAATTTGAGTCACAATCCCTCCCCGCAACCCGAGTTCTTAGAATCTTGACTAATAAAAGTCAACCGAGATGAATTTACGATCGAAATGAGATCACTTTTGAAGGTATTTATACACACTTTATGACCGTCAACGACACAATGTTTGTATTTTAAATGTACTCTCAATGAATTGAAAAATTGCACACAAAGTTATTCTATTGAAACACAATTTTCAAGTTTTTAATTTTTTTTTCTAATTTTCTGCTTATCACAAATCAAATACTAATGACCAATAACGGTAGTGATTAGTGTCAGGTACGATTAGAAAAAATATGGTGTCCGGGTTAACAGGGGCTTCAAGCAAAATTTGATAGTGTGGACAGTGCAGTGGCGTAACTACCGGGGGGTTGGGGCGGCAAAATGCCAGCGGCCCAGGCACAAGGGGGGGGGGGGGGAGGGACACCACGGGCACTTCTCAAATAAAGTAGAATTTTATTAACTTTTCCAAATTATTTTTTCCGAATATTTTTTTTTTACTCAGCGTGGTGTACATTGCTTCCGAAGTAGAGTGATCATTTGTATGTTGTGTGAAACATTCTGATTGATTCTATTCTGATTCTATTACGGTTTATGTTTGAAATTTGGAGGCTTATTTTACGTCAAATTCATTTTACGTCAAATACACAAAGTTAAGTGTAGTGCTTGGCGGCAGTATCTGGGTTAAATGATTTCGTGAATTTTAAGTGTGAACATGTTTTAATCCCTAGACCCTTAGATCTCAATACTTTTAGGTAAGAAGGTACTTGGCAGTCTTTTTACAAATATTGTTTTTGTACAGTATTCAATACGACTTGGCTGGGTGGAGCGACCGCTCCACTAGATACTCAAATGTAACTAAAGTATTGGGGGGGGGGGGGGGGGGGCACTAGAAGAATATTTTGCCAGGGCCCATCAATCACTAGAATCGCCATCGGGACAGTGTGGGTTTTACAGAAGGATCTGGAAATGTTATCAATTGCCATTGGTTCTCTTCTTTTCTGTTTTTCTACAGATACTTACAACTTGTTATATCGCTACTTCCCTCTTCTTACTCACAATTGTCTCGTTAGACTTCATCGACAATTTTTTTGTATTATGGCATATTCCTCATATTACTCATATTACTCATATTACTCATTACTCATATTCCTCATATTACTCATAATACTCATAATACTCACATAACTCATTACTCACATAACTCATAACTCATATTTCTCATATTCCTCATATTACTCATATTACTCATTACTCATATTCCTCATATTACTCATAATACTCATTTACTCATTACTTGTGGTTAGTGTTCCTGGATATTGAAAAGGCGTATGATCATTTGCCTAGGGATAGGGTGTGGGAGAGTTTAGAAAAGAGGGAAAAAGATAAGAAGTTGATTGAAAGGGTAAAGAGTTTGTATGTTGGATGTGAGAGTTGTGTGGAAACAGTGGGAGGAAGAACGGGCTGGTTTAGTGTGAGATCAGGAGTAAGGCAAGGCAGTGTGTTGTCACCATTGCTGTTTATTATGGTAATGGATGATATAATTCGGGAGGTGGAAAGGAATGAAGATCAAGATTCGCAAACAGGTGTATATGCGGATGATGTTGTAATTTGGGGAGAGACTGAAGAGTTGGTACAGAAGAAAGTGGATGTGTGGAACGAAGTGATAGAACGATATGGAATGAAGTGTAGTAGTGAGAAGAGTGAATATTTGGTTTTGGAGAAGAAGAGAAATGGGCTTGAAAATGGTTTGCAATTGGATGGAAAAGATATTAAACAAGTCGAAGATTTTAGTTATTTAGGAAGCTTGGTTACAAGAGACGGAAAGTGTTCAAAAGAAGTTAAAAGAAGAATACAGAAAGCAGACGGGTTTTATCAAAAAGTTAGAAAATTAGTATGGAATAGGAATTTACCACTTAAATTAGTATTATACAAGCAATATTTTTTACAGATTTTATGTTATGGTGCGGTGACGTGGAATTTGGGATGGAAGGAGGAGAGTATGGTACAAGCAGAAGAGATGAAGTTCGTGAGAGGAATGGCAAATATATCGATGAAGGAACATGTAAGAAGTTTGGTAAGGAAGAAGATGGGTGTGGAGAGTGTTGGGTTCAAAATTGGGAGAGAAAGACTGAGGTGGTTTGGTAAACTTAAGAGAATGAATGACAGTAGAAGAGCCAAAAGTGAATTTGGAAATTATGTGGAAGGTAAAAGAAAAGTTGGGAGGCCAAGAGATAGATGGATTGAACAGGTGAAAAGAGATGTTGAGGAACGAGGTGAAAGATGGGAAGAAGTTGAAAGGAGGATGAGGATGAAGAAGAAAAAGACGGAGAAGAAGAAGAAGAAGAAGAAGAAGAAGAAGAAGAAGAAGAAGAAGAAGAAGAAGAAGAAGAAGAAGAAGAAGAAGAAGAAGAAGAAGAAGAAGAAGAAGAAGAAGAAGAAGAAGAAGAAGAAGAAGAAGAAGAAGAAGAAGAAGAAGAAGAAGAAGAAGAAGAAGAAGTAGAAGAAGAAGAAGAAGAAGAAGAAAAAGAAAAAAGGAAGGAGGGGAAGAGGATGAGAAGGAAGACAAATGTGACAGGCCTGGCTAGCCGGCATTACTAAATGTATTTAGCCCACAGCCTTCTCGACAGTCACTTCGTTCTCAGGGTAGCTGCCTGTTGACCGCCGATTCAAACTATGACGTCATCGGGTTCTTGCACGCCAGAACCGCGGAACCGCGATCTTGCCGGGAGTAGCGCTCCCGAGCGTGCAAGAACCCGATGACGTCATAGTTTGCATCGGCGGTCAACAGGCAGCTACCCAGAGAACGAAGTGACTGTCGAGAAGGCTGTGATTTAGCCTATAAGAAATTTTTTACTATAGGCATCCTGCATGAGAAAAGGTTGCCATAGTAACCTATACAAAAGTATAGGGAAAAACAAATCTGACAGCGGCAATCCAAATCTCATATTTAGAGTGATTACTTGTGAGAGAAAGATATTTAAGTAAGTACAAGTTAATAATACGCACTATTTATCCATACACATGTTCAAGTTAAATATTCATCTGATAAATCTAGTGGAGCGGTCGCTCCACCCAGCCAAGTCGTACTATACACTCACAGTCACTCAACATACCGTAAATGCCTAATAAACTGAGGAGCAGACCAAACACTTTTACTGTAAGCAACAACATGGCATTTTCGGCCTACTGGATCTTAAAATTGGAAAATCTCACATTGTTGTGAAATGTCTTAATTTCGCGCTATGGCCCACCCCACTACATATACCAAATTTGGGAACAATAGGTTATGCCATTTGCGCGCTAGAGGACCGAGAAAACAGTGAAATTACACCACTTTCTGATTCTGAAGATGATGATTCTGATGATATCAGGAAACCCTGTTGACAGCGCCACAGCCTAAACGGCTAAACCGATCGACCTGAAACTTTTACCACATATGCACTTTTGGCGTCTGATGATACCTTGCCTCTTGTGATTTTTTGTGCCGCCATTTTTAAACCGGAAGTGCCGTCATAACTCAAAAACGTCTGGACCGATTAGAACGAAATTAGCGCCATTCGATTTAGATGGTCATCTATATGAAGTATCAATAAAAAAAATATTATTTTCTTATTTTCTAAACCGGAAGTGACGTCATAAATACGCAATATTTAACTTATTTCAACAAATTATACTTAAAATACGTACATAATTAACTTACATTGTAACATAGACAATACAATTTATATATTCAAGGTAGCAGTGTTCTCGGCCGCCATTCCTGAAACCGGAAGTGACGTCATATATCTAAAACGCCTGTAACGATTGCAACTGAACTAGCTCCTGCGTATTCATTCTGCTATTTATTTGAAAAATCAATTGTGAAAAATGAATAAATAAATTAATGGTACCGGAAATGGCGGCAGGAACCACTAAATGAAACCGGAAGTGACGTCATATATTACAAACGGCATGACCGATTTTACGGAAATATAGGGATTAGGAATTCAGATGGTCGTTCATGAAGGTATCAACTAGATAAAACTAGATTGTTTTCTTATTACCTATACCGGAATTCGGCCGCTATTTCAAAACCGGAAGTGACGTCATGTATCGAAAACGGCTGGATCGATTATAACGAAACTTAAGCTATTCTTCTTGGATAATCATTTCCATCTTATACCAAACGCAACTTTTCATAGTAACCAAATCGGTTGAGGCGTATTTTTTTAAAGAAATTAGTCCCTGCTCGGACATGTGCTACAAGCTGTATGAATAAACTAACAAAAGAAGTGATATCCCAGAAAAAACACTCCGTGTAAAAATACCAGCCAAGTCTCTTTAACTATAAAAAAAATAGAAGAAATCTAAAAATTCAGCACTGAAAAGGAGTGATATCAAAAAAGGAGCCAAGTCAACGAATTTTCCAAATTTTAATCGTACCATTGAAATAAAAATATCAACCCCCGAGAAATACTTAAAAAAAGGACTTGGCGCATCGTTTTTTTTAAAGACATTTTTCTATTCTTAAGCTTATGCCACTCACATACTACGTAGTTCAGAAATGCCTAGAAAAATTGGGACAAAACTTTCAAATTAAATATTGAACATTCTGTAAATATTTTAAATTTAAATATAAGTACGCAAAGAAACATAGCATTGTCTTACAAGCAATAAATACAGAACAGTTGTGTTTGTGATTGGTAGGTACCTATAGTTTTGTGGGTACATCAACATACCTACTACAGCATTATACTTTGAACCTTCTCGCCGTGTAATTAATTGCTATTTAATTAACATTTTATACCAAAAAAAATCATAAATTACATAACGTATTACTTTAGATAAAAATCTAGTCAGTAATTATTTGAGCAGCATGGCTCAGTGCACTAGTCACTTATACAAATCTCATTGACGGCCTTCTTGTAATGAGCGCTTTCGCTATTTCCCTCAGTCACGATATTGAGAAGTATGATTGATTAATATGACCCTAGAAATAGTGGCAATAACGAATAGACTAGGCCGCTTCCGTTTATTCGTTATTCGTTTATCCGTTTATTTCCTCTGAATATTGACAAAATACCAAAACTGCCAGTAGGTAAGAGTACTAGTTATATTAAAACGTAGTATGATTCGTCGATAATGAATGTGATATACTCAGGAAAATATACTTGTAGAGTTCTTCCTATACTTTTAGGATAGAAAAGTGTCTTTAAAAAAACGATGCGCCAAGTCCTTTTTTTAAGTATTTCTCGGGGGTTGATATTTTTATTTCAATGGTACGATTAAAATTTGGAAAATTCGTTGACTTGGCTCCTTTTTTGATATCACTCCTTTTCAGTGCTGAATTTTAGATTTCTTCTATTTTTTTTTTATAGTTAAAGAGACTTGGCTGGTATTTTTACACGGAGTGTTTTTTCTGGTATGATTTATTGCTATTATTTAGAGCTTTGACACATTTCCCCTACCATAGCAGCCTCCATTTTTCTACCACTGTGACGTCACGAGCAGGATTCCTATACCTAGTGTGGCATTAAGTGTTCATAAATGTAAATAAATATGTGATAATAAAAAAAATCATATTGCTCATATTACTCATATTACTCATATTACTCATATTGCTTTTATTACTCATATTACTCATTAATCGTATAACTCATATTACTCAAAATACTAATAATACTCACAATACTCATTACTCATATTACTCATCAATCATTATACTCATTACTCATATTCCTCATTACCTCATATCACTAACATTACTCATATTACTCAAATTCCTCATATTTCTCATTTTACTCGTACTCATTACTCATATTCCTCATATTCCTCATATTACTACACATTACTCATATTACTCATATTACTCATATTACTCATATACTCACATTACTCATTACTCATATTACCCATATTACTCATATTACTCATATTACTCACATTACTCATTATCCTCATAAACCTCATATTCCTTATATTACTCATTACTCATAGTCCTTATATTACTCATTACTCATATTACTCATATTACTCATTACTAATATTACTCATTATACTCATTTCACTCATATTACTCATATAACTCATTACTCATATTACTCATATTACTCACATTAGTCATATTACTCATCTTACTCATATTATTGATTACTCATATTACTCATAATACTCATAATACTCACATTACTCATTACTCATATTACTCATAATAATCATATTACTCATATAACTCATAATACTCATATTACGCATATTACTCATATTCCTGAAGGCGAAGAGAATAATTTCGAGTGAATTCGCGTGCCGGTGTTGACTATGAATAACTAGGAAAACGCTCTGAGTAACGCGTTGATGAGCGAGGGACTGATACGCGCAATACCTCGAACCGAAATTCTGTTATCGAAAATGTCCTTAAAAATCAATAATTCTTGAATTTCGTCATAGATTTGTATAAAAATCTCCAACAATTCCTAAAATATTGGTCCCAATAACCACGCAAAGTTTTAACTGATCGATTGAACCTTTATGATTGAACGATTCCTTGTTAATTTACAAAAATCACAGGATCTCGTTCAAAAAATATTTAAACGGTCATATCAGTTTCATATTAATACACGTTTAAAAGTTTCTGCTCTAACAGCCTTGAAGTGAAGATCCGAAGATGCCGTGAAATGTGAAATTCGAAAAATATGACAGCCAACACGCAAAATATCCGTAAACTGTAAATAACTGTTGAATTTAAACACAGTTTATAGTCTGAAAATTGTCAAAAATACAGATAATGTTGGACCCGATGACCATGCAAATTTTTAAGATGATCGGTAAAACGGTTCTGGTTTAAATTTCAAAAAGCACATGAAATATTTTTTTAAATTTTAACCAATGGGACGCTTTGGCTGAAAATTTGTAAAATAAGAGACAATGTTGGTCTTAATGACCATGCAAAATATAAGGTTGATCACATTTGACGAAGACCATTTTCATTTTTCAGCCTATCAGGAGATGTTTATTTAAATTTTAACCAATCAATGAATTTAAAAAAAAATTGGGGTCAGCAAACAGAGAAGGTTGTCTCTACATGTGTGCAAAATTTCAGGTCGATCGATGAAACTGTGCGATTTCTATTGCTCCATTTAGCAGACAAAAAAAAAAAAAAAAAAAAAAAAAAAAAAAACAGAGGTCCGTGTCAAAAGAGTCAAAAGGAGACGCTCGCTTCGCTCGCTCAATAATGCTACGTACTAAAATGACGTGCAACTAGCAAAAAGTGGAAATTAATCAGCAAGAGTAGTAATCAATAATGAAGGTCCATGTCGAATTAATTTTATAAATCCACGCACACATAGCAAGTTGGCTCAGGAAATATTGCCCTAGACTTCATCGGATGAGGATTAGATTATGTTCCTTTAGCCAATTTTCCTGAATGGCATTTTTCGTGGTCTCCTTCAGTCAAGGTGTAAATTCTTGGAAGGCTTCTTTTTAATAGAACACGACCACCTCGTTTTGAGGTTTCATCCTTCTTTCATCATCGTCGTCGTCATCGTCGTCGTCATCGTCATCGTCATCGTCATCATCGTCATCGTCATCGTCATCATCGTCATCGTCATCGTCATCATCGTCATCGTCGTCGTCATCGTCGTCGTCATCGTCACACTACCATCCTTACTGTAATTCTTCAAACGCGAAATGATCTAGCTGCGGAGTCTTCAATAACACTAAATAAATGACAACCGGCAATCCAAAGGTTGCTCGAATCTCGCCGGTGGCAAAAGGCAACGGTTGCAGTTCACTTAGGTACTCTAAAGAAGTGGCCCCGCAGAATTTTTTTCGAATATAAACATTTTGAAATCAATTATGGGATGCTCAAATTACAACAAATAACTCCCAAAGTGATTCTCGGTCACTAAGCTTATAATTTTGTATGGTGAATGGGGGGTCAGTCTGCTCGAGTGGGAGGGGTGGGGGGGATATTCCCCCCCCCCCCCCCCCCCCCCTTCCTCCGCGCCTGTATGTATCTGAAATTGTGCACACACACTAAGGTCAGAGCCGACACGTGTATAGATTTTGAGCAACAACCCCATAATTGTAAAAAAAAATGTTAAAAATTATCAACTCAACTTCAAGTAAAACGAAGAACCTCAAATTTGTCATGGTCATTGGGACCAACATTATTGGAGTTATTTACAATTTTCGGACAAATCGGTCAAAGAAATTCAAGAGTTATTGTAATTAAAGCCTGATGCACAATTGAATTAAGGTTTATGGTTTAGTGTTTAGTGTTTAGTGTTTAGTGTTTAAGAGAAATGAAAGGTGCTGTTATAACGTTACCATGCACAACTGTCATAAGCGTTATAAGGTTTAGTGTTTAAGGTTTAAGCTGAAATAAGAAATCAACAAAATCCATTTCTTATTGCAAAACACTATTTCACCTTATGACGAACCAATCAGAAGAGAGCAGAGTAAATGTCAATGTCAAATTCGTACGGGAAAATGAAAAGTCGTCTGAATTAATGTCATTGGAAGCATTTTAATTTGATATTTGTGCCTAATCTTGCTCATATATTTGTTTCCATATCATTTTTCGATCAATTATTTAATTTTATCACGTGGTGAAATAACCTCGTGAAATAAGCAATTGTGCACTGGACTCTGTTATAACATCTTAAACACTAATCACTAAACATTAAACCATAAACCTTAATTGACCACTAGAACGGGGCGGAGTTAACTTTTGTTCGCGTCTCAGCCGCTAGGGGGCAGCTTTGTCGTGGCCCAAGTTCTGCCGGCCAACAAGGATGCCGTAAGATTCCTGCAGCAACTTACGTGGATAAAATCGTTAAAAAAGTTATATTGTTTTAATCAAAGTTATTTTATGGTGTATGTAGGCAAGTAGGAAGGCCATTGGCTACTCAAAGAATGTTATAGTTTGTTGGTGAGTGGATATTATACCGAGATATGGACTTCAGACAAATGTGTTGATTCCTGGCTTTTGCTAGCGCGGGAAGCTGAATATTTCTTACTCTCTACATTTATGTAAGCAATCTATAGGTACCTATACTAAATAGGAATAATTCACTGGTGAACGTTATTTTTATTACGGATGTTTATTATTCACGGATTTATTGACGGTTTGTTGATTATTTCTACATACCTACCTATACCCACCCACTTACCTACAAACAGTTTGTTGGTAGTATTTTTTACTCTTGTAGGTCTAAACTAGAAGTAAGTAAATATTTTCGTCTAGGTATGAAGGTATGAAGGCATTGCACTTGGTAATCACCTATATAGCAGGATGATCAAATGAGTCAAGTTAGGGAATTATGTACATGTATAGGGAATTAAACAAGCAAATAAAACACGGTCGCTTTGCCAACACAGCAAACAGCCGTTCGTTCAATCGAATTCTTATAATTCTCTCTTTTCTCACAGCAATGTTACTAGAAAATCTAAGAATGTTATTCAGGGAACTTTTGTGCTGATGTTACACCCCGACACAACACATTTCGGTACCATTTTCGCCACTGAAATACGATTTTTGAATCAACCGAACTGACTTCCCTATGTGTTCTAATGGCGCGCGGCGACGAGCTGGCCCACAACCATGTTCCCGCCACTTGGGTCACGTGACTCGTGACGTATCAGGAGGCGGAGCGTTCTAGTGGTTAATTCAATTGTGCATCAGACTTAAGCGAGCGGAGCAAGCGTCTCCACTTGAAACTTATGGCACAAATCTCTGTATTTTTATTTGTTTGTTTGTTTATTATTTGTTAATCTGTGCTTTTCGCATTAACTTTTAAACGATGTAATAGATCTGGCCAATTTTTTCACAAAAGGTTAATTACTATTCACTGAGAAAGGTTAATGATTTCCAGCAAAATTGATCCATTAATTCATCGGAAACTTGATTTTTAGTTAGTAGTACTTGGCTTGGCAATATGAAAGAAACGTCAACTCAGTGTGTCAATAAAATTGGATTCGGTTGACCGATCATCACCAAATTTGTCATTGCCATTGGCACCAGCATTATAAGTGTATTTTCTTCTATAAATCTGATCAAACTCATGTTTTGCATGGTCGTTAAGACCAACATTATCTCCCATTTTACAATTTTTTTGCCCAATCAGTCAAGGACATATGCACTTATTGACAGTTTTAATAACTGTCAGAAATTACGTATCAAATGAATGTTTCCACTGCAACTTGATCTGATTTGCTTTAACCCGAATTATAACCTCATTGGCTTTATGTAACAAAGTGTATAGATTGCTGCTCTTAAGTTTCAATAGAAAACATATACTTTTATGTTGATTGAGTGGATCATATTTCAATTCAATATGGATGTATATGTTTCTGTGCGTTTGGTACGGAATTCCTGTTGGAGAATTTACACGTATACCAGTGCTCGCTCATCAACGCGTTGCACTGAGCGTTTTCCTACTTATTGAAACACACAGATGTTGAGAGCTGTTGATTGTTTTTTTATGATTTTGCCTGCACTGCTCATGTCAAACCGATCTATCGACCGATCTGAAAATTTTCACACACATTAATTCCATGCCATCGGTTACGTGGTTAATTTTTGAAAATATTCTAATTTTAATTACTCATTAGACTTGCAAAAGCTTAATTTATTGAATAAATTTATTGAATATATTCTCTGAAAACATTTTGTTCGATTAACTTCAAATTTTGTTTGGACATTGGAACCAGAATTTTACCAGATTTTACACAATTTAGCAATCATCATTTAATTTGCTTTTCCAAGGTTTGAAGAGCAGCAAATTTAACACAAAATATGAATTCGCATGCATTCCGAAGGCTCGCATGTCAACGCGTTACACAGCTCGTTTTCCTTAGAATGTTAGAGAATAAGTTGCAAACATTACTAACACTTAGGATAAAAAGAAGCTCCTAGACTTAGCACCTATAGCTAAATCATAAATTAGCTAAATCCTAGTTAAAACAGAACATGTATTAGAATATTTAATTATCAATGTTTTGATTGTGGGTTTGCAAATGTGAATGTAAGGAAGAGTAATGATTCAATAAGTGAATAAAATGAGTACTGAATTAAAAGAGTGGATTCAACATTCCAGAATTATATTGATTTTACTTTAAAATTTCAATCAATCAGGAATGCATATTACCTATATTGGTGACTTTTGTCAATTGTTTTTTGATTTGACGCAACTTTGTTACAAATGTATCGATGGTTTTGTCAAACAAAATCCTTGAGCACTGAGAAACGTGAGCGCCAGGTAAATGCGACGTGAAACCAAACTGAAAAGATGAATCTCTTTGGTTCCAGTGGGAGATATGACGTCAGAGTTCTTGCCAATATGCAGCGCGATAACTCAGCAGTGGCGCGCTCTCTCGGCGGGATATAAGCTGTAAACTGTGCGCATCTGGCAGCGAACCCGGCACTACGAGCTGCTAATGAAATTGTCTCCCACTCCGTCATAAACATGGCTTCTGAACTGTTTAAACGCCGCGTAGATATAACACAGCTCTTATCTCGAGCCGAGTGAGGGGGGGGGGGGGGATCTGGCGGAATCACGGCGAAGTTGGATTATGAATTGCCATCTTGTTATTTCGGCTGAAATGTCAAGTGTCTTTTAACTTGACTCGAAGAAAAAAATCAGGATAGAATCATTTTAAAAGCAATTTCGGAAAGCAAATCCTTATACAGACCCCCCCCCCCATTATCCTCCCATACCCTTGAGATCGACACCATGACGGCATTCGTAATTGACCGAGTGTCTCTTTTTGCCACTCTTGCTCTTGTGTTTGCTCTGTTTTTTACCGGTTTTGGGCGTGATACTGGTTACTCTGTTTCTCCGATCAAGTTGAAATCCTGCGTGAATAAATTGTCCAAGTCATGGATTGCAGTTTAGTTTTCAGCAATATCATCTGAATTGTTAAAAGTGAAAATCAAAATTTGTTGAAGAGTGAAATTATTCCGAGCAAGCTGAAATTTTGCAAGGCCATCAAGACCATTACACAGTTAAACACATATTTAACACAATTTCCGCGAAATCCGTATGAGTTCATGACATTTTAAACCATTTTGAAAAAATATTATGTATTTTCTATCGGGAAAGCCACCTTGATGACATGCAAATCATTCTTTAGGGCCCAATGTCAGCAACTCCCGCAATACATATCAATGTGTATGCAATCAGCTTATAGCTAATCAAGGCGTTACAGAGCTTTTCTTAGTAATCCTGTACGTTTTCAGATAGTTAATACGACAGCTGAACAAGATGTTTTATAAATTAAAACCGCATGATTTTTGTGTTGCTACAAATCAAATTTAACTAAAGTTAATGTTGAGTAGGGGAGATGAGGTTGGGGGGGGGGGGGGGGGGGGGGTTAAAAACCAATGGCAAAAACCAATACATTACATGACTTACCACTTCAACTTACTTCTGGTTTTAAATCAGCATTGAAAAACCGGATCAAACCAAAGTATTTATACCACTCCCTTACTTGGATACGATTGGAGAACTCAAATTGTATAAGCGAGCATTCGTCTTACAATATTCAAAGTACTGAAATATATGTGTAGTTTGGTTGACTTTATAAAAGACCGAATCATGGGCATAATGAAATTATTTTAGTTTTAATTAAGTCTGTTGTATGCACTGTTTATTCTTAAACAGGGTGTCTAGCTTGGGAGATGTTTTTGAACAATAGTTTGCAACATTATAAGACGTTTAATTAAGAAGTATAAAGGTAGTCCCTTGATAACGTTATCACTTAAAAGTTTGATGTTTTGAAGCACTCTCAGAACTAGACACCTTTAAGAGTGTAAATACGTAGATAATCACACTCTAAAGTATATCTTAGATTTAAAAGATAAATAGATCAAACCATTTGATATTGAACAGTGGGTTAATGTTCACAATCACATGTCTCAGAGTAAGTGAATAGAAAACGTCGAGTTTGTTTTACATCCCTTTAATGAAAAGTTATTTATCATGCCATAAACGGCATGTGTAGCTGAAGAGTTTTCTCTTGAAGAGATCTCTTTGATTTGAAACTAAATCCCACTAGTTTTTCAACTGTCGTCTTCCGTTGGTAGTGAATGGAAGACTAAGTTATGAAGAGGATCTGGAATTGCGCCAATAAACTGAATACCTCTTAACTCCCCGACATTCTAACATTGCGTTGCAATTGTGACGCTGGAGCTAAACGCTTTCTTGTCGCCAGTCGTTCGTTTAATCAGAAATTAATTAATTGTCTTCGGAAAACTAGCAAGAAATCGGGCCAAGAAGCTTTAGTTGGAAAACAGAATGGGAAAATTAAATTAACTTCCGAAATGGTTAGAGTTATTTTACTGTTCACTTGTGCCAAATGTTCAGACAAAATTTGAACTAATAAAAGATGATTTATCACAACACATTGTTAAACGTGAGATACACGCACCTACGTATTTATGTTAAAAAGTTGATAGCAATGATAATTGGATCATAGACATCTGAACAGATCAGATCGTGATCAGATCGTGATCAGATCACCGACTCATGTATTTCAGAAAGGGCTCCATGGCAAGTAGTTTTGAGAGAAACAGAAAAAAAATAATAAATCTGGTAATTTGTCTAATATGGGATTTTCCTGATTTTCGAAAGTTTATTTCTATTGTTTGACATTAACAGCGTTTTAAGAATAACCCATCCCATTTCTAAAGGGGCTCATGCTCTTCTCTTCATCTAGTTTATATAAAACAAATAAGGTAAGTTTTCTTTTACATTGTACTACCTATTCTTTAATGTCATTATTGACAGCTTGTTAAAAATTACAACCCTCACTTATAGACGACTGATTAAACCCTTGTAACCCCTCCCCCCCCCCCCCCCCCCCGATTGCCCTGACTGTACCTAATATTTCCCTCAACTTTAAGAAGTTCTTTAAGTTCCATGAAGTTCAGACCTCCGACCAACGTCTTAAAGTGTAGGAATAGAGTCCACATATCTAGCCGCAACATTATGGGGATGGATCACGTTCCAAAAAACTTCATTTTTGTTATAAAATAATGATAACAAACCGGATTTCCCAATTTGCGGTCCGTTTCTTTGACATTCATGAAAACGTTCTGTAATTTTTGGACATAAACAAAATTCAATAATTTTACACCTGTGGCTTACCAATGAATAGAGGAAGACAATGAATATGCTCAAAGTAACAATCTGCATAAGATTGGCATCGAGGCGAAGTAAAGTAGACTTGTCGGCGACGTAACACACATTTAACATTATTTTCGTTCCGTCACGTTGCGTCGATTGCGGCCAGACATTTGAACTTCCCATAATCAACATTCCCGTTCCGTACCTTAACTTGCTAAGTCAATCATTGTGTAGATAGGCATTACAAAATTGGAGCTACTTCCTGGATAATCTTTATGGTTTCTGGACAGAGGACGTCAACTATGCACTTCAGCATTCTTGATTCTTATTTCATACTTTTTTCACGTATATTCTGGGTTTAAAATTGGGTAGTACTCTGTATAATAGTATAGCGAGCAGCGTGCAATCTGACTAAGTCAACGTTAATGAAAAGACGGTATTAATTAAAATTACAACATTCACTTTCATACCTTTTCTACGAGTTCAATAGGAACAAATTAATCAAATTTACCTTCCAACTTGTACAAAGAAATTAACAAGAAAGTCGTCGCTTGATTATGCACGATTTCGGTGTGAAATTAAACGCGTTATTCTCATAATTCGCGTGCGTGTTTTGAGCTGCTTCATTCCGTCATCTTTGAAGCAAACTCGATTAATATTAAATCAATTTCGTAAGTGAATTAACGCGTTGACGCGAGTTCTAACCAAGTCGTGGCAGTTTGGTTTCTAACACCTTTTAAGTGTTCCTCATGCGTGTAATTGAAGGGTGCACGGAATATTACTAAGAGCCGTTCTTCAGAGAAAATACGAGACTACGTTAAAAGGTCTTAAGAGAAATAGAGTTTATTCTGCTCTTCAAGAGCTGTAAAGTTTTCGACGTAAACTTGTTGTGAAAGTCTAAACCAATCCAATTTCCGCTCGGCAGAGAAAACATGTTGGGGATTGAAATTTACATGGATTTGTTTATAAGATTGTTTCTCTTCAACTTGATGGCTGAGCAAGCAGAGCAGACAGCTCTTGATGTGTTTTAACAGAAACTTTCTCTGTCTTATTGAGCGAGCGAAGCGAGCGACTCCATTTGGCTCTTTTAGCACGGACCTCTGTTTTTTTTTTTGTTTTTTTTTTTGTTTTTGTTTTTGTATGCTAAAGGAAGCAATAGAAGTCGCACCGTTTCACCGATCGACCTGAAATTTTGCACACATGTAAAGACAACCTTCTCTGTTTGCAGACCCAATTTTTTTTTTAAATCCATCCATTGGTTCATTGTTAAAATAAGTATCTCCTGATAGCCTAAAAAATGAAAATGGTCTTCGAGAAATGTGATCAAACTCATATTTAGCATGGTCAGTAAGACCAACAATGTCACTTATTTTACAAATTTTCAGCCGAATCTGTCAAGAAAGTATGCACTTATTGACATTTTTAATAGCTGTCAGAAATGAAACATTGAAAATGAATGTCTTTCCAATGCAACTGAATCTGATTTGCTTTAGGTACAAGAGTGTTTTGATGGTATGTACACTTTTTTAGTGAAAAGCAGATATTTTTATGTTTATTGAGTTGATCAAATTTGAATAATTCAATTTGGATCATAGTTTCCAACAAATCATTTCGAGTTTTTAAGGACCTTGATTGTCTTTTCGTCAATTCGTAGTTCTGATGGCCGTGCCTCCCGTGTTTCTACTTGGCTGATTTTGCATCCAGGAGGGATTAGAAACATAAGCTCACATTTCAATAATATCATTGAGTGGCGTTTGTTCTCTTCTAGCGTTCACACGTCATTCCAAATCTCTCCTGCATTTTGCTTCTTTTCGTTGATAATTTTGGCAATTTGGTGTACTTTGTGAAGGTATTAGTAAAATTGAATTGCTTTTAAAGCATAGATATATTAGGTATCTACAGTATTTGTCCAGGGGATTGATTATTTCAAATTATTTTCTTCTTGGAAACGTTGGACTTATTCCGTTTCTGAGCTTCTGTCTAGCCTGACATTTCCTTGAAGGTTGCTATTTTTTTTGAAAGTTTTGATTCATTCAGTTCAAAACATTACGTTGTCTTATTTTAATTGTGGAACGTTGGATTCATTCCGTTTCTAAACTAGGTAGTTACTATTTTACCTGATCCGTTTTTTTGTGTGGAACTTTGATTCCTTTCGCTTATTAGTTGAAAGGTGTTTACTTTATTTTCATATTTGCGAAGTTTTGTTCAAGATTCATTTCGTAACATTACGACATTGAATACATTACGTCTTTGAGCACACATTTCGTGCATTTCAAACATTGATCACACAAATATTATTGTACTTTAATTAGGTAGGTACTCTACTTCTTACTTTTTCATTACCTATCTTATCCCTATTTAAACATGCCGAAAAATGGAAAGACTTCTGCTAGAATGAAAGCCATAAAAGCGAAAAAGCGTCTGCGTGAAATTGAAGATCAAGAAACTGACGAAGCTAAATCTAAAAGGTTGAAACAAAATGTCGTTAATAATAAAGTATCAAGGAGCAAAGAGACCCCCGACCAGACTGCTGCAAGGAGATACTCAAACAATCAACGCAATACCCGCTCTCGTGCAGCGGGTATTGCCGATTGACCGACCAACTAAAAACTTCGCATGGTAATTGGTAGCAACATTTAAGGTATTTTTGCCAATTTTCAGTCTAATTTGTAGTTATTTTCAGAAGTTTTTGTAATTTTAGGGACATTTTGTGTGTTGGCTGTCAAATTCACGGCGACTTCGAATCTTCAGTTCAAGGCAAGGTAGTTAGAGCAGAAAGTTTCAAACGAAATGAAACTAATAATGACCGTTTAACAGATTGATCTGATATTGTGTCCACAGTAATATCATATCATATGAGTGGTCCCAGGTATATTGTTTGAAGGATATCATGTGATTTTTGAAACTTAACAAGGAACCGTTCAATCAAAGGTTTAATCGATCAACTTAAAACTTAGCAAGGTTATTGGGACCAATATTTTTTGGAAATTTTGGGGATATTTATACAAGTCTGTGACGAAATTCAAGAATTATTGGCTTTTAATGACATTTTCGATAGACATAATTTCGGTTCGAGGTGTTGCGTGTATCCGTGCTCGCTCATCAACGCGTTACTCAGAGCGTTTTCCTAGTAGAAATTTGACATATGAAAGTACCAATTACGTACACTGAATTTTATAGCACATCCAATAAAGCAAGTAAAAGATCATTCTTCCGTGTCTATGAAGTATTTAATGTCATTTGGTTTGTGTCTACTCGTATTTGGAAGTATCAACCATGACTCATCATTTATTACTAGTTCAGTATCTTTTTCATAAATTATATTCTAACTCTTGAGTATAGCTTCTGCTTCCCTGAAAAGTATCGGGCAAAGTAGGTCAATAAAGTAGGTAACAAGAATAATATGTCCGAATCTTCATTCTTCAACATAATGATCATTTACTTTTAGAAGGTTTTATTTGTGCTGAAATATTCAAACGTAGGGGCTTCTGAAACTCAACTCAGTAAGTAATGTTCTTTCATCCAGCAGCGCTTTTGCTTGAGCAGTTGGTGTTTGAAACTCTGAAGCAGAATTGCAACAGATTCTATTCTGTCTCTATTACGTCGCTTTGCATGCGAAGTAGAAGTTGTTTCTCACAAGACGTGGAAGTGTAGAATTTCAAATGCATTCAGAGGTGGATTTCTGCCTGCAGTTTTACCAACCATTCGAGATAAACTAAAGGTAGGACAGGAGTAGCTAATAAACCTCACTTCCATGTTTTAAGGAAGAAAAGGTTTTAAAATTTCAGTAAAATTAGTAAAATCCCCGGTAAGAGAATTTAACAAACATGAAGAACTATCTAACAGAGACTGAATTGAATGAGAACTAAAAACACAAAGTTAAAGTAATTTTTATAATTTTTGGAATTTTTTTTAAGTCTAGTTTTTCAATGTTATGGTGATCAATTCTTAAGTTCATTAGGACTATAATGACATACCATGAATATCTACAGTGTAGTTACAGAATACTACAGTAACACTAAACAAATAATTGAAAAACTGGAATTTAGTTTTCTTTCTAATCTAATACTGTCACGAACATAATAGAACATTTTATTTAAATTGATTTTCCCAGTAAAATACAATAGTTTGTTTCTTTTTCATCAGAACAAATGTACATTTGTATTCATCGTAAACAAGATAATCCACGGTATCTGGAAATTCCCCTGTCATTGCATTGGAATATAAACTACAAATCTTGATCCAATATAAGTTACAAATCGAAGTAAAGGTTGACACCTATAGGCTCACCATTTCGCTTTAAGTACCTACAGATACTGTAAAATTCTTATGCCAATTTTGGTCTTCTCTTCAATCTTTCAATGGCTCATATAAATTTTCAAATGTAATTGTTTGTAATATATTTTCCCCTAAGGATTAAGATAAACATTCAATTTTTGACACAGAATGTGTGTCATATTTCTTATAAATAACGAGGATGTTTGTCAAATTATTGAGTTGAAGTGGAAATATGTTTTGTAGAGCTGTAAAACATAACTTGTACAAATTTGACTGTCAAAACAACGCTCTCGTTTAATGAAACTTGGCAGCACTGCTACTAGCGGATATGAACAAGTCCTCACTATAGTTGAAATATGAAGAAAATGTTTCACACAGACATCTATTATTCATAGACTCAGTTCGTCGCCATTTGAAGAAGAGTACCTGTGTTCAGTTAGAACTACAACTCGGCACTTTTTTACACATTCTTTTGTTAACATTTCAATATTATTTTTCTCTTCTTTCGTGAGATGTAAAGCTTGTTAGTTTTTAGGAATACGATTTGAAATAAGTGCGTTTTTCTATATATTGTATACATATTTTGTAGAATACCTCTCGGGGATTTTTTTTTTATTTTGATCTGAAATTATATTTAAATTTTGACCAGTCAATATAGTTTCATGTTGCAATGCATTATTATTCAGCGCCCGAGATGTGCATTCCATAGAATCAAGCAGGGGGTTGGGGGGTGGGGAGGGGGAGCAGTTTAATCGTAACATTTCGCAACTGGGGAGGAAGAAGAGGACACAAGGTTGTTAGGGAAATAGTTAGCAATTTATTACAGTTTTTACTTTATTCAATTTGGTATAAATGTGTAGGGTGTGAGTATACTTAAATCGTAGAATTTAAAATCAATTGGTCTCAAATTATCTCCTTTTTTCCACCTTGAAAATACATAGTCAATATAACACTTAAGTGGGTATCACACTGAGTTGCAACCCGTGGTTGGAACTGTCGTATGGAAACTTTTGTTGCAAAAGGAGGCAACCGCCTATCACACGCAACTGTTTGGGTTGATGTTGGTTGGTTCACAATTGACACTCATGAGTTGCGCAGAAAGCAGTTGCCATAGTAACCAAAATAAAAGTATAGAGAATAACAAAATCTGACAGCGGCAATCCAAATCTCATATTTAGAGTGATTACTTGTAAAAGAAAGATATTTAAGTAAGTACAAGTTAATAATAATACGCACTATTTATCCATACACATGTTCAAGTTAAATATTCATCTGATAAATATGATTTATAGCTAATATTTATAGCATCCTATTGGTAAGTTCACGTCACGTGGTACCACAACAAATTGTTGGAACCGGAAAAATAGAGACTTCTCTATTTTTCAACCCAACCCGTGGGTTGACCAAATTCAGTCTCTGCACATGCGCGGCCAACCATATTTTCCAACCGCCGGTTCCATACACGGGTTGCAACTCAGTGTGATAGGGCTTTTACGGATTAAAAGTTCGAGCGTCAAACCCAATATTCTAGAAAAAAAATAAAAGAACGCCTTCCGTGTTGCTTCTGCCTGCATTTGACAGTTAGAATGATGACAAAGATGGCCGTGACCAACCCGAGATCGCGGCGGAAATGCCAACTTGAGAAACCCCGTTACAAACACTGAACCCTAACAATATGCCGACCTTAAGGAGTCTAGATCTTGTTGCGCGCGCCGCCCTAATAAGGAGAGTAAACTGCCCATGCTCTCTGGGTTAATTTCTAGCACCAAAATAGGCTAAAAAAAAGTCTGCCTACTGCCCAAGTTGTCTTCCTAGCGGGGGAATTTGGAATCATTTACTTACGTCGATGGCTCAGCCGATAGCTGTTAATAGTTGTGAAAATCAAGAACGGTACAATTTTCGATTTAGAAGGCGCAGCTCACAATTCAAACAATTGAGGTAAACATTCTGTAATTCCGATGTTTGGGATGGATGGTTAATTAAACTTCATTTAATTACAATAATAAACATATAATTATAAATATAATACCTACATAAATATCAGTATTCAAAATGCCCCGAAGGTGTTTTATACCAAAGTGTGATTTAGTTAATAGGAAAGTGAAGAGATCCACTTTCAGTGCACCAAAGGTCTGCTAATTTATATGAGATTCATCATCATTTTATCATTGTATTCATTATTTATTAACAATAATATTCCTACTGCTCAGATAAAAATTGTGCACGTCAGTTATTGGAGTTAATCAAGCGAGCGTAGCGAGCGTCTCCACTTGAAACTTATGGCTCAAATCTCTGTTTTTGTGTGTATTTGTGCATTTGGCGTCTCCTGCCAAACGAAGTAATGGATCAGGCCAATTTTTTCACACAACTTAAATTACTATTCTCGTTATGGTCAAAATGATTTTCAGCAAGTTCGCTCCATTGGTTGCATCGGAAACTTGATGTGTAGTTATAGTTAGCTTGGCAATGGGGATGAAGGAAACTCTTTGTATATAACTGCAATAGTTTGACCGATCATCACCAAATTTTGCAAGGTCATGTCTACCAGCATTATAAGTGATTTTTTACAAATCTGTAATGAGCTTCAAGAGTAATAGACATTTTACTGACATTTGTATACTTAATTTAAAACGGCCTATAGCCACACCACCATTTGACCTATCAAATGGTCTTCGATTAATCTGATCAATCAAACTCATATTTTGCATGGTCGTTCAGACCAACATTGTCTCTTATTTTACGAATTTTCAGCCCTACCAGTCAAGAACATAGATGCACTTATTGACAGTTTCACTAACTGTCTGAAATGACATTTCAAAACAGAAATTCCACTGCATTCTGGGTTGCTCTATGTAGCAAAGCAAAGTTTATAGATGGCTTTTCTCAATATCAATGTAAGACAGATTCTTTTCTTAGTGAATCAACTTGCAATACATAATGTAGTCAAAATGTAATGTAGGTATTTCATATACATAGGTATAGGTAAACCTTATCTAAAATAATTTATTTTACGATATGGATTGTGTTTCACAGTTATGAAAACAACGTTTTGACTAGATAGCATAATATTTTACACATTTCCAGCCCAATCGGTCAAGAATTTACAGACTTATTTCTGTTTTAAGTGTTTGAATATCTGTCCAAAGAGATTGATGGAAAAATATCAGTACAATAATCTGTTATTTAATTGATCCAGAGTGTTTATGAAAAGTTGCAAGGAAAATTGGTAATAAATAATGTATAGTTAGTTATCTTTGATTGAATGGATCGTGCTTGATTGACGATGTCGTGCGTGTCGGTGCTCGCTCATCAACGCGTTACACCGAGCGTTTTCCTAGTTACGAAATAATTACATACAAAAAGTGTCAATCCCTTCAAATGTCAACAAAACATGTTAGGTTAGTGTTTCGTTTCCACTTCACAGTGATTCAAGTATACATGTTCAGCTAGAATCGTTGCTGTTTTACTGACTGAGCCGTAGTAGCCGTCAATTGAACAAGCACGCATATGTATCCAAGTGGCAGTATTTTTTCTTGGTTTTCGAAGATTCTGGGTGTTTAAATTTTCAAAGGTTTGCACTCCATATCAGGGCGGCGCACGCAACCAGATCTAGACTCCTTAGCCGACCTATAAATAACAATTATGTTTTATTGTGTTGGTAATGTTAATAGATACGCTGCGTGCTCTGAGAATAAATACCTATATAGCCTAAAACATTTTGCAATATTATGGTCAAGACTGTCTGTACTGTACTGTACAATATTGAAATATACAGTATCTGCTAGATATTGGGGTATATGGCTCGATTGTAGACGGATAATATACATGAACGTGATACTATCAGGCCGAACCGGGGCTCGAACCCGGTGCATCTGATTTGCCTGGCGAGAGATTGATCAACTGAGCTACCCGGTTAGACGTTAGACATGCCCTGGAAGGGTTTGTAATCTCCGAGGAAATTATTACAACTGTATCAAAATAATTTTAAAAGTACAAACGTTCAAAAATATATTAATTTCTTAGAGGCCATGCAAAATTGGAACTTGATCAGACGAACAACTAATTTTCACTTTTCAACCGATACAGGAACTTTGCTAAAAACCTATGCTGGTCTCAGCTAGTATGACAATTTGTGTGTGTGAAAGATTTCGGGTCGTTATATTGATCGGTGATCGGGATGATACACACAAAACATGTCGGAAAGACTGTGAAGGTCAGCAAGAAAACAATTCCTTGAAATGAATGGAATTATAACAGTTTGAAATTAATTCAAGATATAGGATAGAATAGAATAGAAGCATTTTTATTTGTAATAATACAAAAAGGTGTACATTCAATATTTTATCCTGCTGGATTATTGATCTTCCATGCAACCTGCCTACTTATAAATTACAAAGTTTAATTTCTTGGGATGGCAAATAAAACCATCTTTGTATCTCTCAAAATCTGCAGATCCAAGATAATTGACATTACAATCTTGAAGTAAAATTAGTAGTGTAGTATTCACAAACTCGCTCAGTTCCTTTTACAAAATGTTCTATCAGGACATACCGAGGTATCCGACAACCAAGACAGATGATAATCGGCCTCAGCTTTCGTCTGTCGAAGTGAGCGGCTTTGACTGCTCGCTCGGAACTAACTTCTTCAGATGCGGGATTTAGTTCAAAGATTTTACCACCCCGTCTCGACAGCAATTAATCTT
Source organism: Leuctra nigra (assembly GCA_934045905.1). Classification (NCBI taxonomy): domain Eukaryota; kingdom Metazoa; phylum Arthropoda; class Insecta; order Plecoptera; family Leuctridae; genus Leuctra; species Leuctra nigra. Next base: position 40,974,088 of record OW203764.1, on the reverse strand, counting down.
AAACTCAAAGAAACTGAAATTGAAAGAAGATGGTTTCTCAGAACACGCCGATTGAAAAGTTGTATACACGAACTGTTTTCCTTATAAGTAATTAAGAGTTATGTATGTTTTAAATATAATTTGTGTTAGTTTTTTCTAAAGTGACAACGAACCTACAAAAGGAGTTAGTTTTAATTATTCCGAGATGAAATATTCAAATTAAAACATTCCAGCCAGACCGGAATAAAACGGTTCACTGATCTTTACAGTGTAAGATGTGATAATTGTAACACATACTAATCTTTACCTACTCTGGAAGCAGAATGCAGGGTGTTAATTTCAAAGATTTTTCAGATTAGCTCATTAGTAGTTATGTCTGCCATTGTGCTTATTTGTAGTGACATCGAATATCTTGAATGATATGTCAGACTTCAATGACTGTATTTGAAGACTTAGTCAATTTGTATTATCATGAGCTTGGAGGAGAAAGTGACAAGTCCATAAATGTGAAACTGAGATTATGGGATTATAAAATTGGAAGTGCCATAATAAATAGAAAAATACTGTACCCACAAATGGGTTTATAAATTATTTAAATCAGCTCACACTCGGAGTTCACTCTATGCGGGCTTCTAATCCTGTACAAGTGCTTATTATCTACTATGTATGTGCATACTTGAAATCTCAAGATACAAATAAAATGAAATGAAAAATGAAATAAAACTCGTGTGTTCCCAATAACATTATCTAGTACGGTTTGAATAAAGTTTGAGCTTAATTTAGTTATCTGAGTGGTAATTGATCATCCAATTTTCTCCTATACAAAATAACAAACCGAATAGGGACTTGAATGTACACTTTCAACATTACTGTTGGTTGTTGTGACTGTGTCTTAAACAGTATTTACATTTAAGAGGACTGGGGAGTCATTCTGGTAGCGGTTATAAGTTCTTGCAACCGGTTGTATAGTTGCAACCGGTTGCATCCTTTGCACTGTTTCTCCTAGCAGAGTTCATGTCAAAACGCTCTTGATCACAGCTACACATTGATATTGTGGGTATTTCTGAACACACCCGGGACTTGATCACTATCACCTTATAGAGATTTTTTTTCTCTAAACTGAAATATATAAAAAAAAGTTTTTGAGAAAATTGGACTCAGACAGTTTTTCCTCCAAGCTCACGATATATTCTCGGTGTTTTAATAATCAATTAGAAATTGTGTTTCCATGAATATGTATCTTTTATGGGCGTTTGGGGAATATAAATTAATTAAAATATTTTCGTCAATTGATGATATCATCAATGTCAAAGAGGATTCGGGAGAATATCCTCGACATAAAAATATGTCAGTCATTCGTGTTGGTAGAAAAATATCGCTGAGTATATTAAGGTAGTACCTTCATTATACATAGGTATACAAAAAAAATCTTGAAATTACAAGTTCAGAAAACGTTTTCCTACATTTCAACTATATATAAGTATAAATGATCATAAAATGTCATTGTCGTATAGCGAGGTTTCAATTTATTGCCTTCCGAGAATGAACAAAACTGTAACACAGGAGGGAAATCATTTAGTTTTTGGTTGATAACTTTTAAAATAGCACACGTTGGTATTGTTTTAAATTTTTTTCCTACTATAATGTCCAACTATCTATCTAGAAATCAGTTTTTTGAAAAACGTTGAACCTCAGTAAAATTCAAAACTAAAAAATAGCATGGAAATCGTCATAATTGTAATGGCCCCCATAAGACTACATGTTAAAAATATGAATTTAAAACTACAATATCTCAAAATCTAGACACGAGAAGTTGTTCATATTTCACAGTATCGTGTAAATAGTGATTATTGATACCTCTGCCAAAAAGAGGCTTATTTGGAAGATATGAGATATCAGTTGTGCTACCATAAACTGGAAAATGCAACATATTTCAATACCATGTGTCAATGTTTTCTGATTCATGCACTGATGCGCATATTTGGTATATACATAAAGCTCAGTGGTACGAGAAGAGGTCAACACTTTCGTGGGATGTCTGTGGGATATTGAAAATAGTTCGATTGGATTACTTTTATTATGATAATATGTACCAATATGATTGGTCTTAAAATTCAACCTCTACACCAAACCGCTAACAAGTTCAAGGTACCTACAGTGCTATTCCATTTTCCTTGACTTTTCTCATTCACAACTTTTTCTACCTGTTTCAGCAAACCGGAGTATAGAGAAAGCCTACAGCTATTGCAAATCCTTATTTTCGAATCGATTAGCAGGTCACTCTCAGCTTCACAGTAGCCATGATTTATCCTTGCGTTGCGAACCTTGAACTTCACGGGGGGGCTGAGAGGCTGAATGCCTTAGTCGGCGTTATCTGAACAAATAATGATGCAATGCTATAAGACTTGGTACATACATATAAAGAGTAACACAATCGGACCATGTGCACTGGAAACGTCTCCAACAACTCTTTCATTCCGCTAACTTTTTGACCTCCTCTCGTAAGTTTCTCTGTAAGTACATATCCGTAGTTTGTAATTTGAATGAAATTCATCATCGAATTTAACATATCTGCCATCGGTGGTATTCGTACCCACGACCATTTAATTTTGTCTGCACTGATTCTTAATTTGATTCATTATGTAATTGATTAGGGCATTATCTAATTTGATTAATTATTCTTCATACCTATTATATGGGGCAAACCCTCATCCTGCGCTTTCTCCACACATTGATTGCCCTAATAACTTCCTGTTTTACTTATTTCCTCATTTTCATTTAACTTCGCAATGGACGATCCCTGACTTCAATTAACATCGACTGTCGTATTGAACTCTACAGCTATTTAACCATGAATTCATGGCAATACAAAAACCAAATGAGTTCTATTAATGGGGTCCTATGTCTGCTTTTTTATCGTAAACCATCCATGCTAAATCATGTACACTTGGCCAAACAAAACTTGAACGTTCAATAAATCTGATAGGCTGATAAATGTAAGATCGCACCATCAGAAGTCAGTCTAAGCGATCTCGTTGTCTCACTCTAGTAGGTGACCTCACATTTCAATGATAATAACAAGCTTTGATTGGTTATGGGACATGACCAGGAGTCATTCAAATTTGGTCAACGTTCAAGTTTTGTTTGGCCGAGAGTACATATCGTAATCATAATCAATTACAAACTCCGCATATCTCTACAACAAGGAAGAATATCGTAAATAAGCGCTTGTTTGATAGTGTTGTAGCAAAGTAGGTGGAGGTGCCGGGTCCAACCCAAACGCAGCCCGCAGTACGTACTTGTACGGCGGGCTGCGTTTAGGGGTAAACCAGACTGTTGTATCGTTAATTTATTTAACTGGGGTTTAACGACACGCCATTCCACTTTAATGACACGAGACTAATGACATTCGTTATTATCGTTAGGATTATTGGGTTGCGGTGGCAATGAAATGGTAGAAAGGTTGTCTACCGTATTGTTGTGGCCCAGATAGTAATTTCAAGTTTCACGTTTGCTTAAAGAGACAATAAAAGGAGGTCACGGAAAACCGTAAAGCCATAAAGATGCATTCCTAACTGAAGTCAAGTCTCCTTGGAGTTAGCCGTAGATTTCAGATGTTTAACGACGACAATAAATTAAAAGTTTCGCGTTTAGTTTCTCGAGTTGAAATAGGTAGTGCGTTTTATACACATCTCCGTTTAGTGCACTCAAAGTTTTGAGAAAACTTCGTCACGAACATAAACAATTAGCCGATAGCATTCAATTTGTTTTGTTGCATGATTATCTTACAAACATTGTGTAATGACTAATTTAGTCCGCTATTTAAACGTATTATATCGACATTTTAAAAGCTCATAATCAGGGAAAAAAGCAAAACATGTGCAAGAGAAGGCTCGCTACATTCACAAAGCGTGTACCTTCCGACATCAGCATTCTTTTAGTAGAACAAAATCAATAACAAAGTCAAAGCGTCTCAGCCATTTGTTGTGCCTTTTTAAAAGTTAGTTTTGGACAAGAGCAAGATCTTAAAGTGTGCCCCACAAATAATATCTTCTCGTGAAACTCTAATCATGAAGACCAAGTCACCGTCAAGAACAGTAGTTAAATATTTACCAAACAACAGAAATTGCGTCACTTTTAGCAGCAGTTGACTTTCAGTTGAACGACGTTCTACAAATCACATCAAAATAAATTACCACCGAGAAGGATAAGAATACCGGGTGGCGCAAAAAAAAATCCCCCTGATTGAGAGGTCACTATTTCGAAACAATTATAGATAGGATTCTGAAATTTGTACACATATTAGAAAACATACCAAAATTTAAAATGTGCAAGTTTCAAAAACATTACTATTGTAGAAAAAAAGTTACAGCTGTTCAAATTTAGTTGTCAAAAAATTGATTAAACGGAGCTCAAATAGCGCGCGTCGAGAAAACTTCCAATGGCCGTCCCGGCCAAGCTGAAAATTTCAAATTATATTCAAAATAGATTAATATCGATTGTGTAAACATTTCAATCAATTTGAATGAATGGAACGAAAATTATGGAATCTTGAAGTTGAGCTTGAAAACAGAATAGTGGGAAAAGAATCACTTTTATAACGTGTGTAATAAAGGTTTAGAAATAATCTTCATTTTCTGATTTTACGCTCAACTTCAAGATTCCATAATTTTCGTTTCATTCATTCAAATTGACTGAAACTTTTACACAACCGATCCTAATATATTTTTAATATAATTTGAAATTTTCAGTTTGATATCGTAAGTAGTTGTGAAGAAACAGCGTCCCGGCCGCGAGCATTTTTTTAGCACAGAGATTTTTCCTATGGGACTTTTAACAGCCAATCAGAGAGCAGGACTAGGGGGCGTGACGTCAGAAGTTATGACGTCACTTAGCCACTTGTTATCGTGAATGAAAAATCCAACATCGCTGTTCAGTAATTTCAAAATGAATTTAACAACATTTCACAACATAGAAGGTAGGTTATAATGCCACTATGCTTTATTTTTATTGTTTCATTATATTCGTGCATTACAAAACAGTTGTTCATGAGTCAGGTAGGGTTAGGTAGGGTAACATTTCCTTTAAGTTCGTAGTTAATACACAATTTAAAAGTGAAATGCATTGAATAAACTATCTTTGTGCGCATTTTAATATACCTACCGACTATTTCAGGCTAGTACACTCTGGTAAAGTAATGTGTGAGGTTAGGTCGAACTTCCAACAATTTTAACACCGACATCAACTATCGCTCTTTAATACATTTGCATAAGCACAAGACTATTATATACCTTTAGATATTCACAATTATGCGAATTCTTATCAGATTCCATTTCCATCTCACGAACACAAGAGTTTGGCATAATACATTCATTCACATTCACAGACATTTTGAGTTTTGACAGATTGGCGCAGATGGTCAGCTGTTAAAGTCATATTTATTTGCATGGCGATTGCAGAAGTTCTCACGTCACGCCCCTTTATCCTGCTCTCTGATTGGCTGTTAAAAGTCCCATAAGAAAAATCTCTGTGCTAAAAAAATTCTCGCGTCCCGGCCATTGGAAGTTTTCTCGACGCGCGCTATTTGAGCTCCGTTTAATCAATTTTTTGACAATCAAATTTGACCAGCCATGTAACTTTTTTCCGACAATAGTTATGTTTTTGAAACTTGCACATATTAAATTTTGGTATGTTTTCTAATATGTGTACAAATTTCAGAATCCTATCTATAATAGTTTTGATAAAGTGACCTCTCAATCAGGGGGATTTTTTTTTGCGCCACCCGGTATTTCACAAAAACTTGCACGGTGTCAAAATGTAGTCCTGCTAATGTCCAAGGTGTCTAACCCTTGACCTAAAACCAACCACTTGTAGGCACCTTGCTAATGGTCAAATAATTATCATTAAATATGAAAAATGGCGCGCTATACAACAAATAATTGAGCAGAAGTGCTCAAATCCTGGAAGCCACTCCCACTTTCTTGTTCTTAAACTTTATCCCAACACAGCGTTTGACCTGAATGAAAACATCTCTGCACTCGAAATGGAGGAATTACATTTGTGGTTGTAAACCCAATTAATTATTATACAGTTGAGTTGTTATACCCACGTTACCCGATTACAAGAATATATCACTGTCATAGCAATTCTTGGATCGTGAGCTATACAGATTCAAACTGTATCTTGGTTATGGACAGTGGCGTCGGAAGTCTATTTTCTCAGGGGGGGCACATTTAGCTTAGTATCTAGGTAGGGTAGGGACTAAATTTGTAAGAGAAAAAATAATACAGTAAATGACAATGTGTGTGGGAAACACGATTGCCAAGAGAAACAATGGGGGGTCTGGGGGGAGGGCCCCCCAGCACCATGCGGGTCCGGGGCGCATAGCCCCGGGAAAATTTAGAATTTCAGGAATGAAATTGGCGCGTTTCTACGTGATTTCACATTTTTTAAACCTATCTTTACTGCCAAAAATAACTTACAAAAAAGTGAGTGCCTTAAAAATATATGCGGAAAAGTGTCATAAAATTATATGCACTTGAAAAGTGATTAGATTTTGATGATATATGCGCATTTATTCACATTCCCAATAGGTCCAATTTCAAATGCAGATATTATGAAATTAAATCATAGTCATTTCTCACATTAAAATGCCGCGCAGCGGATTTTTTTGAATTTCTGCCCACATGCAGGTTTTAAATGGTTTTGGTGCATTTTAATTGTAAGAAAACAAAAGTTAATCTTTCACTCATATCAGGAATGTTCATATAAATATGCCGCGCAGTGATTTATTCAAATTCTAAAGCCCGATTTACACGGTAACATTTATTGAACAATTTCTGTGTCACAGTCTTTGGCAAAGTCCTTGTCACATTTCTTGAATGAAATTAGAACATGTTTTAAGTTCGGTGACAGAAAGTTGCTTCGTGTAAATGCAAAATTGTGTGATAACTGGGAATGTAACACAGAAGTTGTTCAAGAAATTGTACCGTGTAAATCGGACTTAATATACTCTTAAAGGTTGGTTTAAAATGATTTTGGTGTAAAATAACAAAATCAATTTAATTTCGTCAGAAGACTCTCACATAACAATGCCGCGCAGCGAATTTTTTTGAAATTCAGCCCTTATCGAGTAATTTTTAAAGATATTGTGCTTTACCAGGGGGGGCAGATTGATACTCTTGCCCCCCCTTCAGACGACTAGGGGGGGCACGTGCCCCTGCTGCCCCCCCGGTTCCGACGCCACTGGTTATGGATTGATTATACCTGGATGTAGTTATGAAGAGCATTGAGAAATTGAGATAAATCCATTATTATAATAATACTATTATACTCTTCTTATTATATTTTACTCTTCTTTCTTAACCAAACAAAAAGAAGCATGGAAGATAATTAAGAATTTGAGACAGGATCATCGGAATTCGGCGCGAGTGCAGATGATTAGCGCGGACCGATGGGTAAATTATTATAGTGAGATGCTTTATGAGGATAGAGATGAGTATCGGGATGGGTTAGAGGAGGTGCTCAGGGCTACGAAGTCAAATGAAAGAGTGGAGAGGATTTCAAAGGAGGAGATCAAGTTCGCTTTGAAAGGCATCAAGAATGGGAGAAGCCCGGGTCCTGGAGGTGTGCACATTGAGTTGGTCAAGAGTGCCCCAGATGTTGTTCTCGAGATAATGGCCTGTATATTTAACAAGTGTTTAATTGAAGAGGATTGCATACCCAAGGAGTGGAAATTGGCGTATGTTACATCCATCTTCAAGAAGGGATCTCGACTCAAATGTAAGAACTACAGGGGGATAAGCGTGACTTCATCAGTGGGTAGACTGTATGGGCGGGTTATTAAGAAGCGACTTGAAGACCAGATTAATATTGACGAGGAACAATGTGGCTTCACAGCAGGCAGATCATGTGCAGACAATATTTTCTCCATAAAGCAAGTGATTTCGAAGCGAAAGGCAAGGAACACCGATACGCATCTTGTATTTATAGATTTGGAAAAGGCATATGACACGGTACCTCTTAAGAACCTCTTTAAAATATTGGATGAGAGTGGGATCAGCAGCAAGTATATCAACACTATAAAGAGTATGTATTACCAACAGGAGAGTGTTGTTAAAAGTGGAAATAAATTGTCGCAACCTTTCATAATAACAAAAGGTCTACGGCAAGGGTGTTGCTTATCTCCCACTCTATTCAAAGTGTATGTCAACGAGATTTTAAAAGAGTGGCAGAGGAAATGCAGGGGCATGGGAATTGACGTTGGTGGTGAACTTCTTCATACTCTCCTCTTTGCTGATGATCAGATATTAATGGCCTCAGATGAGTATGACATTGATTTTATGCTGAGGAAGCTTAATGATGCATATGAGGAGGCTGGATTAAGAATCAGCGTTACAAAGACGAAATATCTGGTGGTTGGCAAGGAGTTTGGAGAGGGCTTGGATTTGAATGGACAGTGTATCGAGGTGTGTGAGCAATATAAGTACTTGGGAACTGTAATTGATAAAGAAGGAAACAGTAGGAGAGAGATATCCTGTCGTATTGGTCAGGCGAGACAGGCAATACAGAAGCTCAATTCGTTACTCTGGTCCGGGAGTGTAGGTAAAACCACAAAAAAAAGAATATACCAGACGATAGTTCAAAGCATACTTCTGTATGGTGCAGAAACGTGGGAGATGACGCAGAGGGATAGAGAAAGGCTGCTTGCAGTGGAAATGGATTTCTTAAGAAGGAGTTGTGGAGTCTCAAGATTAGAGCACGTGAGGAATGAGGAGATAAGAAGACGGATGGGAGTAGAAAAGACGGTGGTTAATTGTATAGAAACAAATAGACTTGTTTGGTATGGGCATGTTCAGCGCATGGAACCTCAGAGGTGGCCAAAAAGATTAAAGTCTTGGTTACCTCCTGGTAGAAGAAGACGAGGGCGACCAGAAGAGGATTGGAAGAAACAGGTGCTGCTGGACATGTCAAGAAGAGGAATTGGTGATGCTGACTGGACGGACAGAGAGAGGTGGCGTCTGGAGTGCGGGAAACGGCCGGCTTAGAGCTGTAGACAACCCGCTATTATTATTATTATACTCTTCCGAGGTTTTTATCACATAATTATATTATACATTTCAATAAGTAGCAATAGGATGATTATACGTCAGATCACTTAACTGGAGTTGATGCGGTTTGAAATTACAGGTATAATGATTATTTCTGTATTTAAAGCTGGATTCACAATCGTTGCTGACAGAGTGTTTAGTGCTGATGAAGAGAGTTGAAAGATTCTGTTATGAGTTGTAAATGACACTTGAACTTTGAGCTCAAACACTAGAATATTACGTGTCAGTACGTTTTCCGTCCAATCTTATTTTCGGCATTCCTCAAAGTAGTTGTAACAGCGTGAATATCAGTGCATTACGTTATCCATACTTGATAAGTAAGGGTGAATATCTATCATTTTCTTTTGAAATCCGTTGATTAGTTAAAATTAAAAAAAAATCTTCCGATAGGTGGTCCGATCAATTTGAAATTTTGCTAAAGCCCCATTTACACGGTGCAATTTCTTGAACCACTTCTATGTCACATTCCCATTTTTCATACAATTTTGTATTTACACGATGCAACTTTCTGTCACAGAACTTAAAACATGTTCTAATTTCCATTCAAGAAGTGTGACACAGAAGTGTGGTACAGAAGTTGTACAAGAAGTTGCACCGTGTAAATGGGGCTTAAGTAATTGCAAGCATTATTGCTCAAAATATCTTCTGATTGGTCGAATATCAAAATGTTGTGCATGGTGGTGATCAAGAACAACATCAAGTAATTACAGACTTCTTAACATTTTATTAGTTTGAAATCGCTTTCAGAAGAGTTGATAGAAAATACCAAATTCATGGTAAGTATTCATGGTACGTTGATCTCTTATTCAATTGTTTTAGAGTAATGGATGGAAAGTTTCAATGCAAGTCAGAAATAATGTAGAAGTTGTCTTAGATTGAGGGGATCGTGTTTGGTTTTAGGTGTTGCACGTTTCAGTACTCGCTTATCAACGCGTTACACTTAGCGATTTCCCATAGTTTAAGTTTACTTAGTGCACATTTCAGTAACACACCACAGCCGATGTTGATAAGAAAGCTACTCTGCAATTTAAAAATGTGACATACCAATGTGTATGTTTGAATCACAATATATAATTTCTCTACTGACTGACTGAACTGTTAGTGTTGAGAAAGCACGACAACACGCTGCACAGACCCGCACCGAAGTTCTCATAGGTTACAAGTTGAACCCAACTGCGGAGCAAGGTGAGAAGCCAATCGAGTTGGTGGCAAGTTCCACACAAACTCATCGAGTGTTAATTGAAAAGCGTAGCTAATCAAAATGTTAAAGTTTCAAGTTTTCTTTCGACGTGAATTCGTCTGCGGCTGGTGACGTGTGAGTTCGAGATTCGGTTTTATTATCGCGATTCACGAACATTCTTCTAATCGTCCCAACACCGAACATCGCGATATGAGACACGCGACGTTGCCATGCTTATGCGCAACAACCCTCGAGATTTATTGCCTCCAAGTCACTCATTACCTGCTCATAAACAACACATTGAGAGAAGAATTAACTTTTTCAAACTATGTCGTGTACTTGATGAATACTTTCAAATGTGTGCAAGTTGGAGAGTTTGCATGTAATGAATTCAGTAGGTAGATGCGATTATAATAATGCTATACATTTTGTACATAAATCCATTTGAACTTGTTGGTACAAAAAAAGTTTTCTCAGTTGATAATCTGAGCTATAGGTACACTATAAAATTTTCTTAAATCGTCACAAAAATATTAATTAAAATAACAAGTTTTTTTAACTTTAAATTTTTATCTATCCTTGAGATTTTTACTTCAAACGCAAAAAGTTAGAACATCGTTCCTCACATTTTGGCAAACAAAAACTAATTTCAAGAAACTTTCTTAAAACTTGAGGCTGGAAAAAATTACCTGATGAAGTATAAGTAAAAGCGTTAATTTGGCACATCGATGTAAAAGTTTCGCTGGCTCATTTTAGTCCATCATTCTAAATGGTTTTCGGCGAGCTTTCTACAAGATTATTTTCTTGAAAAACAAACCGAGCATATTCGTCAACGACACCAAGAGATAATGGCGCAGGTGAATTATTACAGACTTTATTGGGTGTAATTTAGTACCAAAAATTGACACTTAGTTTCCCGGTAAAATTACACCAGCCCATAAATTAATTATTTTTGAAATATCGATCCTTACTTCCAGGACACCGATCGTTCGATTTCAAAAGTGCTATTTCGTAAATTAGGCAGACAATTGTAACTCTTCCAATTTCGATTGATTTCGCTATAAAATATGAATAGTCATACAAGTTCCGATCCTTTATATTCCAAGATAGGAGTGATAGGTACTATTACTCTTCTTCAAAGTTTAGCAACTTTTAATTACAATTACAATTTCATTTAAATTGTCTGTGATTTGCGTAGACAATTACGATTTGCGATATGAATTACGATTTACGTAAGTTTTGATGTGTTAATTATTTTGAATTATTTTGTAACTTATCTTTACCTATTTTATTGAGTGTCGTAATTCGTCTTCTTTATTTCTTGAACTCACATTAATAATCCCTCTGGTATTCCTGAAATCAGTGTCAGATTCACTCACTGCACACTAGCACTGCGCACTGCGTAACTCGTGTTCGCGGAGACAACTGGCCGTGGTTTTCCGAGCGATTTCGACGCGCTAGGAGACACACGATGGTCGCGACACGGGGGTCGGGGAGCAACTAACTGCCTCGACACTCGGCCACGAGAGCGCCACTTGTCGCGGCGTGGTGGCGCGCAGGCGCACGGTCAGGGAAGCACGAGGAACCACGGTCAGGATAGGGTCATTGTTTGAATCAAAACCCAAGATCAAATCAGAGAAACGGGCTGCTTGTATCGTAATAAACTAGGAAAACGCTCTGTGTAACGCGTTGATGAGCGAGCACGGACAGGCGCAACAACTCGAACCGAAATAATGTCTATCGAAAATATCATTAAAAGCCAATAATTCTTGAATTTCGTCAGACTCAAGTATAAAAATCTCAAAATTGTCCTAAAACATTAGTCCCAATAACCATGCAAAGCTTGAACCTTTTGAACCTTTCTGATTGAACTGTTCCTCGTTAATATTCTAAAATCACATGATCTCTTTAAAAAAATAGACCTGGGACCACTCATATGATAAAAGTGTGTGTACTTACACAATATTAGATCGATCTGTTGAATGGTCATATCAGTTTCATACGTTTGAAAGTTTCTACTCTAACTACCTTGGAACTATAAAGAGTCGAAGTAGCCGTGATCAACATTTTCGAGAAATTTGACAGCCAACACGCAAAATGTCCGTAAAACGTCAATAACTTTTGGATTTAAACATAGATTAGTCTGAAAATTGTCAAAAATGCAGATAATGTTAGTCCCAATGACCATGCAAAGTTTAAAGTTGATCAGTCATACGGTTCAAGTTTAAATTTAAAAAATGACATAAAAGATTTTTTTTAATTTTAACCAATAGAAGGATTTGGCTGAAACTTTGTATGATTGGGTACAATGTTGGTCGCCATGACTTGTCAAAATTTAAAATTGATCGGAACTACCAATCGAAAGATATTTTTTTTAAAATTTGAACCAATAACATGAGCCCGTTCAAAAACGATCCCAGGGACCGCATAGATTACGTTAGTATATGTGCAAAATTTCAGATCGATTGGTTGTGCCGTTTGACCTGGGCAGTGAACACAAAAAAAAAAAAAAAACACACACAGAGAAAGTGCCGTAAGAGTACCGTGGTGACGCTCGCTACGCTCGCTCAACAACAGAAAATAACAAATAAAAACTGGAAAAACAGCGACCGAAGTCAAAATGAGCCACTTGCTGCCTTATGTTCTAGGAAAACGCTCTATGTAACGCGTTGATAAGCGAGCACCGGTAAAAGTGTCCTTGAGAGCGTTATAGAAACCGGGTATGTGTTATATTTTCCATCAATTCGTTCATATATCCATGAGGGCTAATTTTTTATTCCACTATGATTCGCAACTTTGGGATGCTGTATTAATACCTATTTTCTTTGACTATACTGTTTAGAAATTTGGGAAAAATATCAAGGAAAAGCGATTTAGTTATTAAATTTATTATTTAAAGGAGAACAAAATACGTTAAATACGAGAAGTATGCAATGTAATATTTATTTCTATGAATTTTAGTGAAAACCGCATATTTTTAAAAAAATTCCTGATTTTTTTATGATTTATTTCATGTAGCGCGCAACGAATATTCATCTCATGCGTGACGTACGTGGTGCGCGGCCATGTGTTCTGAGTCATGAGTCGCAGCGCGGCCGAGCACATGGCTATAAACAAAATCAAGTGTGACACTCATCTGTTCTTTACGCAACGCACATGCAGTTCGTGTCCAACACGAGACGTAGAAACACTTCCGTGTCTCATATTGTGCATTTATTTTGTGAACTAATTTCTAATACGCTAACTGCATTATTCTTGCTGTGAACCGTTCACTATACAATAGGATAATGAGTAGAGACAACTATATTACCGCATCAGTTTGAACCAGAATATGCATAGACTGATCTAGACAGTGTTGTTTTAGTGGACGAGAACGATATCACTGTTCAGATTATATTCGGGACGAAAAGATATAATAATTTATGGTCTAAACGTGGAATGTGCAAACCATGCCGAGTGATTTTGAATGTTTGTGTTCTCAGGAAAGTGAAACATTGGTACGGTTAGACGGCAATTTGATTGTGTCACTAAAAACCCCTTTTTATTGTTTAATTATTTTGCGAGTAGGTACTGTACTTACTGTTTCTGTTCCATCCAAACATTTTCAAGTTCGTTTTGAAAATACATTTTAATTTGTTGATCAAAAGTAGTGCGTGAAAAACAAATGCCTTTGGGTTGATTGCCTCATAGTCATAGTCTGAGATCGCCAGTGTAATTTATGACCTGCTTCACACGTGGTCGTCACCCCTAGCATAGCCCCCTCGACTCCACCTCTCAGTTTTTACAACGAGTGCCCCACATTCACGGCACAGTCTAAACAGGGTGGACAAACAGCACCAAAATACAAAATAAAATAAATGTTTAGTAGTTATCACTGTCACTGTCATTTTCACTGTCGGTTTGGAGTCCTCACTATCTGATGCTTCTTCTTCTGGGTCCAGTCTACACTAAACATCCAAATCTTGCGTTCACTTTCCGATAGTAGAGGTGATCTATTTTTATTTGGGTTGCGGTATGATACCCGAGGCACTTACTTTTCTGTATTATTAAAACCCTAAAACGAACACTGAGTCATTATTAAATCGGATTATACTAATATTATATATTTGAATTACACTTTCTTCACATCCTGACTCAGTGACTGCAGGAACTCGACTGATTTTCATGTGACGAAAAAACTTACGCCTACAACTCATAAACATATCAGGGCCTCTTGGGTGCATTGCTTGGGTGCGGCGTCAAATTCCTGAGAGCTACGCATGCAAGTTTCTCAAGTGTATAATGATCTCATCTAAATTTATTACCTACGAGCATTTTTATAGTTTAACTCGTAAAACATTCTGAAGATGGAATAATGAAACTAAAATAACGAAACCAATGTCGAGTGATTTTGAATGTGTGTGTCGTCGGGAAAGTGAGACAATTGACGAGGTAAGATGTGAATTGAATGTGTCTCTATAAACCCATCTATATTAACGTGATAATTTAATCATTTATATCATAAGATCAATCAGTTTGTAAAACTAATACTTTGAGACGAAGGAAAAATAGTTATCTCTTGCTGCTTCAGATTTATATCCAATAGTATACATCGTGGCGGTTTTTAGCTCACATAAGCACCTGACAATTCAACTTTAAAAATGTCTGGCTGATTACGATGTTTCAGGCAAACACAAGGCCTGTCAATACGTTCAAAGTTGTCCCTGAGCGATTTAGCTTTGGATTTAGCTTTCAAAACAGTGAATCGTTTCGGCGCTTTCTTTCTATTAGGGAATCGGTGTTCGCGGCGATGGCATGCATGCCTTTTCAATTACTATTACAGCTGTAAACAAGACACTTTGGCATTATGAAATAGTATGATACTATTATTTGATCTTTAAATTGCATTGTACATCACAAGTTAGTGCATGAATGAATATAGACTGACTTGCATGCATGCATACAAACTCACGCGGCACCCATATAACCAATGCATAGCCACACTTGCGACGCCCCAGTGACGTCATCGTTCTCGTAGCGTTGCGCAAGAACGTCTGCCAAGGTGTGTTCCGATTTTTTTTCATAACCAACAAGCAAGTCTATGTTATATGAACACATACAACATTCTGACACTGAAATATCACTAAACTTATTTTGTTCTCCTTTAAGGATTATTCAAATATCATTTCAATTTTTCTTTAAAGTCCAACAAAATGGGCCGTAAACAACGTCCCAAAGAAGAAATAAAGTGGAAAAAATAAGCCTTAGGGGATGTTCGAATTATGGGTAAATATTACGCAAATGTCGCGCCGTTTTACAGCGGTCCCCAAGATAACATCTCGAAATGTGATTTCAAATTTCAACCAATCATAGGATTGAAGTCTTGAAGATCAGAGGATCATTAACTAATGTCTGGACATAATATCTTCTTATAAGAAGAAAACAAGATATTAACTCCAGCCGAACTCTGGTACATACATTTTGGATTGCGGTAAACTACCTTCTCTATCGTATATAAACTAGGAAAACTCTCTGTGTAACGCGTTGATGAGCGAGCACGGACACGCGCAACACCTCGAACCGAAATTATGTCTATAGAAAATATCACTAGGAAAACGCTCTGAGTAACGCGTTGATGAGCGAGCACGGATACGCGGAACACCTCGAACCGAAATTCTGTCTATCGAAAATATCATTAAAAGCCAATAATTCTTGAATTTCGTCAGACTTGAATAAAAATCTCTATATATTCCTAAAATGTTATTATCAACCTTTATGATTGAACTGTTCCTTGATTATATTCATTAAAAAAAATATACCTGGGACCACTCAAATCATATGATATTAGTGTGCAGTGTACACAATATCAGATCAATCTGTTGATTAGTATCATTTCGTTTGAAACTTTCTGCTCTAACTACCTTGCCTTGAACTGAAGATTCGAAGTCGCCGTGAATTTGACAGCCAACACGCAAAATGTCCCTAAAATTACAAAAACTTTTGAAAATAACGACAGATTTGACTGAAAATTGGCAAAAATACCTTAAATGTTGGTACCAATGACCATGCAAAGTTTTTAGTTGGTCGGTCAATCGGTTCTAGTTTAAAATTCAAAAATCACAGGAAAAATGATTTCAAATTTGAACCAATGGGAGGATTTGGCTGAAATTTATTATGATTGGGTACAATGTTAGTTGCAATGACTTTGCTAAATTTCAAATTGATCAAACCAACCAATCGAAAGATAATTTTTTTTAAATTTGAACCAATCAGGGGATTTAAAAAAAATTAGGGTCTGCAACAATCAGAAATGTTACGTACATGTGTGCAAAATTTCAGCTCGATCGAAGAAAAACTCTGACCTGTATATCGTCAGTAACAGAAAAAAAACAAAAACAAAAAAAAAAACAAAAAAAACAGAGGTCCGTGCCAAAAGAGCCAAAAGGAGACGCTCGCTTCGCTCGCTCAATTAAAAACCAATAATTCTTGAATTTCGTCAGACTCAAGTATAACAATCTCAAAATATTCCTAAAACATTAGTCCCAATAACCATGCAAAGCTTGAACCTTTTGAACCTTTCTGATTGAACTGTTCCTCGTTATTGAGCGAGCGTAGCGAGCGTCACCACGGTACTCTTATGGCACTTTCTCTGTGTGTTTTTTTTTTTTTTTTTTTTTTTTTTTTGTGGTCACAGCCCAGGTCAAACCGCTCAAGCAATCGATCTGAAATTTTGTACACATACTAACGTACTCTATGCGGTCCCTGGGATCGTTTTTGAATGGGCTCCCGTGATTGGTTCAAATTTTAAAAAAATTATCTTTCGATTGGTTGCTTCGATCAATTTGAAATTTAACAAAAACATTGCAACCAACATTGTACCCAATCATAAAAAGTTTCAGCCAAATCCTCCTATTGGTTCAAATTTAAAACCATTTTTCATGTGATTTTTGACATTTAAACTAGAACAGATTGACCGATCAACTTAAAACTTCGCGTGGTCATTGGTACCAACATTTTAGGTATTTTTGCCAATTTTCAGTCTAATCTGTCGTTATTTTCAAAAGTTTTGTCATTTTAAGGTCATTTTATTCCATAATCTTGATAAATGTATACTAAATTGTCATCCCTGCCTTCTTTAAGCTTCTGTTCCAAGGCAAGGCCTGTAGAGCAGCCAAGCTATTCACATTGTACATTAAAATGAAAGCATTTTTGAGCTGGCGCATAAAATCGGATGCAGTACGAAGGCCAAATCCTCTAATTGGTTTAAGTTTAAATAATGTCTTCTGATTGGTCGACAATAAAAATGTTCACATTAAGTTCAAATTTTGCATGGATCAAGACCAACTTAATATTAAATTTTACATATTGTTAGCCGAATCAGTCAAGTATTAATTGTAATTTTACGAGTTTAGTATGGGATGTCACAAGAGATTTCTGGAGAAGATATGTAGGTAAGACTTCACGACACAATGGATCTGTTATTCATCCAGAGTATTATGGAGATTGAAAAATTGCAGAGAAAATCGTCTTGTGCCGTGTCGTGTATCGTTACTATGGGGATGTTGCATGTTCTGTGCTCGCTCATCAACGCGTTACACTGAGCGTTTTCCTAGTTAAAAAAATAGACATGGGACCACTTATGATAATATAAGTGTGTGTTCTTACACAATATTAGATCGATCTGTTGAACGGTCATATCAGTTTCATACGCTTGAAAGTTTCTGCTCTAACTACCTTGGAACTATAAAGAGTCGAAGAAGCCGTGATCAACATTTTCGAGAAATTTGACAGCCAACACGCAAAATGTCCGTAAAACGTCAATAACTTTTGGATTTAAACACAGATTAGTCTGAAAATTGTCAAAACTACAGATAATGTTGGTCTTAATGACCATGCAAAGTTTTAAGTTGATCGGTCATACGGTTCTAGTTTAAATTTAAAAAATCACTTAAAAGATTTTTTTAGATTTTAACCAATGAGAGGATTTGGCTGAAACTTTGTAGGAGTGGGTACAATGTTGGTCGTAATGACTTGTCAAAATTTCAAATTGATCGGAACAACCAATCGAAAGATATTTTTTTTAATTTGAACCAATCACATGAGCCCATTCAAAAACGATCCCAGGGACCGCATAGAATACGTTAGTATATGTGCAAAGTTTCAGATCGATTGGTTGTGCCGTTTGACTTGGGCTGTGAACACAAAAAAAAAAAAAAAAAAAAAAACACACAGAGAAAGTGCCATAAGAGTACCGTGGTGACGCTCGCTCAACTATAGATATTGTCTAGATTAGATTAGATTATTATGAACTGTAGATACAGTCAAACAGAAAAAACAAACAAACGACGACATTCTTGTTAGAATCTTCCACTAGCCAATTAACAATTTGAAGATAATGTTTTTCAAGTCAATTTGTCCTGACTGAGGGAAATTCCAATAGTGAATCAAAACTGTAGACTGAATTTAAAAATACATGGAATGTCCCCCCCCCCCCCCCCCCCCCCCCTCCACTAAAAAAATTGATCGGAACAAAGTAATACAACAAGTATTGTTAAAGTACTATATTTTTTCTCATCTCCAGGGGGAAAGCAGATAACTAGGAAAACGCTCAGTGTAACGCGTTGATGAGCGAGCACGGGTACGTGCAAATTCTCGAACCGGAAATGCGTACACAACGCACAGAAAACAAATACATCCATATTGAATTGAAAAAATGATCCACTCAGTCATTATAAATATATCTTCTTTTCATTGAAACGTGAAAATAGCATCTAAACACTGTGGTTCCTAAAGCAAATGAGATCCATGTGGCAGTGGAAAAGCAGTTATTTTGATACTTTATATCTGACAGCTATTAAAATTGTCAATGAAAATTTGTTAAAGAAGAGACATTGTTGTTGGTCATATTTTGACCATGCAAAATATGAGTTTGATCACATTTATCGAAGACCATTTTCATTTTACAACCTAACATGAGATGTTTATTTAAATTTTAACCAATTAATGGATTTCAAAAAAATTATGATCTACAAACAAAAAAGGTTGTCTCTACATGTGTGCAAAATTTCAGCTCGATCGAAGAAAAACTCTGACCTGTATAGCCAAAATATGAGTTTGATCAGATTTATCGAAGACCATTTTTATTTTTCAACCTATCAGGAGATGTTTATTTAAATTTTAACCAATCAATGCATTTCAAAAACATTAGGGTCTGCAACGCCCAGAGAATGTCCGAACACGTGGGCAAAATTTCAGTTCGATCGAAGAAAAACTCTGACCTGTATATCGTCAGTTACAGAAAAACACACACAAAGAAAAACAGAGGCCCATGCCAAATGAGCCAAAAGGAGACGCTCGCTTCGCTCGCTCAATTATCAATGAAATCAAAGCTCGCCTATACTAGAGGTAGATGACGACTGACGAGACTGTTAGCATACTTCATCGGACGATGCCATCACTTTTTTTCAGCCAATCCATATATTTAAAATACCGTTTCATCATTTGCTAAGTGTATATGATTATCAACAATACAGTCAAAACTGAGATTTGTTGTAGATTGCTAGAGGCGGTAAACCTGGTTTAGAGGCCCCTAAACCAGGTTTACCGTCTCTAACCCGGGTTTAGAATCTTGGTGTAACGCAGCCTTAGTCGGGTAAAAGTAATCCCCATAAAAAAACACTTCGTGTAAAAAAACAGCCAAGTCTCTTCAACTAAAAAAAAAAATTATGAAATCTAAAAATTCTGCACTGAAACGTAGTGATATCAAAAAATGAGCCAAGTCAAAACTTTATTTGAAAATTAAAAAATACTTGGCGCATCGTGTATATAAATAGCTTAGAAGTATAGGCTAGATATAAATACATATACTTATAGTACCTATACCTACAATGCCCTAAAAAAACGATGCGCCAAGTATTTTTTAATTTTCAAATAAAGTTTTGACTTGGCTCATTTTTTGATATCACTACGTTTCAGTGCAGAATTTTTAGATTTCATAATTTTTTTTTTTAGTTTTTTTTAGTTTTTAGTTTTAGTTTTTAGTTTTTAGTTTTAGTTTTAGTTTTTAGATTTTAGTTTTTTAGTTTTTTTTAGTTTTTTTTTTAGTTTTTAGTTTTTTTTTTTTTTTTTTTAGTTTTTAGTTTTTTTTGTTGAATACAGACCAATTATGTACCTATTTTATGTGCTCAATAAATTACATTATTACTTGGCTGTTTTTTTACACGGAGTGTTTTTTTATGGGGATATCACTTATTTTTTTAGTTTATTTACACAATTTGTAAAACTTATTAGGGCAACAATGGCTAATTCCTTTAAAAAAATACGCTATTTCCGAATTAGTTACTAAAAAAATATTGTTTGGAGCTAAATTTAAACTTAAAGTGATATGCCATGAAGAATTGCGAAAGCATCGTTCCAATAGGTCCAGCCGTTTTCGAGATATGGCATCACTTCCGGTTTTCAAAATGGCGGCTGAAAGCTCTTACAAATTGTAGGCATTAATATGTATATAAATACTAATATTTCATTATAAGCCTTCTGAATATATAGTTGGTTTTTATATAAAGGGAAGTGAATTTAAGCAGATTTCGCTAAACTATGACGTCATTTCCGGTTTCAGTAATTAGAAAACTTTAATTTAACTATTGTTATTTCATAAAGAGGACCGTCGAAATCGATTGGCGCAAATTTCGTTCCGATCGGTTAAGCCGTTTTTGAGATATGACGTCACTTCCGGTTTCAAAATGGCGACTACCGGTTTTAATTATAAAAAGGCACCTCAGACGCCAAAAGTGCACATGTGGTAAAAATTTCAGATCGATCGGCTAAGCCGTTTAGGCTGTGGCGGTGATAGCGGTGTTTCCTGATATCATCAGATAGGTTTTAAAAGGGGTGTAATTTCACTGTTTTCACGGCCCTCTAGCACGCAAATGGCATAACCTATTGTTCCCAAATTTAGTATATGGAGTGGGGTGGGCCATAGCTCGAAAATAAGATATTTCACAACAATGTGAGATTTTCCAATTTTATGATCCAGTAGGCCGAAAATGCCATGTTGTTGCTTACAGTAAAAGTGTTTGGTCTGCTCCTCGGTTTATTAGGCATTTACGGTATGTTGAGTGACTGTGAGTGTACGGTACGACTTGGCTGGGTGGAGCGACCGCTCCACTAGATATTAACTAGGAAAACGCTCAGTGTAACGCGTTGATGAGCGAGCACGGGTACGGGCAAATTCTCGAACCGGAAATGCGTACACAACGCACAGAAAACATATACCTACATCCATATTGAATAGAAATATGATCACTAAATCAATATAAAAGTATATAATGCTTTTCATTGAAACTTGAAAATAGCATCTAATAAAGCACCCTGGTAAATATAGTAAAATCAGATTCATTTCAATTGGCACCGGAAAACATTCATTTCGGTACTTCAATACTGACAGATATTAAAAATGTCAATAAGTTCATACGTTCTTAACTGATTGGGATGACATTTTGTAAAATAAGAGACAATGTTGGTCTTAATGATCATGCAAAATATGAGTTTGATCAGAATTATCGAAGACCGTTTTCATTTTTCAACCTACCATCAGGAGATGTTTATTTAAATTTTAGCCAAAGAATGGATTTCAAAAAATTTTGGGGTCTGCAAACAGAAAAGGTTGTCTCCACATGTGTGCAAAATGTCAGCTCGATCGAAGAAAAACTCTGATCTTTATATAGTCAGGTAACAAAAAAAACAAAAAAACAGAGGTCCGTGTTAAAAGAGTCAAAAGGAGACGCTCGCTTCGCTCGCTCAATAATAAAGGATGTCGGGAAATAACTCTAAACACTTTTACGCAAAATCGACCATTTCTACGTCCAATTTCGTTTTCCTGTTGTGTAAAAGAAATCTTTACCCAGAATAAACACTCCGTGTAAAAAAGGCAGCCAAGTCTCTTTACTTTAAAAAAATCAGCACCGAAAAGGAGTGATATCAAAAAAGAAGCCAAGTCAATGACATTTCCAAATATTTAATCTTATCTTTGAAATAAAAGTATAAACTCCGAGAAATACTATACAATGGGACTTGGCGCATCGTTTTTTTAAAGACATCATTCTATCCTAAAAGTGAACAGAAATTTACAAGTAGGTAAATTTTCCTCTTTCTATTAGAGCCAGTATCTATGAATCAAGTTACTTTTAGTAATGGCTATTTTGTAGTTTTGTCAATGGCGAGAGAAGAAAGATTTCATGTTGTAATAGATAAGTAATATGGTGGAAGAATTAAATAACAAGGAAGTGGACTCATATATATTCTTATAGCACTATTTATATGGTGATATTAGAAGGGTATCTTTCATAATTTGATCTTGACTGAGGGAAATCATGAAACGTTCTCAAATAATTACTAACTATCTATGGAACACTATTATATATTTTTGAAGTGTCAAGTGTATAAAGCTAAACATTTTAAAGAAATTCAATGTGCCGTCACTGTGTACCTACTTTGTGAAATGTATTGTTATAAAATGCGGATGAATAGAAATTTATTTCATGATGAGAAGGTATAACGCATGAGACATAATTAATATGTTGAGCACGAAACAATATTACGATGATAACTATTGGGTATTTATTACAAACATAGGCAACAAGTTTCATCGTGTATACATTCAAATAGAAAATATTTACAGTAGGTATATATAATATGTAATTGAAAGATGTGTCCCTATTATTCTACAAATTCTAAATGACGGGTGTATATAAATGGCATATGCTTATGAATAGAAAAATGTCTTTAAAAAAACGATGCGCTAAGTCCTTTTGTAAAGTATTTCTCGGAGTTTATACTTTTATTTCAAAGATAAGATTAAATATTTGGAAATGTCATTGACTTGGCTCCCTTTTTGATATCACTCCTTTTCGGTGCTGATTTTTTTAAAGTAAAGAGACTTGGCTGCCTTTTTTACACGGAGTGTTTTTTCTGGGATATCACTTCTTTTGATAGTTTATTCATAAAGCTTGTATCACATGTCGGAGGAAGAAGGACTAATTACTTTAAAAAAATACGCCTCAACCGATTTGGTTACTAAGAAAAGTTTCGTTTGGTATAAGCTTAAAATGATTATCCCAGAAGAATAGTCTAAATTTCGTTACAATCGGTCCAGCCGTTTTCGATATCTAACGTCACTTCCGGTTTAAAAAATTGCGCGCGATAATACTGCCCCCTTGAATTCATAATTATAAGTGCAACATAATTGCATAAATAAGCTGCAATCTGTGCAGCCATTTCCGATAAATGACGTCACTTCCGGTTTTAAAAATGACGGACAGAATTAATGTTGTCTTGAATTCATAATTATTAGTCCTACATAATTCCAAAATTTGGTTGCAATCGGTACATCCGTTTTCGATATATGACGTCACTTCCGGTTTTAACAATGGCGGCCGAAAATAATGTCGTCTTTAATTCATAATTATTAGTCCTACACAATTCCACAATTTGGTTGCAATCGGTACAGCCATTTTCGATATATGACGTCACTTCCGGTTTTAGAAAATGGCGGCCGAGAACACTGCAACCTTGAAAGTAGGTATAATTATTAACAATGTATGTTTACTTAATATCTATTTAAAAGTACAAAGTGGTGAATTTTGTGTAATTTAGCATATTAATTGTAATGACTGTTGCTTTTACTAATTATGTTGGTAAAAGTGTAATACTTTATAAGTGTTCATTGTTGTCTAAAATGTAATCCAACAAGCAGTGAATTGACAGTTGCAATAAATAGATACACGAAAAGCAATCCATGAATTATTCTAATAATATAAATAGAAATATAAGCAGCAACTCAACATGGCGCAGTCGGTAGAGAACTAATATGAAATGGTAAATGAATCTGACGAAAAAGCAGCAGAAAAAATACCAGAAAAAAGAAAAATAGCAAGCAATTTCATGGATTTGAAGCCGCCCAAACCTCTGACCCTTGAAGGAGGCACAGGAACAATGGCGGATAATTGGTGAAAATGGAGACAGCGTTTTGAATTATATGCAAAAGCTAGCGGGTTGAGTGAAAGGTCAGAAGAGCAACAATGTGCTACATTACTTCATATCATAGGAGAAGAAGCACTAGAAGAGTATCCCTACAAACACTGGGAGGTCCCTGGACGCGTCCTAGGCCGTCCCAGATGGGCGTACGGGCCTGCCCAGGGACCTCCCGTCTTATGGGTGATTAGCATGGAGTGAGACTCCCGGGGCCTGCCACTGGGAATAAGCCCGGGCGGCGGCCTGGGCCGTCCCATGACGCCCGCGCGGGAGGTATGGGCCGTCCCTGGACCCTCCCGGGCGGCCCGCGCGGGAGGCATAGGCCGGCCCTGGCCCCCGCCCGGGCGGCCCGCGCGGGAGCAGCTGCTCGCTCTGTAGCCCCCTCCCCCTACGCACATTCCATAACGGTCACGTGCTAGCTTGCTAGGTACACTCTCATTCAAAATGCAGTACCTACAAAACGTGCCTCTGATCCAGACACGTGCATATAGGCACTAATTTTGAATGCGAATGTACCTGGAAAAAATACGTTTCATTAAGACATAATTAATTGCAAACGTGAGTGACACGAGAAACGGGATTTTTTCACAATTTCGGAGAGTGGGCGTTGCCATACGAAAAAAATAATCCAGGTATTTTCTTCCAGGGTCAATGTATTACTTCACAGTTCACGGAATATTTCACAACAGTTGTAATTTGTTTTGTCAACTAGAAGAACAGTAGGTACCTACTCAAACACATTAGAAATGCATTTAAATGGTCAAATATTAATAAAAAAAAAATAGCCGGTATATTATAAAGTTAATCAGTGGTTATTGGAAGTTATTTTATCTCGCCATGTTTCCCTATTGTTTGAAAGCTGTTCCACTGACCTGACACATTACCTAAGGTACCTCCTACTGTTTTTATTTTTAACGCATTTTTATTTGGAGGAAATATTTTGGGATCATTTGAAATCCTCAACTTGACTGTCACATAATGGGGAAGTCTCGTGAAATTCAGATTTCAGAATAATAGACCATTATTTTATGAAAGTTGATTATGTTGCTGAACACAGATGTGATTTTATTTTTGCTGTGGGATGAATAGTTTTCAAGGAATGAATTAACAAAGTTTGATTACTTTTAACAGGAAAATTTACAGAAAATTGACAGATGATCCACAATGGTAACACATTAGTGTAAGTGGATTCTTGTAATACGTCGTTTTTCCCGCCAAAAGTCCCATTATAATTGAATTTCATTTGCATGAATTAATTTTTAACATTTCGCGGGTGACAAATGTCAGTAATTATTTGCGTTGATATTTAAAAACTTACTGGAACAAAATTTCTAGAGACTTAAGTATTACAGGTACCTTATTCATAAAAAAATGAAGAAGGATAAAAAGATCCATAATTTTTGTTTATGAATCGGTTGTTGGATTTTGAAATTAGCAATTATTTTTTGATAATCTCTTACAGGACGATTGAATCGTTTCAATAATAATTTTTTCACGTACTATTCCCTACTTACTTAGGTACTATATTGTTTTGATAAATTACAAAAAATAAAATGCTACACATAGGAGATTCACTGCAATTGAATTTTAGGAATAATAAAGAGCAGGAAAACACACGAAAATTAAAAAAAAAAAACAGTTTCATATAATATAAACGTATATTATTGTAAAAGATTATACTACCACATCACTTAAAATTTTTAAATGTCCTTCAACCTTCACACGTCACATAGTATCAAAACATTCTGAGGTAGGTACTACCTGGCAGTGAGTCTGGCACGCTGTCTCTTAATCGACAAGACACAATTCGGATTTTACTTCACTCACGGATATGTTGGCACAATTTTTCATCTTCAGTTTTTCAAGAAAATGAATGCACTTGAATACGTATTTCTTTCATCTGAAAAAATAAAATTGCAAAGTATTTAGGTAATGTACCTTGTACTAATAATGTTCGCAAGCTATTTGCAATTATTTATTATTGTAGGTACAGATTCTAACCTAAACAAGATTTATACAAGATCTTGAAAAGTTTAGCAAGATCATGCAGCGTATTGTTAGCAGTGTTTTTTATTTTTTGTGTAAATTTTTATTCGGTCAGACCAATGAAAGTCCAACATTTACAAGATCTTGTTATCAGTAAGATCTTGTTAATTTTGTCAATATTTAACACTATTATTATGCTATGCTCAAAAGAATTTGCCGATTTAATGGCCAGATACTGGATTCCATCCATAAATTATTAGCACACGGTCTTGTGGTGTCGAGGACTGACATCCGCAATCTATGTGGATGCAACTTCTTTTGAGCATGAGGCTGCCTAGCAAATAGTTTCTACCTACTACACAAGAACTATTTATGTAAATAACTGCAATAGCAGATAGCTGCAAATAACAGTCTTTACAAAAATTTTAAAAATTGAATTTTTGGCACAGAGTGATCCCTAAAAAAAAGAAAGATAGATTCAATGAAGAATTTGTAAATTGATAGGATAAACTTCTTGGCAATGAATAATACAAAAATCACTTTTGTGTTGTGTGACCTGCCACAATAATCACTTGAGGTAAAATTATTACCATTAGGTAGTACACTATTTATTTAAAACCCCAATAAAAATTTGAAACATTCTATATTGCATAAATGTGATTTATAGGTAAGGTTAGAGGAAATACTACACATATAAAATACTAAAATGTGGCTTACCATCAGAGAGTTCTGAATCATTACATCTGTAGGGTAGGTAACATTTAATCCATTAACTCGATGAAGTCCCAAGTCCTGTGCATCTTCAGAATTCTCGCTAATTTGCCAAGAAGTAAATTTACTTTTTAATTGAAGTAGGTAGGCAATTAAATCGACTCTAGAATAAGAGCAGTGCAAGTTCACGGTGAATCTGTAGAACCTACAAAAAGTAAGGTGAAAGTTAGCAACTCAAATTAATTTCCTCTCAGCCATTCCGTGTTACGGGTGTACGGTTGTAAGATGCTATGTTCAGCATCTTATTCATCAAAATAAAAATAGTTAGGATCATTGTGCAGCCTTCTAAATTTTTTATGTAATTTACATGGTTCGACACAAAATTTAAATTTAAATGCGGTCCCACAATTTTACTGATAACAAAATAACTATTCAAACTTAGCACAAAACTGATTACATATTTGGAATCAGCAAGAAAATACCATGAATATAATATAAAAACATGCTGATTTATTTACATTTAATAATTCAGCAGTCATATGTATTATGTGGCATATGTCTGCATTCGCATGGAATGGCTGCTCTCTTACCACCGGCGCGTTAGAGGAAATTCAAAAGTGCGGTTTATTTTTTTGGATGACAACATTCAATCTCAAAAATTTTACTACGTATTTGAATGAAGCGGGACCACCATTCAATGTATGTATCTACTACCTCCGACAAGAATGTAATTTCCATGCAACATAATTTTTACTTTCGGATCACAACAAAAATGTTTGTTATTGGCCTTGTAAGGTACCTACATAAACAAAAATAATTGCTGTATATCTAAAATCCTTGATAAAGTTAAATAATTAAATATAATGAAAATATTTACCACTCTGCTCGGTTCGGTTCTTAATGTTTCGGCTCGGTTTGACGATACAGCTTGGTTCGCTCGCAGGACGAATACGCGCTTTGTTTCTGGAGTTCAATATCTTAATAGCCTATTTTCTTCCAGAGTAGATTCACCTTTAACAAGTAACATTATTAAAACTGCAGTAGGTGCCTTGGTAGGTATGTGGGATGGTTATTGGTTAATGTAGGGTGAAAATATTCCCAAAATAGGCGGAGGTACGTACTAGGTACCTACAGGTAGGGTTCCTACTGACTACTACCACTGATATGTATAGACTACCACCCCAAGCAAACTGTTTACCTACTTTATTTATTTTATAAATACCTAAACTACCTAGTTACCTAGGTCCTACCTAGTTGGAAATTTTACTTTGCATAAATTGCTACATTTCAAAAATGTACATGTGAGGTTAATGTTTACTGAACATTGGTCACACTACCTATTGGTTTATTAGTATCCCCAGCATACAAAACTAAAGTAACAACGATTAATGCCTGGATACTTATGTAGTTGTGATGAAGACTCACCTTCAATGGGTTGTATGGCTCTGTGATGAAAATCCAAACAAAAGAGGCACAACAAAACTGTAATTATTTCACGATTTGTGTCACATTAAATGGTTTGAACTGAGACAAACTATTCAGCAGTGAACACGCATTCACGGACACAGATAATAATTGAAATCACATTCAAAATCACTCAAAAGGACGTAAACTACACACTCATGACACTCTGTAAAATATCAACAAACGTCAAACGCCGCGTTTGAAATGAAGAAGGGAGAACGGAAACAAGTTGATTCACGAAGATGGCCGACTGCCGAGTTCATAAAAGAAACTTTACTAATAACGTTTAAAATGGTATGAATACTTTGCTTTGGAATTGTAAACATATTTATTCTTAAATCAATATATCCATGTGAAATGTAGATGTAATTATTATAGAAATGAAGTTATAAATATGAAAAAAATAAGTCATTAGAGCAGCTCAAATTCAAACAGTCGTAGCGCCCGCGCGGGCCGTCCCTAGCCATTCCCGGGCGGGACCAAGACGGGACATTCCTAGAAATTTTACAGCCAGATAAAACGGATCGGTTGGGCTCCGTTGGGCAGGCCCAGGGCATGCCCTAGTAGTTCCCGCCCGGGACGTCCCACTTGGGCGCTAGATGGGCAGAAGCCCGGGCCGCCCAGTGTTTGTAGGGATAATACCTTCGTATTTACGCGAGAAGAAAAAGACAAACTGAACATCATTATAGAAAAGTTTGAGAGGCATTTTACTCCGAGAAAAAACATCACTTATGAGAGACATAGGTTTTTCTCGAGGAATCAAACGAATGGTGAGTCTTTTGAATCATTCTTAACAGACATAAAAATACGTAGTGCAACATGCAACTTTGGCAATCTCAAAGATGAAATGATAAAAGACAAGATTGTAATAGGCATTTCAAATGAACACATACGTGAAGCACTACTACAAGACCCGAAGCTAGACCTGCAAAGAGCAGTCGACAAATGCAGAGCGGCAGAGCAAACGAAACATCAAATGAAAGAACTAGCTGAAGTAAGCAAAACTATTAGCTACATTCCAAAAAAGCAGAGCAGCAGCAGCAGAAAGTTTAGTTCAAGAAAGGAAGAAACAAGCAACCGAGCAAGCACAAGCAATCAAGAATTCAGCAAACAAGCTTACAGCAATCAATCAGGCAAACACACCAGTTTCAGCAAGTTAGACAAGTGTGTGTATTGCGGAAACAGACATGCACCAAGGCGATGTCCAGCGTTCGGTGTACAGTGTGGACATTGTAAAAAGTACAACCACTTTGAAAAACAATGCTATGTGAAGCGGAACGTACCTACATGTAATACAAGAAGAAAGCAGTGACTCTGAGACTGAAAACAACGAAAGCGACCAGGAAAGTCAATGCGACTCCGAAGCTGGATTCATTGGGCAGGTTGGAGCAGAGAGCAAGAAGCAAAAGCAGAGAAAAAGAAGCAAGCAGATGAATGCAGAAAGCACGCAGCAAAAGCAGAGAAACAGAAGCAAGCAGATGAATGCAGAAAGCACGCAGTGGAAGAAGATGACAAGAAAGAATGGCGACTGGTATGAAAAAATACTAGTAAATAGAGAGAAACTCATAGAATTTAAGTTAGATTCCGGAGCTCAAGCCAATTTAATACCTGAAGATGTATTCAAATCTTTACAGTTAGGCAAACACAAACTTAAAGAGTCTAATCTTAAGCTTAGTTTGTATGGGGGCACACCTCTTCATGTGGCAGGAAGATGCACGCTAAAGTTGGAAACAAAGAAGGGAAATACGAAGAGAATTGAATTTCAAGTAGTAAAGGCTGGAACACACACTCCACCCATTCTTGGTAGGATAGACAGCGAGAAGCTAAAGCTCATCATGAAGATTGATCAAGTGACTGACAATACAAAAATAGGTGACAATATACCAACTGACATATGGGATGAATACGATGATGTATTCAAGGGTGTAGGATGTGTCAAAATAGAGCATGAAATAACAGTAGATGAGAACGTCAAGCCTACGGTTCACAGTAGCCGTAAAGTTCCCTTTGCTGTAGTGGACAAACTGAAACAGGAATTGCAGAGACTAGAGGAACAAGGCATAATCAGAAAGGTTGATAAGCCGACAGAATGGGTCAATCCATTAGTGATAGTACATAAACCCAATGGTAAACTAAGACTATGTCTAGATCCTGTCAATCTGAATAAGGCAATAAAAAGAGAATACTATCAAATGCCCACGTTAGACAGCATAGCTAGTAAATTATCAGGGGCAAAAGTATTTTCCACACTAGATGCCAATCAAGGATTTTACCAGATTCCTATATCCAGTAAAAGTCAAGACCTATGTACATTTGCTACCCCATTTGGTAGGTACCAATTCCTCAGACTTCCGTACGGGATTTGTTCAGCTAGCGAAGTATTTCAAAAGAACTTCAAGCAACTGATAGGAGATATAGAAGGAGTGGACATGTACGTGGACGACATAATAGTATGGGGATCAACAGTAGAAGAGCATGATAGGAGGCTCAGGCAAGTGCTTGACAGGGCAAGGGAGGAAAACATCAAATTCAATGTGAACAAATGCAAAATAAGAATAGAGGAAGTTCTCTATACAGGACACAAGATCTCTAAGGAGGGACTTCAGCCGGATGACAGGAAGGTTAAAGCCATACTGCAGTATCCCAATCCAACCAACAGGAAGGAAGTAATGAGATTTCTCGGACTAGTCAATTACGTCTCAAAGTTCATGCCAAACATGCAGTCTATAACTGAACCATTGCGTACATTGACAAAGCTTGATGTAGAATGGGTATGGGACGCAACACATGACAAGGCAATGAAAAAATTAAAGAAATTGATTACAAGTAAACCCATACTACAGTTCTATCAAGTAGACAAACCAGTGACACTATCAGTTGATGCATCAAAGGAAGGACTTGGAGCTGTACTATTGCAAGAAGGGAAACCTGTTGCATATGCCTCCAAAGCACTTAACATGACACAACAAGGTTATGCACAAATAGAAAAAGAGACATTAGCGATCCTATACGGAGCCGAGAAGTTCCATCAGTACATTTTCGGTAAGCGGACAGTAGTAGAGAGTGATCACAAACCATTAGAGACGATCTTTAAGAAACCTTTATCGGCATGTCCTATGCGGCTTCAACGGATGAGAATCAGGCTACAGCAATATGACCTGGACGTGCAGTATAAGAAAGGAAAGGAACTACACGTAGCTGATGCACTATCTAGAGCATCAATAGATGATAAAGATTTCCAATTGATGGAACAGGACATAGAAGCACAAGTAGCTATGGTAACAAACAACATTCCAGAAAGTACCACTGGTACTCTCGAAGAAATAATGTCAGAAACAGCTAAGGATACAGACCTGCAGAACTTAATGTCAATCATAAACGCAGGTTGGCCAGAAAACAAAGACAATGTTAATGATAATCTGAAACCATACTGGTCAGTCAAGGACGAATTAAGTGTTATTGACAAAGTCATTTACAAAGGAATGCAGATTGTAATACCTAAGTCCATGAGGAAGGATATGTTGCATAAGATTCACTACAATCACATGGGTATTGAAAAGTGTAAAAGCCGAGCTAGAGAATCTATGTACTGGCCATTTTTGTCCAAGCATGTGAAAGACTTTGTGAAGAAATGTGACATATGCATGCATTTCCACACGAAACAACAGAAGGAAACTTTGATGCCACATGAGGTACCAGAAGGACCTTGGCAGAAGGTTGGGGCAGATATATTTCACTTCAAGAGCAGAGATTATTTACTAATGGTAGATTATTATTCCAAATATGTAGAGATTGCATTACTTGATGGTATAACGAGTTCAGAAGTTATTAAACATGTCAAATCAATCTTTGCACGTCATGGCATTCCATCGAGATTTTACTCGGATAATGCAAAGCAATTCACATCAGAAAAATTTCTAAGTTTTGCTAAGGCATGGGGATTCAAATGTAGAACATCAAGTCCAAGATATCCACAATCCAATGGTATGTCTGAGAGGTACGTGCAGACGATAAAGTCTATATTGAAAAAAGCAGATAAAGATGGTAAAGATCCTTATATGTGTCTATTAGAATTCAGAAACACAGCAATAAGCGACGAGCTAGGATCACCAGCACAATTACTGTTTTCTAGACGTTTACAAGGTTTGTTACCTACCAAACAAAGGTTGTTAGTGCCTAAAGTAAGAGACAGTAGGACGACAAAGGAAATGTTGAATAAAAGACAAGAAATACAAAGGAAATACTATGACAGACAAGCGAAAGACTTGGTAGAAATTGAACCAGGAACTAGAGTCGGTGTTCAGAAAGATGATCACAAATGGTACCCAGCCGTAGTAACTAGCAAGGCTAGTAAGCCCAGGGCATATGAGGTACTGTTCGATGATGGCAAGACATTGGAAAGGAATCGTAAGTTCATAATATTAAACACACCCCAATTGAAGATCACAACAGTGGTAATAACTATTATACCAATGATGGTGTAGACCAACAGGAACAGGTTTATAACAATAAGGATGCTGAAGCAGTTATTGCTAAGAGTGGAAGAATTGTAAAGAAGCCATCCCGATTCAAGGATTATTATATGGAATAGATTTAAGAGTAATGAATTATGATTAATTTGTATATGTTAATCATAAGTGATGCATTTAGCATATTTATGACGTCATTTCCGGTATAGGTATTAAGAAAACAATCTGGTTTTATCTAGTTGATACTTCATGAAGACCTTCAGAATTCATTAGCGCTAATATCCGTCAAATCGGACATGCCGTTTTCAATATATGACGTCACTTCCGGTTTCATTTAGTGGTACCGGCTGCCATTTCCGGTACCGGTAATTTGTATATTCATTTATCCCAATTGATTTTTCAAATAGATTGCAGAATGAATAGACAGGAGCTTGTTCAGTGGCAATCGGTACAGGCATTTTCGATGTATGAC
Organism: Leuctra nigra; assembly: GCA_934045905.1. NCBI lineage: Eukaryota > Metazoa > Arthropoda > Insecta > Plecoptera > Leuctridae > Leuctra > Leuctra nigra. Next base: position 40,940,707 of record OW203764.1, on the reverse strand, counting down.
GTCACTTCTGGTTCCAGGAATAGCGGCCGTAAACACTGCAACTTGACATTAAAATTTTTATTGTCTATGTTACAATGTAAGTTAATTATATATGTATTTAAAGTATAATTTGATGAAATAAGTTAAATATTGCGTATTTATGACGTCACTTCCGAATTATATAATAAGAAAATTTTATTTTTTATTAATATACTTCATATAGATGACCATCTAAATCGAATGGCGCTAATTTCGTTCTTATCGGTCCATCCGTTTTTGAGATATGACGTCACTTCCGGTTTAAAAATGGCGGCACAAAAAATGTATAAGAACAAAGGTATCATCAGACGCCAAAAGTGCATATGTGGTAAAAATTTCAGGTTGATCGGTTCAGCTGTTTAGGCTGTGGCGGTGATAGCAACTTTTCCGGGAATCATCAGAATCATCATCATCATCATCTGAAGAAAGCGGTGTAATTTCACGATTTTCACTGCCCTCTAGTTCGTAAACAAACGGCATGACTGGTTGTTGTCGCGTGATGTATATGTTGTCAGGTGGGCCATAGCTCAAAATTAAGACATTTCACAACAATGAGAGATTTTCCATTGTTGAGATCCAGTAGGCCGAAAATGCTATGTTGTTGCTTACAGTAAAAGTGTTTGGTCTGCTCCTCGGTTTATATAGGCATTTGCGGTATGTTGAGTGACTGTGAGTGTACGGTACGACTTGGCTGGGTGGAGCGACCGCTCCACTAGATCTGAACTCAAAAGTAAGAAGGTAATTCTCTTTCATCCAATCATATTTTTAATGGTGACAAACAAAAAGAAACAAAAATAAACAGAGATTCGAGCTATAAGTTTAAGGTGGAAAAACTATTTCATAAAAAATACATATTTTATAAAATATTTTATATACTTATATATTATTAATATAAAATATATATATATTTTTTTTACTATGACTATACTATGACTAAAGAGACTAAACCTACACTTCCCCCGCCCCACCACTGGGAAGAGCGTCAACTTCCAATGCTGCCAATGCTAATTCTTGAAGCACAAAAAGTCATATTACTGAGTTACTACCGCAAGTGCCATCAATTTCAATTTCAATTTATTTAGTACATCTTACAATATGTAGGCTACTACAGTGGTAAGGTATTATATCAACAGTAGTAATAAAATCAGTCACATGAAGACAGCAGTATGATAATGTCCACAATAATAATAATAGTCAAAATCATTGTAACTTGTCATAATAATAAAAAAATATTCCAATATTAATGCTATTGACATAGTCACAATAATACTAAAATAATAGTATTCTAACATTAATACTAGTGCTAAAATTGATGGTAATTTATATAGTAATCTTATAGTAAAGTAATAGAGTGGTAGAATAATAAAAGTTGCTTAATAATAGTAGTAAATCTTAAATCTTGGGAGCCGTAAGTCACCCCGGTAGCCGCGCACTGCAATGATACGTTCTGCTGGGCCCAGGTTACTGCTTCGCCGTATCCATCATATGCCGGAAGCCAGACACCGACAAAATGGTGAGATTGGATGTGATCTTGTCGTCGAGCTTGTTCCAGTCCCGAAGCGTCCTGTTTAGTTGCGAATATTTTCCGACGTCGGTCCTTGACCATCTCTCCGATAGCTTAGTGCTCCTGGCAGAGACGGCAACCTTGTCCAGCCATTCCCTCCATCCCTCAGTGCCAGATAACGCTCGGTGGAGGTTACAAAGTCTGGCTTTACGTCGTCTATCCTGGAGAGTTTCCCACCCGAGTATGGAAAGCATTTCTGAAGGGCTTTCCCTGATTTTCAGTGGGTCCTTTCCATCGCTGTCAACCATTCTCCATCTCCCATTTCGTCCCAGGACTCTCCGTGCCGCAAGTCTCTGGATTTGCTCCACGTCAGCGATCTCTCCGGTTCGGTAGGGGTCCCACACTGTGCCGCCGTACTCTGCGATGGGTCTTATTAAGCTGAAGTACGCCTGTTCTTTGACTTGCGTGCTGGCTCCTCGAAGCGATCTCATGACGAAGTTCAGGTTCTTAATGGCTTTGGTGGTTACCCTATCCACCTGACGCCTCCACTCCATCCTCTCGTCGAACCAGACTCCCAGATACTTGAACCCATGTGACTGCTGCACAGTGTGGCCTTGGAGCTTGTATTCTGTGGCCCTCTTATGTTTCTTCCTTCTGAATTGGACAAGTTCACACTTGCTAAAATTTAGTTCCATTTTGGAATGCGTCATCCAGGATGTTACTTCATCAAGGTCGTTTTGAAGCGCCTGTTCGTCCTCCTTACTTTTGATAGTTCGGTAAATGACGCAGTCATCTGCGAAAAGGCGATTGCTGCTTTTGATATTCTGCGTCATGTTGTTAATAAATATGAGAAACAACAAGGGGCCGATCACACTCCCCTGCGGCACGCCAGATGTTACATTGACCGTAGACGAAGTCTCACCCTCTACTCTCACTTGTTGCGTCCTATTCCTAAGCAATTCCTGGACTATGGAGACCACCGCCTTATCGTCCAGCAGGTCGTTCAGCTTCATGATCAATAGGGAGTGGGGAACCTTGTCGAACGCTTTGCTCATATCGAGGAACACTGCATCTACTTCGCCCTCACCGTCGATCACCTCACAGAGTTCCTGGCTGAGGGCTGCCAGCTGTGTCTCGCAAGAGTGATCCTTGCGAAAGCCATGCTGGCTTGCCGAGAACCACTTTTTGTCTTCAATTACGTTGCTTATGTATTTGCATAGCACCTTCTCGAATACTTTACATATTGCACTAGTGAGACTGATGGGTCGGTAGTTATTAGTTCTACCTCTTTCACCTCCCTTGAAGATAGGTATCACCATCGCGTTCTTCCAGTCAGTTGGTATAGATCCTTCACGTACAATTTTGTTAAATAGTGTGTCGAGGTATATGGCAACATCTAGACCGCACTTCTTTAGAAATGTGTTTGTTAGCCCATCATTGCCAGGGGCCTTGCCATTCTTGAGTGTCTTAATCAACCTTGCGATGTTTCCTGCCCGTATGGCAAGGGGCTTGCTTCCTCTTCTCTCGCTTTCTATTGTTATATTTACAGGATCCTTCTCAGAGAATACTTTGGCGTATTGTGTGTTTAGGGCGTTCGCTTTGCTGAGGGGAGTTGAGTGGAGTTTCCCTTCGTCGTCCATTAGGCTTGGAAGCGTTCTGTCGGTTCCCTTGACGCTGCGGATGTGCCTGTAGAGCTTGTTCCATCCATCTTTCGCATCCCCTTTCATGATCGACTTGAGGTGTTTCTCTCTTGCAATTCTTTTCTCCTTATTGAGCTCCTGTCTCTTCAACTTCAGTGCATATCTGCTCATAGGCGAGAACTTGATGTTGTTGTACAATTTTCGTGCTTCCCTCTTTAGCTTAGCAATCTTCTTCCCATAGTATGGGGGGTCTTGGCTGCTTCTCATTTTCTTTCGGGGAATGAATCTCTCCATAACGTCCCTGAGAATTAATAGGAGACTCGTCCATCCCTCCTCCACCGTGCCTTCTGCAGCAGCCCATTCTGGGTATTTGCTCCAGAGCTCCTGCCTGATAGCCAATACGTTGGCATCTTTCATGCTCCACATCATTTTTGTGCTAGGGGTAGGTGCAGAGTTAGGACATTCTTCTCGTAGTTCTACAATTACCGATTTGTGGTCACTCATACCGTCCACTAATTCGCTTCTGTTTATATTACCAGCCGGCTTGACAAGTACTACGTCGAGGAGGTTACTACTACCCCATGATGTATATCTGGTGTCCTGCCTGTGTGCCAACTCGAACCCAGCATTCATGATGTTGTTCGCGGCGCGTTGAGAAGCACCCTGCATTAGGCCGGGGGTCCATGAGATGAATGGGAGATTCCAATCTCCGGCGAGCACAACCTTGTCTGCTTCTCCGTATGCCAATGCCCGGGACTCGATTTCTTTCAGGAATTTAGCACCGTCCAGGCCACTTCTGTAGCCTCCAATGATATCTATGGATTCTCTTCCAGATTTAACGCGTATACATATGATTTCTAGGCTTTCGTCCGTCTATTTTACCCTGGCACTCAGGCTTAGTGCGCTTCCAATAAGTATGCCCCCTCCCTTTCTGTTTCTATCCCTCCGGTGTATTGCATATCCGGTTACCGCAGTTTCGCTTGGGAGGACTCCGTCATCCAGCCATGTTTCAACTATAATAAAGATGTCTGGTTTGATGATTGAGATTCTGCTCCTGAGGTCCTCCATTTTATTAAGAAGGCTCCTGGCGTTATCGAGTAGTATGACCAATCCCTGTGACGTGTGTATTGTAGATGCCTTACTCTGCGCCTTGTCCGCGCCTCTTGGTATTGACTGACCATCTAGTCATGTACATAGTGGATGCGGCGCCTGGTTCTGTGCATTCACCGTATATGTGGTTGACGCATGCGGTTGGTATGTGGTATGCTGTTGCGCAGCGGGCAGGGGATTGGATCCATCCCTGTTGCACATGCCGTGCTGGTGAGGCGAGGACCAGAGTTTGCTGCTCCGTCTGGTGCTGAGTCGCTGCTGCCATCAGCTGCGCAGGCCGTGCTGGTGAGGCGAGGACCAGAGTTTGCTGCTCCGTCTGGTGCTGAGTCGCTGCTGCCATCAGCTGCGCAGGCCGTGCTGGTGAGGCGAGGACCAGAGTTTGCTGCTCCGTCTGGTGCTGAGTCGCTGCTGCCATCAGCTGCGCAGGCCGTGCTAATGAGGCAGACGGCGGAATTAGCTGCTCCGTCTGGTGCTGAGTCGCTGCTGCCATCAGCTGCGCAGGCCGTGCTGGTGAGGCGAGGACCAGAGTTTGCTGCTCCGTCTGGTGCTGAGTCGCTGCTGGCATCCACCTCTGCTGCGCAGGCCATGATAATGAAGCGGACGGCGGAATTAGCTGCTCCGTCTGGTGCTGAGTCGCTGCTGGCATCCACCTCTGCTGCGCAGGCCATGATAAAGAAGTGGTCGGCGGAATTCGCTGCTCCGTCTGGTGCTGAGTCGCTGCTGGCATCCACCTCTGCTGCGCAGGCCATGATAATGAAGCGGACGGCGGAATTCGCTGCTCCGTCTGGTGATGAGTCGCTGCTAGCATCCACCTCTGCTGCGCAGGCCATGATAAAGAAGTGGTCGGCGGAATTCGCTGCTCCGTCTGATGCTGAATTGCTTCTGGCATCCATCTCTGCTGCTGCACAGGCCGTGCTGTGTGGACATCATTCATAGCCGGTTTCTCCATCTGATACTGTGGTGCTGTTGTTGATGATGTCCATCCCTGCTGCGCCGGCCATTGTTGATGGTACTGCACTGGAGCCTTGGTGCAGTTTGTCTGCTGGTCGTCGTCCATTTGCTGCGTAGTCTGGGTCGCTATTGAATGCTGTTGACGGTGACGTGGCAGGGACTTGACGTTTGCTGGTTCTGTGTTTGATGAGCTGGCCTGCTGCATCGTGTACTTTAAAGGGTGCTGCGCTGGTGCCTTTGAGTAGAAGGTCCTCTGGGCCCTATGTTGTGTAGCTCCTGACACATATGTTGGGTTACTCTGATGTTTATGTGCTGGCGTGTGCTCATGGCGTGTCTTCTCTGTGAACGTTAGCTGCCTATGCTCCGGGTTGTTACTGTGGCCGGTTTGATGCCTAGGGCGCCTGTTGTTATTATTACGAGCCCTTTTTCTATGAATTCCCCCATTGTACTGGTATACCCGGATCCTGATACCTGCACCCGCGAAGATGTTGGTGATTATGGGTCTGACCGTTTCCCACAATTGACCGTCGAAACCGCACGCAATCTTCGGTAGTGCCAGGTGGGTGACATGTTCTTCCAGACAGGTTTCGCGTAGTTTCAGTATCGATTTGGTAAGGTCAGTTATAGACGGCGAGTCGCTCGCCAGTTCCTTGGTAACAAGACACATCATGACCCTATCTTCCGATTTCAAGACTGCTACGTCGCCAACGATTTTGTTTTGGGCCATAAGAACATCCCTTCCCCCATATTTGTTTACGAAGAGGACTGCAATACCTTTACTCATCTGCAAGTCTTTAGATACGCAGTGGGCGAGGGCGTAGCCCTGCGGGGCATTGAAGAGGTCACCTTCCATTTCCTCTATGAAGTCTTGACTCTGAACTGCGGACGAGCTAATTAGGTCTATTTTCGCTGCACTCTGTTCCTGTGTCACTGTAAGGGATTGACGGGTGACATATGTTTTTTCTTCCATGGTTTGTGGATTCTGAGATATCTTGTCGACCTTATTTGCGCCTCTATATAAATAAATAGCTCGCAATAGCTCCAATTTGGAATTATTATTTGACACCACACTCGCAAGGTCGTCGCTATTCAGCCTGTCAGAAGCTGCCATAGCAGCTTTTTGGTCTACAGATGGTATGTCTACTGACTCTGCATGAGTGATACTACATTGCGTGATACTACCTATTTCATCGGTTGTCGCAATTGCCCCCAAAATTGGTATTTGTGGTGGTATTTTATCGCTACTACCATTACTTAGTAGTTCATTTGACTTAATAGACTCAGTAGGATCGGGAGCAGTGCTTTCCCGTAGCAATTCAATTTGTGTCAAAACACGCCCCTCCGGCTGAGTGGGAAGCTCCTGTGAGGGTAGCGACTCAGGAGTCTGATGTGTATTCACCAGTTGTGAAACGCCACGCCCCCCTTTGTCTGACACAATACTGCAAACAAGCTGAACAAAGCAATTGCGCATCTCTTCAATTCTGCCCGTAAGTACTTTTAGGCTTAACTTATTGTCTTTCATCCCTGAAGAGACTTTTAAGAGTTCCGCGTTTTGCTCCTTTATCAATTCTGTGAGTTCATTGCTTACCCCTCTGGTCTTTGTGTAGCGGCTAGTGCAGGGATTGCACCAGAATTGTGCCTTCGAGTTCGCTAGTACATTATATTCTTTAATAGATATATTTGCACACGCAATATGCTGCCAATTCTCGCAATACCCATCGCACATCACTGCTTTTTGATCGTCGCAAACTTGTTTTTTGCAGGACGCACATGTAGCGTCTACCATTTTGTCCGCCATCTTGTAACCGGAGGCGAGACAATGGAAGTAAATAAACAGTCAATGGCTCAGTCGATATATTATTATCGTCATGATTCGTGTGCGGCCATCTTGGATGTAACATGTCAGAACCGCTGTCAATCTGTTTCTCAGTATATTTTTGATAGTATTTATGGTTACCTGTGCAATTGCAGGTTGCAGAAAGAATTCTTTTTGCTATAAAACCACTCATTTACAAACTATATCTTCGACTAACCGATAATAATTAGTTTAAATCGATTTGACAGCTGTTGGCCGAAAATATACTTTTTTTACATTGTTGATGTAAAACAAAAGAAGCTCGTGCAAACTTTGAATAGTAAACGCATTAAATACGTAAAATGTAATTAAAAATACATTTGTTTATGCATTTATATATTTATTTATAAATATATACTTAAATATTCATATACATATTTACATATTTAGATTGTATACGTAACGAATAGTTCTCTCAGTTCCCACCACCACAGCGTTTCAGGAGCGCTACCGTTTGTAACTGAGATTTTAGAACTATTCGTATTGGCCAATTTCAGACCGCGAAAATCTGGAAGTTGACGCTCTTTACGTGTGGTGGGGCGGGGGAAGTGTAGGTTTAGTCTCTTTAACTATGACTAAGTACTGCATTCACTGCATCACTGCAGTCACTTGGAGATTTCTCTGTATCACGGTGGCTCCACCGCGTAGAGAACAGCTATCTTCACACTATTAAATTTAAGGTGGGATCAGATGGGCTTGAGACGTGAAACAGGCTCCAATGCTAAATATGGCCAGGTCTATAGAGTGGATTGGCTGCGGCTACCAGCCGTTCGCAGCGCTCTCTAAGCACCATGGTTGGTGTTAGAAAATCGAACTAACCTGAATTTTAGCGGGTTAATTCAAAATCAAATGTATAAATTAGAACTTCAACAACTTGGATAACGATCAGATGAAATTAAAAGGGTTGATATCAGTGTAAAAACGTGTTTAGTTTATTGATTGTAATAATTTACATGTAATACAAGCATTTTCACTTACTTATTATTCACCAAACAGCAAATAACCTAAAAGACGGCATTTGACAGCTTGCGCCATTGACTATCACTCAAGAAATAAAATGATTGCCTAGATTAGTTCCGGGATCGCCACCAGCGAACTTAGCGCTGCGATCGGCTAGGGTGCAGACTGACCAAGGGTCGATTAATAGCTTTTTTTTCTGCGTATTCCACCCGTAGTCCGTATTCACGGGAGCCAATGGTAGATCATTGAAGTGTTCACACCGTAAGCTTAATAGTGTGAAGATAGCTGTTCTGTACGCGGTGGTGGCTCTGTACCACCGTGCTCTGTACTGAGTGAGTCCATAGACATTTATACTCACTGAGTCTGAATGTAATGTCTATGCTGAGTCTATGTCGGTACTCGCTCACAACGCGTTTCACCACCGTTTCACTGAGCGTTTTCCTAGTAGGGAATATTACACCTCAAGGGTTGGCAACTGTAAGTCAGTTCAAACACCTTCCAAGGGCAAGACATTGCTGCCACAGCCACTGCCACAGCTGTTTTTCTTCATCATTGCTGAAAATACGCAATATTACCTATTTCCATTATTTCAATACAAATTAGTCATACTTTTATTAGTCCCTATGTATTTGTGTGTCTACTCCTCTTTAAGGTGAGTATCATGCTATGCACTGTAGGTAGAACTACATTAATCATTCTAATTTGGCCGAAATAGGTAGGAGGTTGAAAATGAAGACAATGTCAGTGAACCCTAACCTCAAATTGTTGACATTTTGGAGGGATTCTGAATAAGCGTCTGTTTTTGAAGCATTTATTTAGCTATACAGCTATTACAATACATTTTATTACAGTAGTACATGGTTTCATGATCTCAATAATTCTCTTACAATTTTTGTTACACATAATTTAAATTCACTCAAGTCTTTGTTCGTACTACCGTCGTACTACCTATTTCGTCATCTCTAGCTAAACTTCAGTGGGTGTTACAAGTTTTCTTAAATTCCTAGTTACAATTTCAGTGTAGCCTAGGTTATTGAATAATAGTGGAAAACAGCTTATTATTTTCTAGTCCTAGTCGCAGACAGTGCTCGGACATCGTAGTTGAATCAAGTGTTTTCATTGACGCTCTGAAGAATTGGATTTGAGTCAATTCGTTCATATAATTGTAAATCTGTTGTCCACTAAATGGCAAACCTAAAGGTAGGTAGAGGAGCAAACTTTGTTGATACAGGTTTGGGCTGGGCAACAAGTGCAGTGGATACCAAGCCTTTTTGGTTGTCAGTGTCATGGTTTGAAGAATAGCTCTGAATAAATTATTCATTCCTGATAGTTTTTGAAACAAAAGTTAACACTTTTGCACCCACGGTGTGCAACTTAGTGGAATACGAAGCACTGGCTGAAGGTACGTTTACAGCTCGAAGCATCCGAGCGCCGACCTTGAAAGATAAACATGGTTTATGTTTCAAGGTCGGCGCTTCGGCGTGTCCTAGCTGAGCCATCTGATTGGCTAGCGTCAAAGCGTCGAGCGCTTGTTGCCGAGCTGTAAACTTACCTTGAGAGTCACTGTGATGATATAACATTTGTGATTTTTACTAAATAAAGCATAATACAGCAAATTAAGAGGCCCTGGAATGGTAATGAGACGTACCTACGATGTTCATCGAAGTGTATTATTTTTAATCCTCTGCTGGTACGCCCTTAAAAACAATGATTATTTTAATTTACAAAAATACAAATCAACCAAAAACTCACAAAACTTTCAGACTAGAGGAGACCCCGTGAGAGGATTTTCAATCACGTCGAGTAAGATACAATATGTTTTAAGTACAAATACAAGAACTAGTAGAACTATAGTTATAGCTCAAGACTAATAGGCATTCATGTCCAGTCCAGTGTTTAATTCGTAAAATAAAAATACCTAATACCCACTTAAGGGTGGATGCTCAATGATTGTCAGGGATGATTTCTTATGAATACAATTGGGGATTTGGGGGGAAGCATTTGAATAAAATGCGGGTACGGGGCGCAGAGCCCCGGGAAAATGTTTCATTTCATCTACGCTATTCTTACACAATTTTTAAGTCAATTTTAACTCTCACAAAAATAAGTTGGTGGAGCTGAAAAAAGAGTGAGGGGACACATCAGCCCTCGTCCGCCACCAAATTAACCACTAGCTCCCGTGTCAGGCACAATCACGCGTTGTTACACGGTTCACGCATGATAGGCGAATGACCGCACTGGTGCTGCACTCGGTTTGCACTGAAATGACGTCAAGAGTGCAAACCTAGTGCAGTCCCGTGCGGCTAGTCGAAAACGCCTGACCCAGTAAGTGAATTTATACTTGTGTTTTAACATGTTAAGTATAATATTGTTGCAGACTGCGAATGAAGCAACGATGAATCACTTCTGGGACCCAACCTACATCATCAAGACTGAGCCACGAGATACCGAAGAGGAGACAAACACGAGTGTTGTGCGTGATGTTGCCGCAACCGAGTCCTTCCAACCATCAGAGCAAAAGCCACATGTTAACCAAGACTTGTTTCATGTTCGGATCAAGACTGAAGAAAATGGCGCAGTTAATAGCAATGAAACTTATCGTAATCAACCAAGCCAATTCTGTCCAAGAAACGAGGATATATCAGGTTGTGGTTCGGTAAGTAATAAGTAGAGCCAGTTTTAAGTGGTGATTTTATTTCTTAAAATTCGTTTTTAATATCATCAATTTCGTTTTTTGTGTTTTTTCTGGAAGAGGGATTTCGCGATTTTGTGGTGATATTAAATTGGTTATAAAACACATTGTAATAGCCCCCAGAAACCATAATTTGATGAAAAACATGTATGCCACTTTGGAGGAGGGATTGGAATGGATTGGTCATGCACTATTAGCACTGAAATAGGCTTGTCTAGAATGGCGTCTTTAAAGGAGAACAAAATAAGTTTAGTGATATTTCAGTGTCAGAATGTTGTATGTGTTCATATAACATAGACATGCTTGTTGGTTATGAAAAAAAATCGGAACACACCTTGACAGACGTTCTTGCGCAACGCTACGAGAACGATGACGTCACTGGGGCGTCGCACAAGTGGCTATGCATTGGTTTTATGGGTGCCGCGTGAGTTCGTATACATGCATGCAAGTCAGTCTATATTCATTCATGCACTAACTTATGATGTGCAATGCAATTTAAAGATCAAATAATAGTATCATACTATTTCATAATGCCAAAGTGTTTGTTTACAGCTGTAATAGTAAGGAAAAGGCATGCATGCCATCGCCGCGAACACCGATTCCCTAATAGAAAGAAAGCGCCGAAACGATTCACTGTTTTGAAAGCTAAATCCAAAGCTCATTCAAAGCTTCCTTCGTCTCAAAGTATTAGTGTTACACAAACTGATTGATCTTATGATATAAATGATTAAATTATCACGTTCACATAGATGGGTTAATAGATACGCATTCTATTATATCGTCTTACCTCATCAATTGTCTCACCTTCCCGACGACACAAACATTCACTCAACAAACACTCAAAATCACTCGACATTGGTTGCGTTATTTTAGTTTCATTATTCCATCTTCAGAATGTTTTACGAGTTAAACTATAAAAATGCTCGTAGTAATAAATTTAGATGAGATCATTATACACTTGAGAAACTTGCTTGCGTAGCTCTCAGGAATTTGACGCCTCACCCAAGCAATGCACCCAAGAGGCCCTGATATGTTTATGAGTTGTAGGCGTAAGTTTTTTCGTCACATGAAAATCAGTCGAGTTCCTGCAGTCACTGAGTCAGGATGTGAAGAAAGTGTAATTCAAATATATAATATTAGTATAATCCGATTTAATAATGACTCAGTGTTCGTTTTAGGGTTTTAATTATACAGAAAAGTAAGTGCCTCGGGTATCATACCGCAACCCAAATAAAAATAGATCACCTCTACTATCGGAAAGTGAACGCAAGATTTGGATGTTTAGTTTAGACTGGACCCAGAAGAAGAAGCATCAGATAGTGAGGATTCCAAACCGACAGTGAAAATGACAGTGACAGTGATAACTACTAAACATTTATTTTATTTTGTATTTTGGTGCTATTTGTCCACCCTGTTTAGATTGTGCCGTGAATGTGGGACACTCGTTGTAAAAACTGAGAGGTGGAGTCGAGGGGGCTATGCTAGGGGTGACGACCACGTGTGAAGCAGGTCATAAATTACACTGGCAATCTCAGACTATGAAGGGCAATCAACCCAAAGGCATTTGTTTTTCACGCACTATTTTGATCAACAAATTAAAATGTATTTTCAAAACGAACTTGAAAATGTGTGGATGGAACAGAAACAGTAAGTACAGTACCTACTCGCAAAATAATTAAAATAATAAAAAGGGGTTTTTAGTGACACAATCAAATTGCCGTCTAACCGTACCAATGTTTCACTTTCCTGAGAACACAAACATTTAAAATCACTCGGCATTGGTTTGCACATTCCACGTTTACACCATAAATTATTATATCTTTTCGTCCCGAATATAATCTGAACAGTGATATCGTTCTCGTCCACTAAAACAACACTGTCTAGATCAGTCTATGCCTATTCTGGTTCAAACTGATGCGGTAATATAGTTGTGTCTACTCATTATCCTATTGTACAGTGAACGGTTCACAGCAAGAATAATGCAGTTAGCGTATTAGAAATTAGTTCACAAAATAAATGCACAATATGAGACACAGAAGTGTTTCTACGTCTCGTGTTGGACACGAACGGCATTTGTGTTGCGTAAAGAACAGATGAGTGTCACACTTGATTTTGTTTATAGCCATGTGCTCGGCCGCGCTGCGACTCATGACTCAGAACACATGGCCGCGCACCACGTACGTCACGTATGAGATGAATATTCGTTGCGCGCTACATGAAATAAATCATAAAAAAATCATGAATTTTTTTTAAAATATGCGGTTTTCACTAAAATTCATAGAAATAAATATTACATTGCATACTTCTCGTATTAAACGTATTTTGTTCTCCTTTAATGCTCTGTACTGTCTTTTCCCCAACCCACATTTTCTCTGTATAGATGATACATATTTAAAATTTCATGACGCAAAATGTATATAGTTTGACAAGATATTTTCTTTCCCAATCCAACAATTTTCAGTGCAGTAATTGTTCCAAAATATCCTTCTGTGTAAGTAGACTATTGATAAATAGCGTTAGTTACGATTCTATTTTTAGATTTGACTGGTGTCGAGATCTAGCGGGAATTGGGAACTACTGCCGTTGAATGAATTTTTCACATATATTTATTTGAGTTTTAAATATTTTAGTGTTTCAACAACTCGTTTCAAATAGTGAAACCATGTACGAAGCCATACAAACTGAACGTGACAGCTGAAAGTTTGTCCGAACTGCCAGTGATATGCGCGCGCAGTTCCATCTGTGACGGCAGCACAAGGCCAATCGTAACTAACGCTATAGTTGCGACTGGTTGAGGGTGGAAGGGGGGTTGGGAAAACCGGACGACCTTGAACAGATGGGGGCGCAAAACAAAGCAGCCTGGAGGCATCATCAACTGGTTAGACTGGTCTGGTTCACTTTGAGGGTGGGTAGCAAAGTGTCTGGCGAGGGGGAGGGGGTTGAGTGAGTAGCACATGGAAAGAAACTGGTTTCGTTTGTTGTTGTGTGACCTGTTAGGGGGATAAAAGCAGTAATTTTAATAAAAAACCTTTATTTCGTGGTCATTTTCATTTCGCGGAAAATGTTGATGATCTCGATCAGGGTTGGATTTCGTTTTTTTTCGCGATGTAAAAATGGTAGATTTGGGATCTATACACAATGAAATGGATTTTAGTAGAAGAAAATAGTGCAATCAGAACAATTCGCGCATCACCATTTAAAACTGGCTCTAGTAATAAGTCATGGGAATTCTATTGATAGCTAAAATAATGTAGGACCTACCTTCAAAGAAATTTGATAGGACAGTTGATTTGTATGCTGTAAGAAAATGCAGTCATAAGTAAAGGGAGGGACCAGTAGCGTAGGAACCGCCCCCCCCCCCCAACTTTTAGGGAAGAGGGGCAAAGGGGGCAAATAATAAATTGTATAATTTTTAAATAGTGGTAATTTAAGAATTTAAATGTCAAATCGACCAATATTTGTGTTTAAATCGAGTTAAAAATGTATTAAATTAATATTGGAATTCAAAAAACTTCAGGGCCTGCTCGGCCCAGACCCGCATATTATTCTAATGCCTACCCCACCCCTGACTCAAATTGGACATGAGGTTATTATATTTTATATTCTACTAAATTACCTACAATTATAGGTACTATAAAAATCCCCAGCATATCTAGTGGAGCGGTCGCTCCACGCCAGCCAAGTCGTACGGCGCGCACACTCTCATATAAAGGCTGGAGCAAACCCACTTTTAATGTAAGCATCAAAGTGGCATTTTCGGCCTACTGGATCTTAAAATTGGGAAATCTCACATTGTTGCGATATATCTTAATTTCGAGCTATGGCCCACCCTACAACATGTACCAAATTTGGGAACAATAGGTTACGCCCTTTGCACGCTTGAGGGCCGTGAAAACAGTGTTTTAGGGCGGTTTTCATAATAATAATAATAATAATAATAATCTCAGTAGTAGTAGTAGTAGTCTCCTGGAATTAAAATCCGGTAAACAGGCCACAGCCTAAACGGCTGAACCGTTTGATCTCACATTTTTACCACGTATGCACTTTTGGAGTCTGATTTAACCTTCACCCCATGCATTTTTTGTGCCGCCATTTTGAAACCGGAAGTGACGTCATATCTCAACAACGGCTGGACCGATTGGAACGACAATAGCGCCAAACGATTCGGACGGTCATCTATATGAATTATCAATAGCAACAGACTAAAATGTATGTTAACGAAACCGGAAATGACGTCATGAAATTTAATTCATCGATTGGCATTTCGGCAACAAATTTGATCCAATTATTTTGATATTTATGTAACGTATGTTCTTTTGTTATCTCATTTGACTTGATATAAAACTAACCGGAAGCCGCCATTTTGAAACCAGAAATGACATCATATCTTAATAACGTCTTGATAGATTTGAACGAAACCAGCGCTAAACAATTTAGACGGTCAACTTTATGTATTATCATCAATAATATTTGCAGTTTCTCATACTGAAACCGGAAATGACGTCACACATTTTAAAAATCGCACAAATTTACATTTTGATGCAATAAATATACTATTTGAGACTGCTTATAATAAAATGTAATCATGTTTAAATTATAATTCAAGAGGTCAGTGATTTCAGCAGCCATTTTGAAACCGGAAGAAACGTAATATCTCGAAAACTGGTTGACAGATCGGTATGAAACTAGTGCCAAACGATTCGGAAGGCCATCTCTATGGAATAGGAACAGTCAAACTAGAATGTTCCTATTTATGAGTCCGGAAATGACGTCATTTAAATTTATAAATCATTATAATCCCCTTCTACAATAAATACATATTCAGAAAGCTAAAAATGATACACATCATTTATAGTTACTAGGAAAACGCTCAGTGTAACGCGTTGATGAGCGAGCACAGAACATGCAACATCCCCATAGTAACGATACACGACATGGCACAAGACGATTTTCTCTGCAATTTTTCAATCTCCATAATACTCTGGATGAATAATAGATCCATTGTGTCGTGAAGTCTTACCTACATACCTTCTCCAGAAATCTCTTGTGACATCCCATACAAAACTCGTAAAATTACAATTAATACTTGACTGATTCGGCTAACAATATGTAAAATTGTATATTAAGTTGGTCTTGATCACCATGCAAAATTTGAACTTAATGTGAACATTTTTATTGTCGACCAATCAGAAGACATTATTTAAACTTAAACCAATTAGAGGATTTGGCCTTCGTACTGCATCCGATTTTATGAGCTAGCTCAAAAATGCTTTCATTTTACTGTACAATGTGAATAGCTTGGCTGCTCTACAGGCCTTGCCTTGGAACAGAAGCTTAAAGAAGGCAGGGATGACAATTTAGTATACATTTTTCAAGATTATGGAATAAAATGACCTTAAAATGACAAAACTTTTGAAAATAACGACAGATTAGACTGAAAATTGGCAAAAATACCTAAAATGTTGGTACCAATGACCACGCGAAGTTTTAAGTTGATCGGTCAATCTGTTCTAGTTTAAATGTCAAAAATCACATGAAAAATTGTTTTAAATTTGAACCAATAGGAGGATTTGGCTGAAACTTTTTATGATTGGGTACAATGTTGGTTGCAATGTTTTTGCTAAATTTCAAATTGATCGAAGCAACCAATCGAAAGATAAATTTTTTTAAATTTGAACCAATCACGGGAGCCCATTCAAAAACGATCCCAGGGACCGCATAGAGTACGTATGTATGTGTACAAAATTTCAGATCGATTGCTTGAGCGGTTTGACCTGGGCTGTGACCACAAAAAAAAAAAAAAAAAAACAAACCAACAAACACACAGAGAAAGTGCCATAAGAGTACCGTGGTGACGCTCGCTACGCTCGCTCAATAAATTCTATGTGGCAGTGCAGAAAGTTCAGCGGCCATTTTGAAAACCGAAGTGTTGCCATATCTCGGAACTGGGTTGACCGATTGGAATGAAACCTTTGTTTTTTTCATGAGAATAACCAAATTGTAAAGGGTGATTTTTTTTAAAGGATTTAGTAATTGTTCATTTGATATGTGTCACACGTAAGTTGTAAGAATAAACTAAAAAAAATAGTGATATCCCCATAAAAAACACTCCGTGTAAAAATACCAGCCAAGTCTCTTCAACTTAAAAAAAAATAATGAAATCTAAAAATTCTGCACTGAAAAGTAGTGATATCAAAAAATTTGCCAAGTCAAAACTTTATTTGAAAATCAAAAAATACTTGGCGCATCGTTTTTTTTAGGGCATTATAGGTATACTATGTATATGTATATTTCATGTATAATTTATAATTGGCCTATACTTCCAAGCTATTTATGTACACGATGCGCCAAGTATTTTTTGATTTTCAAATAAAGTTTTGACTTGGCTAATTTTTTGATATCACTACTTTTCAGTGCAGAATTTTTAGATTTCATTATTTTTTTTAAGTTGAAGAGACTTGGCTGGTATTTTTACACGGAGTGTTTTTTATGGGTGTAACTTACTATACCTACCTAAATTTACAACTAATAAAAAGGTGTCAGATTTTTTTTTAAATTGAAAAAAAAAATTAATGCTTGATGATGACACTTGTTTAGTTATTGTAAATCCAGGGGCCAGATTCACAATAAGTATTATCTCCTAATACGTACCTACCTACCTACCTACTATCTTTGGTATATTATCTTTCATTTAACATGGTGTTTTTGGTATTAAATCAAAAGATAATACGTAGCAGATCTATACCTTTCGTGAATCCAGCCCCAGTTGCGTAGGCTGTGGATTTTTGTCGTAAAGATAGTATAGGTACTAGTTACTTTTCGTACTTTAATAAATTAAGTAGTACAGTCCGTGTCACACGGAATTGTCCGCTAGGAAATTTTGAATACCCCTTAGGAAGGGTTGGAGGCTATTAGTTCCAGTCAATTAGGTACTCCGACGACTTGCGATGAGTGACAAAAGAACGTGGTTCTTACCGGACGTGAGAAGGTAGTAAAATACAAGTAATTAAGATACCCAAGTATGTTCGCAAATATCTGAGTAAAGATTTTTAGGGTAATGCGATTTTGATACTTTTGACGCCAAAAATGAATATCAAATTGAACATAGATAAAAGTCGTTTTTTATTTTTGAAAATCGGTGCATTTTTCGCAAGTATATAAAAATTACTTTCTAAAACTGTTCGCATGCGTACAATATTATTTCAGTCAAATATGCACCGATTTTCAAAAACAAAAAACCACTGGTTTCTATGTTCAAATTATCATTAATTTTGATGGCAGAAGTATCAAAATTGCATTTCCCTACAGATCATAAGAATCATTTGACAAGCTAAGCGCATGAATGAATGGAATGATTGACAGCTCTTTCTTGACAATAGAGCGCAGGAATAGATGCCTAGTCGGATGGGTCCGGATGGGTAGAAACTCTGATATTTGCGAATATACCTGAGTTCTTCATACTTGCCTTTTAATTTAGATGGCTGAGATTGATAATTCTGATAATAAAATTATTTTTACCGATGAATGGAGTCAATGAATTACATGTAGGAGGCGGGTTAATGAGGCGGAAGAAAAGGTAAGGTTGATTCTCGATTTTGTATCCGAGAGGGAGGGTTAGTCTTGGAAGACGAGAGAGCGACCGGTCCGAATACAATGAGCGTCTGAGGGATGACCAAAAAACCTGTTATAGGCCAAATTAGGGGCCAAGTCTGGCGGACAACTCCGTGTGACACGGACTGTAGGTACCTACCTACCTAATTTAGGAATTGGAGTCGTCATTAGGTAGTACCTACTTCAGTTAGTAAATAAATCTAATTTTAACTACCATTCTAATATAATTAAAACGATTTAAAACAGTATTCTACGCCATCTCAACCTCTAATTTTCTGGGCTCTCGCCCCAAACCCCTTCTTGTAAGACGAGAATTTCTTTTCTGGCGTGACCTTGCCCCTCCCCTAACTTTGAAAACATTCCTACTCCACTGAGAGGGCCACTAATATTTAAGCCACATGTATAGTGAAGGAAATATAATTGGTACGACCCTCCATTCACCCCCCACCACATTCAAACAACTTTTCCAGTGATACTGGTCGAGGGGAATGGAGGGCATCATAACGTAAGAAATGGGGAAGGAGGAGGGTTTACTACCTGTCTCTTTCCATCACTGTGTGTGTACCTACCCGACTGATGTAGGTAACTGAAAAAATGTTTTCCTCTATTGACCCACTATTTAAGTGATAGCATTATTTTCAGGGAACACAGTTGTCGAAGGTGTACACCACGCTGTCTCATTACTTAGGCTGCACATATTTTGATATTGCTCATTCTTAGGTCACCTTGACATTCAAAGGAAATTGTGTTGGAAGGAAGGTGGGAATGGAAGTTATGAAACTGGATATAGGTACACTTAATATTGTTTGAAACAAATTAACCAATCCCATAACTCATCGAATCGTTTGGGGCATCGAAAAGACCATTTACAATTCTATTCCATCTAAGATCCATCTTTATGTTTATTTTCAGATGGTGGAGCCAACTGTGGTGGGTGACAAATTCCCAGTCTATGAGTCGGATTGCAAAGTGTGTCCCAACTGTCATTTCGAGACGAATGATGAGTTCTACAACCATCATAAAACACACGTTCAACTGCCCAAAGTTGTCCTCCACAGACTAAAATCCTTGAATATTAAATCCCACCCTGCAATGCTAAAATTGTCAAATAATAAAAGACATACCTCGCGAAGTAAACGGACACTCAAGAAGTTACGGAAAAACTCTAAATCAGCGAAAACTCATACAACAGAATCTCACAGTCCTGTCAAACTCACAATGAAGTTGGATTCCGGCCCAACATCCACCCACGATTCTTTCGACGTGGTCCCTCAGGAGCCGCGACTCACAGGGCTGTTCGGCCCCGGAGATTATTACCCCATCGGCAGAGTAAAGGTCGAGCAGTGCGACGCAGAAGAAGAGAGCATGGAGGTGTCTTTCGAGCCAGAGCCGGGAGAGATTTTGGGAAGACTGGATGAGAGTTTGTGGAGACTGGATGAGCATACGGGCGAGTATTATTCCGGTGCTCTCGGAAGACGTGGCGTGTGTTCCAATGTAGTCGATGAGAGGTTGGCAGCTCCGGAACAGACTGGGAAGGAGATTACCCCCGAGAGAGATGCTCCCGACTCTAAAGAACGTTCCGAGGAAAAGAAACAGGATATCAATCCGGTAAGTGCAGAAAACTGATGCACCATTGTCAGCATTCAGCATGTGCACCCTAACCTTGTACAATCGACAAGTTTTGCTCCAATAATTTAAATTTTAATCCGTCAATATCAATTCATATTGAACGGCATATTTTTATAACATGTTAGGTACCTATTCCAGAATTATGATGATTTTTTATACCTACCCAACAATAATCTGAATACTGATTTACATGAATTGGCAATAATTAGGTATTTTAAATTGATTAATGGCTGACTAAAATCAGAGCTGGGTAGTAACTTAACGAAAGTAACGCGTTACCGGTAACGCGTTACTTTTTTGTAACTTTTACAGTAACGCGTTCCTGCTATGATAGAAGTAACTTAGTACTAACGTGGAAAGTTCCTTTTTGTTGTGGAACTTTCACATTTATAAAAGTTCCTTTTGCAGTTAGGTACTTTTAGAGCAGAATGTACCTTCCCTCAACATTCAAAACTACACCATTTCCGCCCTAAAATATGTACCTGATTTTCTCTGATAAGGAATTTTAGGCCACCTGCACAAAACCGCATTCCAATCACGCCGTTCATGCTTAGTGCGTCACCAGTTCGCCCTCTCACTTGCACTTGACCAACCCTGCCATGGCATGGGGGAGGGGGTAGAATTAGATGCAAGACTTCTTACTGGGAGGAATTTCGTTGAAAATTTGGTTTTCCACAGAGAAAAATAACAGCCTGAATTTGTGTTTTAGCAAATCGGCTGCATTCCAAAAATAAAATGGTCAAGTAACTTTCAAAGTAATTTTTCATTGAAAAGGAACTTCCAGTTCCTCTGATTAGTTGAGGAACTTTAACTTTAACTAGTTCCTTTTTTTCGGAAAGTAACGTAACTTTAACTCATTCTTATTTTTTTGGTAACTTACCCAGCTCTGACTAAAATAGTGTAAGAAGCCGAGGGCTATTAATATGTCTGTGGTTTAGGCTTAGACTAAATAACTGTGTCTAACTCTAAGGTGAAGGTAACTAGGTACCAATTTCTTTTCCCAAGAAAGGATCAAATATAAAAGGAGAAATATTACTCTGAAATGTACTCTCCTATTCTTGGTATAAGTTTTATATAGGTACCTATCTTTTAGTATTTTCACTGCACATTTTGTAAAAAGTTCACCTAAATATTACTAAAAGAAAACTTCTCTCTTTGAAAGTATGTTACAACAGAAAGTATGCTTTAAAGCAGAGTCAATTTTGGTTAAACCCACCTTCATATCCTGGAAGTTGAAATATTGGTACCTATATAAGTAATCCAAGGAATTGAAACATGGATAAAAAAGAGTAGGATGAACCAAACCCGAGAGACTAAAAGCTTCATTGTGACCTTGAAACTTATGTGCAGACACCGACAAACGATCAGATGGTGGCGAACGTCCTCGCAATGGCGAACGCGCAGGCAGAGGCGAATGCAAAGGTGGTGGCGAATGTGCAGGCGATGGCAAACGAGAAGATGGTGGCGAACGTCCTCGCAATGGCGAACGCCCAGGCAGAGGCGAATGCACAGGTGGTGGCGAATGTGCAGGCGATGTCAAACGTGCTTGCTTCTTCCTGCATCACCGTTACAATGGTCGGCAACAGCGACATTGCGCCAGCGCAGCACCACGCAGGGATAAGGACCTTAAGCGAGTTAGAAAGCCTATTGGGACCACCCACTGGTAATCTCGTTGGTGAGTTCAACTGACACTTGGATGTTGATCTTCTTCAGGCGAGCGATTGCAAGTGCTGGGAATGTTCGTTCATAACAAGACTGGACTGCTTCGTTCCTACCTTCTATCCTTGCTACTACTCTCTCTCTCAGTCCCCTCATAATCATCTACTATCTACAACTTGGCACCTTTAACATTTTTTATTTTTTAAGGTGATTCAAGCGCTCAGCGCTGGAGCAAACTGAGAGAGAAAATTTGTTTGATAAGTGGGTGTATTTTGATAGTTTGTTCACATGATCAGTCTGATTGTATATTACAGTAGCACTTTTTTATTTTTGCTTGGTCCCTCCCTTGTTGAATAGGCGCCGGTTATTCAACAAAACCGCTCACAACTCTTAAATTTCCGACATAATTGGATACCAAGCCCGTGAACCAGTTGATCTCAAATTATACTAGTGCATTGTTCAAGGATGAACTTAGGGTTGTTACTTGGCACATTTTTTAAATTAAATTTTATTACAGCACCCAGCAAAACAAGAAAATAGGTGATTTTTCTCCAAAAATTACTAATTATTACTAATTAACTAAACAAAAAATAAAAAATGTACCATGCTATAACCCTAAGTTTGTCTTTTATCTAATCATGAATAAAATTTTAAATTATTTCATCAACCCCAATCGTATCCAAAAAAGTGTCGACAACAAGCAGCAAAATTGATTGCGCTTGCACCACCTTAATAATCATTAATCAAGGAATTGTATTTTTAAGCTGCTATTGGCTATTGAGGTACCTCCTATACCTATAGTAAAGAATATGAAAATACATTTTTTATAACGAATTGGGTGCAATTTTAATTTTTAATGTTACTTTTTAAAATGTTTCATAGAAATGTTTTGTCTTAAAAAGGGAACCGATCCCCCGGAGCGCTCATGGTGGACGTCAAGAGCTGGTTCACGAGTGCGGCCTTGAGCGGCGAGGAGCCCCTGGACCTCACGCCGAGCAGCAGTGCTCGGACCTCGTGTAATGACCGTCGCCCGCCTCCGAGCTACCCCGGCGTCGTCGCGCACGAGTTTCCGACAACGTCACCGTCCGTCAGCTGCGGATCCAGCTCAGGTACGATGTTCACCGAGCCCACGGTGGCCACGGTCCCAGTGGTTGTGTCTTTATTGCTCGCTGCCGGGCTTCTATCGGCCACTAAAATAAATAGTCAAAGAGTCCTCATTCATTTAGCCAACTTGGTGCTATTTTCTTGTTGTTTATAGACACCATTCTTTAATATATCCTATTAGCTCTTGGAATGTTTCTTGAAGACAAACTGTGAGGCACCCTACTATATTCAGATGTTCGTCATATTAGATTGGAATTTGGTTAATGGTGATATCGAACATAGGCATTATTAAACAATCATTATTGATTGATTGATTGATTGATTGATTGATTGATTGATTTTTGTATAACATCCCCATAAAATATATAAGAAATCTAATAATTTAGCACTAAAATGTAGTGATATCAAAAAATTGGCTAAGTCAACACTTTATTTTTTAAATAAAAAAATACTTGTCACATCAGGTATGTACTTATAATAGACGTATTCCTGGCAGGGGATCAAACCCGAACCTGAACCCGAACCCGTATTTTTTGTGAACCTGAACCCGAACCCGTATTACTTTTTTGTCTGAACCCGATCCGAACCCTTATAAATAATATTTGTGAACCCGAACCTGAACCCGAACCCATATTTTTTAGGTTTTTTTATGGGTTTTCAAATAAAATAAAATACATTTTATATTTAGTACCTAATTGGAATTAAAATGTTAAATTCATATTTCATTTTAAGTATTTTTTTATGTGGGGATACAAAACATGAATTATAATAAACTTGTGTCTCCGCGCCAAATAACCTAACCGAATAGTTTTGTCTTGAGTCTCCGCTCCGAATTTTGAAATGGGAAAGAAGAAAAGTAGTATAATTCGACATGAACTATTATTAGCATTAATTATAAAGGGACTTTGTCTAATTTTCGACTTACGAGATGGGTTCCTGCCCTTCGCCCATTCTTCAACCAACACTAAAAATATTTTTCAATCTTAATGTAACTCGTGGCCTGTAGTGTCCCAAATTCGTTTTAGTATGGAAGTAAAATGAAAAATCTCCCTGCGGGGCAAACTTGACGTCTGATACCAATTCTGCCTTCATTTCACATTAATCATCACATCATCACACATTCTACCCCTTCGACGGGATCTAAGTACTAATTTTATAGAAAACACAGCATTTAAAAATAAAGCATTTTATGAAATGCCTAGAATTCCTTTAAATATATGATTTTTATAAAGACAATGATGTGTTTCAATTTCCTAAAACCCATAGTTCAAAATGCATCAAAATTGCACACAAATTAATGACAATGAAAAAAACTTCGGGGGCAAAGCCCCCGAAACGGGAAATTTCTAATGATGTTAATTCTGAGTAATAGCTCTGTATTGGCCACTCGAAAATTTTAATGGATAATAAATAATTAAATGTACACTCGGCACATTTAAATATGATCGTTGATTTTTCTTCAGAGTCCCACGTTGTATACCCCTAATACCTACCGACCGGTTAGATCACGTGACTTCCTTATCAGTTCTCTCGCGGAACAAAACAAGGGGAAGGGGTAGTTCGTCGTCAATAGGAAACAAGTAATATTCTCTTTCAATATCTGATAGACATTGCATTACGAGGCCTTCATTCGAATCCCACTTCAGTGTGTCAGATCGTGGTTTCACATGATTTTGACGCAAATTTGCACATTAACTTCCCAGTTCTGGGGACATTATTCGATAAGTTTACTCAATGTCATATGCCAGATGAATGATTTGAAAAGTCTACATTACATTTCAATTTCATACTATTTTTTTTATTAGAAAAGCTTTGCTTTTCAATGAGCTTTGCTTTTTTTGCTTTTTTCTAATGATCACCAAGGTAACCCTCAATATTCAACCTTTTTTATTTCTAAAGTCCAGTCAGTGATCCTCCCCTATTCGCGTAAATGACAGAAGAGCTCTGACCTTGTAGAAAACAACTTGGGGTTGCTTAGTGGGAGGGGCAGTAACCTCGCATTATCACGTGAAAATAAAGTTGACATAATGTCTTTTACAGTCGCAATACATAAACAAACAGCAGGACACAGCTTTTAATAATTTTATTTTTGATTTTGCATAGTGAAAAACCAAGGTGGGCAGTCACATGCTGCACTGGGCTTACTAGGGTTTAAATTTTTGAGTAATATAATTGACCCTCCCTCTTCATTCAAAACGCGAAATTTCCAATTCCAAAAACGAAATTGTCAAGTTTTTAAAACCACATAATCGGATCTCTAGAATGTAAATTTATTTCTTTTGTGGATGGCGTTAGCACCTCTAAATTAATTGAGTAAAAGTTTGCAACAAATTTTTCATCTGGCATATGACTTTGAGTAAACTTATCGAGAAATATCCACAGAACTAGTAAGTTAATGGGCAACTTTGCGTCAAAATCACGTGAAACCACGATCCGACACACTGAAGTGGGATTCGAATGAAGACCTCGTAGACGTAATGCAATGTCGATCAGATTCAGATATTGAAAGAGAATATTACTTGTTTCCTATTGACGACGAACTACCCCCTCCCCTTGTTTTGTTCCGCGAGAGAACTAAGGAAGTCACGTGATCTAACCGGTCGGTAGGTATTAGGGGTATACAACGTGGGACTCTGAAGAAAAATCAACGATCATATTTAAATGTGCCGAGTGTACATAACCCAGCATACGACAAGCTTTTATGTGTCTGCCAACATTTTTTAGAAAATCAAAATGCCTTTACAATGCTAAAAATCGCGTAGGTAAATTCAGACTGATCACTGAGTCCCCCCCCCCCCCCCAAAGATTTATTTTGACATGCGTTCAATGACCAAAAAAATGCATTGACCAAAAAATAAAATTTTTATACAATTTAAATTTAATAAACTGTACACCAGAAATGTATTGGTTTGAAACACAAATAAGTAGGTACACTGTTTAATCTAAGTGTGGAGCGGGAACCGGACCCGAACCCGAACCTGAACCCGAACCCGTATTATTTCTTTGCCTGAACCTGAACCCAAACCCGAACCCTTATTAATTTTTTGCCTGAACCCGAACCCGAACCTGAACCCGTAAACGATCGGGTTCGATGCCCTGATTCCTAGAAATTTAAGCAGTATGTGATAAAGCCACATCTGGCAAGAAGGCTACTGTCAGTGCCGGTCTACATAGTCACTTATTTGTTTTGAGTTTTGACAGTTCGTGTTTCCAAGTGGAGTGAAAAAGGAGAAACAATTGAATTTGAAATTTAATTTAGGTTGAAATTTCCTTCAAGTAGAACTTTAACACTTTAACATGTTTAACAAGTTGCTATAACAAGAAACTAAAGCAAATATTTATATTTATACAAATTTGCCCGGCATTCCCCATTTACCTAGTACCACAATAGCCACCAGAGTGCAGCTTTTGTGTTCCTTATTTTCTCGAATAGGGCGGAATTCAATTATTACCTACCTAGGTATGTACGAGGGGGGTTCATAATATTCGCGGACTCAAAGGGTTATAGTAGAGATGCGAGTTTCTAGAGCAAATAGTTCTATTGTGCGACCCTTTTTAGGCATAAATACCAAATTTTAGCAAAATTGAGTAATTATTGTAAAAGATATCGCCTAATAAGTAAGTCAACCCTGAAGAACATTTAAATGGTCAAATTGAGTGTCGCGCCATCATCAAATTCATTCAAATTTAAGGAAAAACACCTCAAACCATTTGGGAAAAGATTTTAGAATTGTTGTTTATGTTGCAATGTTGCGTACTACCTGTTTTATCATTTTATTATTAAATTTTTGAAAGGTATGCATTTGATGCCCTGTTATTGAACATCGTGTAATATTGATGTTGTTGCGCAGATGCGATGTCCGATGACGCTCTCCTCCATCTCCCCGTGCGCGAGCTGAACAAGCGTCTGCACGGCGTCGCGCGCGACGAAGTCGTCCGGCTCAAACAGAAGCGCAGGACGATCAAGAACCGCCTCTACGCACAGAAGTCTCGGAACAAGAGACTCAAACACCGCTGCGAACTCGAGATGAAGAACCAGAAACTTCAGGCGGAGCTGCTGAGGATGAAACTGGAGCTGAGTCGAGCGCAACACGAACGAGATCTTTATAGAGACAACGCTGTGATACGCATTGCGACGCCGCCGTCGTTAGCGCACGCGGATCCTCCGGTCACAGCTCCCCCAGTTTACCAGAGCTCCGTCGGCGATGACATGCATCTTCCAATCGCAGCACTCCCACCTTACCAGAGTTCTATTCGTAATGTCGCAGCACCCCCAGTATACCAGAGCTCTGCCAGTAATGCCAAGCATCTTCCGATTGCAGCACCCCCAGTTCGCCAGAGTTCTATCCATGATATTATAGCTTCCCTTGTTTACAAGAGCTCCATCCGTGATGTCACAGCTCTCCCAGTTTGCCAGACTTCTAACATTGATGTCACAGCTCCCCCTATTCTCCCGAGTTCTGTAAGTGATAGGAAACATCTTCCAATCACAGCAACCTCCGTTCCTCAGAGTTCTATTCGTGATGTCACAGCGCCCCCAGTTTCCCAGAGTTCTATTCGTGATGTCACAGCGCCCCCAGTTTCCCAGAGTTCTATCCCTGATATCACAGCGCCTCCAGTTTCCCAAAGTTCTGTCCCTATCATCACAATTCCCTCCGTTCCGCAGAGTTCTATTCGTGATGTCACAGCGCCCCCAGTTTCCCAAAGTTCTATCCATGATGTCACAGTGCCCCCAGTTTCACAGAGTTCTATTCGCGATTTGAGTGAACTTAATATTATGCCAAAGGCTATTATCAAACAGCTTGGAGGCGGCTCGTTTGAATATACTTTAATAAGACCTGGTGAAATGAAACAATTGAGTGAATGTAACATTTATTTGAAACAATAATCCAGTTGTAGCTTAAGGTGATACAAGCGCTTGGCCGTTTTAGAAAATTGAGAGAGAAAAATTGTTTCATAAGTGAGTGTTACTTTTACAGGATGTTCACATGATCAGTCTGATTGTATATTAGTAGCACTTTTTCATTTTTGCTTCTTGCATCGTTAATTAGGCGCCGGTTATTCAACAAAACCGCGCAAAACTCTGAAATTTGCGATACGATTGGAGACCAAACCCGTTAACCAATTGATCTCAAATTGTAATAATGATTAGATGAAAGACAAACTTAGGGTTATCACTTGGCACAATTTTTAAATTTAATTTTATACCTCACCCAGGGAGACAAGAAAATAGCATATTTTTCACCAAAAATCCACTAATTATTACTAATTAACGAAACAAAAAATTTAAAATGTACCAAGGGATAACCCTAAGTTTGTCTTTTATCTAATCACGATTAAAATTTCAAATAATTTGGTCTACCCATTTCGTCTACAATCGTATCGCAAAAAGTGTCTACAAATAGCAGCAAAATCGCTCGCGCTTGCAGCACCTTAATGTTTTTTTATTGCCAACTTTACTACGATAATATCCTTGAATATTAAATGTGTATATTCCACGATAATATCAGTAATCGTTTTAGAAGTGATGCTTTCGGAAATAATTCATATTTGTTTAAATCGGTATGTAAATTAAAACTAGGAAAGTAGTGTCAACACTTAATAACGTTTTGATAAACGAACCTATGCAGTGCATACAAAGTAGTTTGCTTGTATACAGTTGCATATTAAACCTGGTGTAGACTATGAGTTGTTGTGTATAGATTACATTGCATTATGTAGTACGTATGTATTTTATGCATGTTTAGATTTTTTCATAGTATGTATATACAATTATCCACGTAAAATACATTGTAGTTTACCCCAAAAAGCCAAAAAATATTGCTTGACTGCATGGCAGATACATTATAATAAAATACGCATATACCTAAACATAAACACCAAGAAGAAATCTTCAATTGCATACTATAAGTGTGATTGATTTAGATATCTAATTTTTTATACGTAACCTGACGTGGGCACTAATTTTCGATTTATTGCGCTATTGTTGTAAATCGGCCTTATCTGTGGTGCTGTGTCATGATAAAGACATTGAGGAGATTCAAAAATGGTTTACAGTGTTGACGATATTGCCTTAGACTAAGATTTACCTTGTAGAAGTACCTATCTGTTTCATTAGGGAGAAAAAAGTTATAAAAATATTCAGGGATTTAAAATGTCGTCAACTTTAAGTGGAATTCTTCCTGTCTTGATTGTCTTTAAATTAATAATAGGTCCATCGAGCATATATTATGAGTATGATGTTCGCTCACAATTCTTGCAGATTAGTCAGGGCTCTTATGACATAAAAACACCAGAATAGTTCAAAATGTGATACTAATTTTTCCTTTGGCAGTCTTATAGTAAAAAATGTGCTCTTTCGACTGAGCGATGGATCTCGGCGAGATCTCTTCTAGTTTGGCCCCCAGGGGTGTCCAAAGTCAAAGTTTTGATATTTTTATTTATACTACAAAATCATATTATATTATTCCCATAGCACACTAATAGTAAAATTATTGCTATTTTTTATTGTTCTTTAAAGTCCTGCAGGATTATTTCAAATTAATCCTTCAGGGGTGTCTAAAACACAAAAGTTTTATCTGTTGAAAAAATCAGTATAAATGTCGTAAAATTATTTTTTATTGCAATATTATTGTAATGCACAGGATGGGTCAAGGATCCAAAAAATATTTCGTGAAGTTGAACTTTCAGGGGTATCCAAATATTTATTTTCATATTTTGAGTCGGGAGTGTAATTCAAAAGCGGGTATCTCGAATGTTATTTGTATAAGTATTAATTGGTATTGTATCACTTGTTTTTTACACTATTTTGATAGTAAGGGGTGTACAGACTGATATTTGAATGATTACATTCTGTGCTATTTTCCTTGGGGACATTTATAGAAAATATTTTAAAATGCAACTTATAGCATCAAAAGTAAACAATTTATTTCAGTCAAATATAGCTGCACTACCCTACAAATTACTATGTTTCACGAAATTATAACCAACGAATAAACTGAAAAATTAGTTTACACTGTCTGGAAACAAGTATTATAAATATACAAAGACGTACTATGTGGCGATATTTTATCCGTTTGTACATTAGCCGGCACAATTGCACAACTGTGTACGAACTTTGCCTTGATACATTTACAACGATTATTTCACATGATTTTACAGCCTCAATGAATAAGCTCGGCCTAATGTTTTGACGCCTTTCCCAAGGAAGTCCGAAATGGTGTGAATCCCTCTTCCTCTTCAAGACACTTGCATCTATATTCAGATGGAGCAGGCAATTCTTGGTTCTTTTGTCTAGATCTAGACATCGTTTCTTAATTCCAGATTAAGAGCAAGCTATCTTAGATTGTTGCATAAGAGCTGCCCTTGATGGGGGGATGCAACCCATTGGTCAATTCATTTTTGTGAATAAAGCTTTGCGGCCTGGAAGCTAGGAAGTGGTGTAAAACTAGAAATTAATAACGCCATCGAAGTCCCAGACCAGGGGTCACTTTTCCTGCACGATGAGGACAACAAGGAAGAATTGTCCAAGCTGTTAGTTTGAGGATTTAAAGATGACTTGCTTTCAAGCTGGGATTTGGAAACAATGTCTAGAGAAGAACCAAGACTTGTCTGTTCCATCTGAATATGAATGGAAGTGTCTTGAAGAGGAAGAGGGATACACAGCATTTTGGACTTCCTTGGGAGAAGCGTCAAAACATTGGCCCGAGCTTATGTATTGCGGCTGTAATTGTAATAATTGTGTTAAAACATCCCTGGTTTCCACAAAGATCTGCAATTGTGATGGCCAATGTACAAACGATGCACATATCGTGATCGCCTCGTCACATAAGTCTTTGTATATTTATAAACCTGATTACAAGACATTGTAAACTATTTATCCAGTTTATTTGTTGGTTTTGCTATCACGAAACATAGTCATTTGTACGGACTGAAAAAATTAGTTACTTTTGATGCTATAAGTTGCATTTTAAAATATTTTCTATAAATGTCCCAAAGGAAAATAGCACGGAATGTAATCATTCAAATATCAGTCTGTACACCCCTTACTATCAAAATAATGTAATAAACAAGTGATACAATACCAATAAATACTTATACAATTAACATACGAGATATACCCGCCTTTGAATTACACTCATTACACAAAATATGAAAAATAAATATTTTGGATACCCCTGAAGGTTCAATTTCATTACAATTTTATTGTATCCTTATCCCATCATGTGCATTACAATAATATTGCAAAAACTTATACAAATAACATTCGAGATACCCGCTTTTGAATTACACTCCCGACTCAAAATATGAAAATAAATATTTGGATACCCCTGAAAGTTCAACTTCACGAAATATTTTTTGGATCCTTGACCCATCCTGTGTATTACAATAATATTGCAATAAAAAATAATTTTACGACATTTATACTGATTTTTTCAACAGATAAAACTTTTTGTGTTTTGGACACTCCTGAAAGAATAATTTGAAATAATCCTGCAGGACTTTAAAGAACAATAAAAAATTGTAATAATTTCACTATTAGTGTGCTATGGGAATAATATGATATGATTTTGTAGTATAAATAAAAATATCAAAAATTTTACTTTGGACATCCCTGGGGGCCAAACTAGAAGAGATCTCGCCGAGATCCATCGCTCAGTCGAAAGAGCACATTTTTTACTATAAGACTGCCAAAGGAAAAATTAGTATCACATTTTGAACTATTTTTGTCACAAGAGCCCTGACTAGATCAAAGTAATGCATGCATGCTTGATTTGCGATAATTTATTTTCTCACAGGAGTCTCAAAAGTACAAGCATAGGTTTTCATTACAACCTACTAATAATTGTGTTGTGATTATTAGTTTGTTAATGAATCTGAAAAGTCGTTGAGAAAGTGAGAAATTACCGGTATACATTCACAATGAAATTTATATAAGGTCCTAGGGGGGAATAAGGCCCACCTTAATTGTTTTGATAGATATTTTGGAATGGACGCACAAATAATGTGCAAACACAAGTTAATATTGACCATTGATCTATTGTGGTCAAGTTGATATTGAATTTGACCAAACATAATTATTCTAATAGTATAAAAATTGACCTTGAAAAAAAGTTTACCTGTGGGCCTTGTTCCCCTCATGTGTGGGGAACAAGGCCCTCCTATAGTAAACCACTAATCAGAATGTTGAGCCCATATACAATCATCCCCATCATCTGTCTTCAAGCCCACACATTCATAATGATAGCAAATATGACAATCTATGCACATTCATATGCTTTCATAACAGTTCATTTCCGCATATCGCACAGCCACGACTCGGTGACAGAATTTAGACAAAGAAATCACCATTTTCATCATTTTTCTCATTTTTCTTAGTCTGGTTTCAAAACGGTTTGGACTATCGACACAAAACTTCGCTAACACACCAAACTAGTGGTACTTTACAAACGAGGATTCATAAATTGTGCCCCAGATTTCAGACTCCTGAGATATTTAGAGTGGGCCTTGTTCCCCACTGGGCCTTATTCCCCCCTAGGACCTTACATAAGATTAAAGTCAAGAGTAAAGTTTTCCGTGTCTGGTTGTTCACACTACGCTAGAGAGTCTGCTAAAGAAGGGAGTGCTGCCAATTCTGGCATGTCAAACTGAACATGCCACTGTTATTCCGTACAAATGATACATTCATAGAATGATTGCTGGTTGATATATATTTATCATTAAATAGGCATCCGTAACTTAGCCAATACTTTTCTTTGTTCGATTTGTCATTTACGGGCCGTACTTGACGCATTGAGTGGCCATTATTACTTTCTCAGTTTGCACCTGTCAATATTTTGATGATGTTCAACTACCTTTGTGGGTTGCAAAATAAGATGTGTTTTTTATTAGATGTAGTACTACCTAAGTGGTTTATTTTATTCGTTTTCAAATCAGTGAATTAATTGGAATTATTGAATCGATTAAGTGCCCTCCTCCAGTATTATCACAAGGAGACAAAATGGAGGATATAAGTGGGATATCAAAGTGTGATGTTTAGTGCTTTTTACTTCGACATTGATATATTTAATGTGCCTTATAATGTGAAAATTGCTTTTAATTGTGTATCATGTTTATTATGGGTTTCAGGCCCCAGAACAATAAAATACCTAATTCTATTGCAATTTGCAATATATTTTTATCTAGAAGAGTCAATATTTTACGACGATGTTATTATACACAAATGATGATATGTGTACATGTGTTATAAACCCTACCAGAATGTATGATTGATAAGATTAATAAATGAAATAGATAAGTTAATATCTAATATTGTATTTATATCAGTGTATAGATCATCAGTCCAATAAGTCAGTCACCTCAAATTCTCAATCCTGATACCTTTAGGGCTCCCATCCGTACCGTTTTTGACGGGACAGTCCCTTCTTTTGAGGTAGTGTCCCGTTGTCCCCACAACATTTTAAAAACCCTGTATTTGTCCCGCTTTTCTAACAAGTCAAGAATCCTGCTCATTTTCATTCAAATGCACTCATGCACTCTGCATCGATAATAAATATAATAATAAATATTATCTAAATCATTATTGTCATTGACTTCCTTTGGTTTATCCCTCATCTTTTATGTATAAAACAAACGTAACCTCTTTGGAGACATTTAAAATAGGTAGGTAATAACTTTGGTAATAAGTACATGATAATAATTAGTAGGTAGGTACCTCTTCAAGGAAACAAAACTACGCACTTTAATAAAAGGAAACACAATTTATTTCCTGTCAAAAGTGCGTAGAATTGCTCTAAATCATGTTATAAATTTCAAATTTTTCCCGGGGCTATGCGCCCCGGACCCGCATTGAGCTGGGGGGCCACCCCCCCAGACCCCCCATTGTTGTCGCACGGGATTTTATATCTGGAATTTTTTTGTCCCGCTTTTTCACATTTAGATTATGGGAGCCCTACTATAGCTTTCCAATAATTGTGCTTGAATATTGAAGATTTGACCTTTTACTGATGGGGTCTTGTACATTTTTGACCAAATAATATTTTGAAGCATGTTTTCCAAGCCGCCTTGATCTATAAAACTATAGGAAATGTAGCGAGGCAATGCTCAAAGTTGAGTGTCCCGCAGTGTTGGATGAACTGATCAATCTCTCCCTCGCATCATAATGGCATGGGTACTTGTTAGTGGGGTTTAGCAACCGTCACTGAAGCAGACTTCAAGCCAACATAGAATGTAGTGTAGTCCTCCACCATAGTAGCCCTTAAACAATACCTACAATACAACGAAGAGGTCAACAACACGAACCAAAATACAAGTTGACAAGTTGGCTATCAGGTCGCTCTTGACTTGCACTCCGGTGGTCCCGGGTTCAAATCCTGGCCATCCTTCCTCGCCGAGGTTTTCTCGTGGTTTTCCTCAGAATTCTAGAAAGGTTTCCTCATAATAGGCCAGGACCACCTCATTCCCCCGTCCATTCTTCTCGTACCTACACTACTTCATCAACAAAATCATTCCATATTCTACGCCAGCATTGAGCATAGGTACCTATTATTGGCATCATAGTAGGTAATAATCAAGATCTATCATAGCAATTTGACCGTAAGTCAATATAGTAGGTAGGACCTAATATAATATTGAAGTAGGTAGGTACTCTTACAAAATGACCAGTTTCACATAGGCGTGCGCACGGGGGGGGGGGGCCTTGGCCCCCCCTAATGGCTCAGCCTCAACTAAAAAATTATAAAATGTGGTCCTCATTGTGTCAAAATTTTGTTTTAAAAGGGTTTAAACAAAAAAATCTCCCTGCGGGGCAGACTGGAGTTGCTCAAATCACTGGAATCTAGTACTAGGTTGATCAAAAACACAATACTTTGGAAAACAATGTCTATAAAGTACCTTCCAAAAACACGATTTTTTCATGAATTTCTAGGTTTTTCCCCTAAAAATTTCTTTTTAATATATTTTGGGGCATGCACCCCTCACCTTATTGTATTGTGTAAAATTTAAAAAAAAATGAATTTGTAAAAAATGCTTGTCAGAACGTCTCAAAATTGATTTCAAAGTGTCAAAAAACCAAAAAATGCCCTGCGGGGCAAGGTGGGGGACACGCCCCCCACACCCCCCTTTACCCGTGGCAATTTTTTATTCCTTAGACTTGACCCACCTCTCATTAATCCCTGCCGGCGTCCATGTTGGCCCCCCCTAATGATTTATCCTGCGCACGCCTATGCAGTTTCACCATACATAGTATGTACACTCGGCCAAACATAAATTGATCGTGATGAAAAGTTAAAGTATCATCTCTTGTCTATGAATTTTCCGATTGCCTGTACAAACCGGTCAGACCTCTCACTCTAGCTGCTATCTCTCTCTGTGCTCGAGTAATAACAAGGGATGGGGGAGATATTGACGTCAAATAGAAACAGGTTATTTCTCAATCACATCAGCCTAGCAGGTTGAATCTTCATTCGAATATTGCTCCTGGCTAACCCGATCGTGGTCTACCTAGATTTCGGCTCAAGTTTTCTCAATAAGTGCAATCTATATTATGTTTCAGATTCATAATTTTAAAAGTATGTATAATACTAGGAAAACGCTCAGTGTAACGCGTTGATGAGCGAGCACAGAACATGCAACATCCCCATAGTCACGATACACGACACGGCACAAGACGATTTTCTCTGCAATTTTTCAATCTCCATAATACTCTGGATGAATAACAGATCCATTGTGTCGTGAAGTCTTACCTACATACTTTCTCCAGAAATCTCTTGTGACATCCCATACTAAACTCGTAAAATTACAATTAATATTAATTGTAATTTTACGAGTTTAAGTATATACTTGACTGATTGGGCTTACAATATGTAAAATTTAATATTAAGTTGGTCTTGATCACCATGCAAAATTTGAACTTAATGTGAACATTTTGATTGTCGACCAATCAGAAGATATTATTTAAACTTAAGAGGGCTTGGTAGTGAGCGTGGCCTTGACGAGTTTTTTAATCGATTTTTATCAATATCTTTTTCCAGTGTAATTTGTGTTTAGAACCCGAAAATTACTAAATTTTCGGGTTCTATACACCTGTAGGACAAAGTAAATCAAATAAACCATTACAAGCTATGGAATTATTTTCATTGAACTGTTCTGAATTCACGTCCATAGCCCTATTTTGTTAACAATTACACTGGAAAAAGATATTAATAGAAATCGATTAAAAAACTTTTCAAGGTCAAACTCACTACCCAGCCGTCTTAAACCAATTAGAGGATTTGTCCTTTGAACTGCATCCGATTTTATGCGCTAGCTCAAAACTGCTTTCATTTTACTTTACATTGTGGATAGCTTGGCTGCTTTACAGGCCTTGCCTTGGAACAGAAGCTTAAAGAGGGCAGGGATGACAATTTAGTATAAATTTTTCAAGATTACGGAATAAAATGACCTTTAAATGACAAAACTTTTGAAAATAACGACAGATTAGACTGAAAATTGGCAAAAACACCTCAAATGTTGGTACCAATGACCACGCGAAGTTTTAAGTTGATCGGTCAATCTGTTCTAGTTTAAATGTCAAAAATCACATGAAAAATGGTTTTAAATTTTAACCAATAGGAGGATTTGGCTGAAACTTTTTATGATTGGGTACAATGTTAGTTGCAATGTTTTTGCTAAATTTCAAATTGATCGAAGCAACCAATCAAAAGATAATTTTTTTAAAATTTGAACCAATCACGGGAGGCCGTTCAAAAACGATCCCAGGGATCTCATAGATTATGTTAGTATGTGTACAAAATTTCAGATCGATTGCTTGAGCGGTTTGACCTGGGCTGTGACCACAAAAAAAAAAAAAAAAAAAAAAAAAAAAAACAAACACACAGAGAAAGTGCCATAAGAGTACCGTGGTGACGCTCGCTACGCTCGCTCAATGATCTATGCCTAATGCTAATGTATAATTTCATTTTCAAACAATCCGATCTAAGTGCAGTTAATCAACGGAACAAAATATACCTACGTCTATATAATAGATTGGGCTAACATAACATACCCTTTAAATTAATTTTATGAGAAAACGTAAATTTCAAATAAACCCTAACATTTTGATTTATACTTTTAGTATACCTACAAAAAATGTAACGAATTGCCAATAGGACAGTTACGATTTATTTTTGAATTTATTTCAAACCCGACTATAATAATTTCTTTATTCATAACAAAAAATATACAATTTTTCATTAATAAATATCAATTTGAAATTCCGTAAATATTATTCAGTATGTGGAAAATCAGTGTGATGTTATATTCATCAACCAACAATGATGTTGCTATGGCAACAATAAAGCTAGGACAGCACATGACGTTAATTCTTTGTCCCGCCATAATGTGCACTGAAATAATTTATTTTATTTATTTATTTATTTAATAACAGCTTAGGAATCACTTACAGATATTATCTTAACAATAACACGAGTCAGTTACAAATTCCAGTGGCTGCTAGTCGACTAATGGTAATTACATGGTAATTAATGGTAAATTGATTAACATACAAGCTAAAAATACAAGGGTTAATATGTAATATACAATGAATGAGGTGACATGATAGTTATTGATGTACAGGAGAAAAAAAGTAAATAAATATGAGCTGAGTTAGGTTAAGATATTAAGTTGTAAATTATGTTAGGGCTAAACAGCAGAGTTGAAAACGGCATTAAACATGTTTAGTTTGGGGGGCAAGACATCCATGAGATCTTTAGGAAGATTGTTCCACAGACGGGTAGTTTGACCCAGGAAGGAGTGTCGTCCCGTGTCCGAGTTGAAGCGAGGAATGAAGATCTTCAGTAGATGAGCGGTTCTTCCCTGGTACGTTGACGGAGTGATGAGTTTCGCTACATCTTCCCAGGCAGGGAGGCCGGTCATGGTCTTGAAGAGACAACGGAGGGCAGCTCGGGATCTTCGCCGGTGAAGCAATTCCCATTTGAGTTTTGCTTTAGTCTTGCTGACGCTAAGACATGGTCGATTCAGCTCTTTTGACCATCGGCGGTGATTGTCCACAACATAGCGGGCCGCTTTGTTTTGGATGGATTCTAATGCATATTTCATATTCTCAGTGTGGGGGTTCCAAACGGCACTGCAGTACTCCAGCAGGGGACGTATCAGGCATTTGTAAGCGTGTTCCTTAGTTGCTGGCAGACTCCCTCTAAGGTTACGCATTACAAAATGTAGTTTCCGTTTGGAATTTGACTGGGTTAGGTTGATGTGATTATTTCAAGATAGATTTTGATGGAGGTTAATGCCAAGATATTTAAAGGATTTTGATTTGGAAAGTTGGAGTCCATTTAAGGTGTACTGAGAGTCTATTGCAATCTTCTTCTTAGTGAAACTTATAATGCATGTCTTGTCTTCATTAAGCCTCATCTCGTTAGTTGTCGTCCAAAGATGGATCTTGTAAAGGTCGTCTTGCAAGGACTGTTTATCGGCTTTGCAGGTGATGGGAGCATAGATAATACAGTCGTCTGCAAATAGCCGTAAATATCCTTCGACTATATCATTTATGAAGCCGATGAATAGCGCTGGGCCAAGGACAGTCCCCTGCGGTACGCCAGAAGTAACGTTGACTGGTGTTGATAATGACTGCCCAACCTTGACAGTCTGCGATCTGCTTGTTAGAAATTCTTCAATCCATGCAACAACTTTTACATCCAAGTTCATTTTGAAGAATTTCTTAATTAGGATACGGTGCGAGACAACATCAAAGGCCTTGGAGAAATCGAGGAATAAACCGTCCACTTGGGTTCCCTTGTCAATATAGTCTGCAAGTTGCTGCGTGAATCCAATTAGTGAGGATTCACAAGAGAAATTCTTCCGGAAGCCGTGCTGAGCGTTGGTGAGCCAGTTGTTTTTCTCCCAGGTGTCGTGAATGTGGTCGGTGATCAGACGCTCAAGAATCTTGCAGACAATGGATGTGTTGCTGATTGGGCGGTAGTTGGTGGGGTCACTCCGAGAGCCTTTCTTAAAGATAGGGAGAATGGTTGCTGTCTTCCAATCTTTCGGTAGCTGGCAGTTGTTGATAGAGATGGAGAAGAGTCTGTTATGGTAGGGGGAGACACTGAGGCGAGCCATTTTCAGAATTTGAGAGGGAATTCCGTCGGGCCCAGGAGCTGTATTGAATTTAATTTTTGAGATTATGGAACTGATTTTATTAGTATTGAGAGTGAAGCACAAAGTGTCAGTGATAGGGGGTTGGGGGAAGGGGTATTTTGCTGGAGCAGCTGAGAGTCGGTATTAAAGACCCTTTGGTACTGCTCATTTAGTTCCTGCGCTTTTTCTTCATCTGTAGTGGCTAATGATCCGTCATCTCGTTTAAGAGCGGGGATTGAATTGTGGTTTCCTTTCTTGGAGTTAATGTGGGCGTAGAAGTTTTTCCAGTTGTCCTGCCTGTTGACAACTAAAAGTTTCTTCATGTGTTCAGCGAGAGCAACTTTCTTGGCGACTTTGAGTTGACGGGTTAGGTTGTGAAATGTCGAGTGTGGGCTTTTTCTTGTTTTATAGGCAGCTCTACACTTCCGCTTTAGTCTCCGTATCTCTTGAGTGTAGTATTTGGGGTCGCAGTTGTCTGTTCGGATGATGCGTTGGGGGACATAGAGGGCTTGGACTTCAGAGATAATTTGAAACTAGTCCAGAAAGTGTGGATATCACCTGTTTGGGAGCTCCAGTTAGAGAAGGAAGCGAATAGGTGATGGGTGATGGCTGCTACGTCAGCTTTTTTTAATATTCATATTGACGGAGGAAAATTTTGGCTATTGACAGTGGCGGCCGGTGCCTTGTTTAGTAGGTGGGGCGCAATACCGAAGTTTGCCTCGACCCCACGGGGGGTCTCGGGGGAACCCCCAGCCGGCGGAGCCCACCCGCCGGAGGTGGAAATTTTTGAAATAATGAACACTATCAAGTCATAAGTTAATGATTTGTGAGCGTTCCATTTAAGTTTAGTGTTGTTGAGAAATCGCACTTATTACGTCGTGCAGTAAGTAGTTTCTTCTGTCATCAAAAGCATAGCCGGGTTTTCTCTGATTCCGCACCAAGTAGAAATAGTTATTGGCGCCTTTTTTTTATAATTGTTTCCCCGTAGCCGTCTCATTTTCATCTTGCATATGATTCCATTTTATTTTTCCATACTAATATTGTTGTTGATTCTTATATTGTTGCCTAGATATATTGTTCCATGAATTCATTAAAGAAAGCATTGTTGAGTTGACACTCAACTCAACAATGAGTCTGGTAGCGATTGGACGGGTTTTCCTATTGTTGTTAAAAATTCGTTCTTAGTGCGCATACGATATGGCATTTTGGAAAACATTGGTTGGCTTATATTTCTATTAGGTAAATAAAGAGCAAGCAGTGAAACAAAATAACGCGTTTATAGTTCACAACCACACATTCATGTGTGCCATTCCATCCAAAGATAAAAACATTGATTTGAGAATTTTGTGTACTAAGAAGACACACAGCTCGACAAAGTCGATGCGCCACTTACATTATGAGTCTACATTATGAGTCTTGTAGTAGAGTAGGAGACAATGATGTACCGATAGGTACTGATGAACAAAACATAATTTACACTGATAATTATTTAATTTATCTGAAGAAATCCATAAGAAAAACATTAACGCTTCAAAACGATTAGCGGGAACGTTGAGTGATGGACGAGAAGTATGATCCACGAGCTAAAAGCATCAAGCCCGATGATTGCCGAATGCCGTCGGCACAAAGATTCTGTGCCCCAACACCGCGGTTCGGCTCGAGCGCTGCTATGGCGAGAACGCAAGAGCGCATGCGTCAACTTCTAGAACGACGTCACGAGTGGGGCACGGTATTAGCTGTGCCCCTGGTTGCCTACCCAGCCAGGTGCCGCTAAGATTTCAAGCGGGCGACGGAATATACAGTAATTTCATTGATTTGGAGAGCGTATGGATGGGAGTTTCAACATTTTACATTACAAATTGAACATTTAAATTGTTCAAATTGAACATTTAATTTGTTCTCAGAATAATTATTGGTTGTTATTTGCAGAATATTATAATAAATCATTGAGGAATTAAATTATGTTTTTTTTTATTTATAACCTGATATTTTAGGTAGGGCACGTGCCCCTGTGCCCCAATGCACCAGCCGCCACTGGCTATTGATTATCCTGACAAAATTATTCTACGCCCACTATTTATGGTATTCGTGAGTATGAATCAAAGGAAAATTTTAGTTGAAAAGTGTACGCCGTTAATATAAAAGTGACATTGTTAACATAAACTGCGTGCATTGCATTTTATGTAAATAAGAAACTATGGAAAACTATTAATCGTAGAAAACAATGTATGTAACAATGATCTTTTCTTTGCTAAGTGTGCGTCGTTAAAGAAACTCGCCAGCCTTGTTGCCGTGTGTGCGTCATTAATATTCAGTCAAAGCGTGATACATTATGTGTATTTATTCAGTGAGAGCAGAAAATTTAGTTTTGGACATAAGATTTAGCTCGTTGTATTAATTTTTTTTTAGTGAATAAATATTCATTGAATAATTAAAAGGATAGGTAACATTTTTCTGATATTATAACCGTTCTAATGCATCTCCACTAATTAGTAATTGGTATTGGATAGTGGTAGTTTCTGTACATAGGGGATGTTGCAGTTTGAGTCCACTTGATGGATGATAAAGGGTTGCCGGTGGAAGGTGGGAAGGAACCGCTCGTGGCTTATCAAAGCGAATAAAGCAAGCATCTTTATCTGAAACGTATGGCTCGAATCTATGCATTTTTGTCTATTTGTTGTTCCTTAAGGTCAAACGGAATAACGGATTTTGCCAATTTATTCACAACACATTTTTTTACTATCCTGATTGAGGCTTTAATGATTTCTAGAAGATAAGTGTTAGTTTTAAATACCTCTTGAGTGTTTATCGTTTAAAGTGGAAATGCATTTCCATGCAGTCATTCTGACTCAAGCAACTCGTTCAGTCGAGTAAAAGAGGGTTGCGCACGCAGGTGCAAAGATACAGGGTGACAGCATCGTCACCGGTGGTATGACAGTTTGTAGAAGCATTCTCTACCTTCATTCCATTCTCCTCGGAGATCTCTAACTCTCATTAGCGCGTTGTGTCTAGTGTCCGTCCGTCCGACC
The DNA here is from genome assembly GCA_934045905.1 of Leuctra nigra. NCBI lineage: Eukaryota > Metazoa > Arthropoda > Insecta > Plecoptera > Leuctridae > Leuctra > Leuctra nigra. The sequence continues at coordinate 40,898,811 of OW203764.1, read as the reverse complement.
GGATAGCTCATTTGGTAGAGCTCTCGCCCGGCTATTGAGAGGTCCCGGTCCGATAGGATATTTTTACAACGCACATCCCTTCATAACAATCTGAATATAGGAAAACGTTCATTTGTCGTTCGTGTTATGCTTTTTATAACCTGTCTTATCTGTAAAGGGAATTTCAGTTCGACTTCGAGGTGTTGCCCGTTTCGGTGCTCGATCATCAACGCGTTACACTGGGCGTTTTCCTAGTTATTAGTGAACATCATAGCATTTACTCTCGACTGAGGAACACCACGACCCGCCTCAGTCAAGTAGGTCGGTCGCGGGAATCGAAGTAAGGACTTCCGGGATACAAGTTTAGGGCGTTACTGCCTGAGCCAACTTGCTCCAGTAATATTAAACTTGATGCATAAATTAGGCTTGGCGCTTAAAATGGATAAGTTGGAATATAATTATTCAAAACCACAAGATGAATTTTATCAGCATCTTTAACAGAAATAAATGTCCTTTAAATATGACATTTTACGGGACAAAGACATGAACGTCATGTTCTGTCATTATTTTTTTGTTGCTATGGCAACTTCTTTGTTGTTTGATAAATATTACATCACAATGATATCCAACATACTGTTAAAGTCCCTCAAAGATATTTACGTAATTTAAAATTGATATTAATTCATGTAAATGTTTATCCCAGAAAAAACACTCCGTGTAAAAATACCAGCCAAGTCTCTTTAACTATAAAAAAAAATAGACGAAATCTAAAAATTCAGCACTGAAAAGGAGTGATATCAAAAAAGGAGCCAAGTCAACGAATTTTCCAAATTTTAATCGTACCATTGAAATAAAAATATCAACCCCCGAGAAATACTTAAAAAAAGGACTTGGCGCATCGTTTTTTTAAAGACACTTTTCTATCCTAAAAGTATAGGAAGAACTCTACAAGTATATTTTCCTGAGTATATCACATTCATTATCGACGAATCATACTACGTTTTAATATAACTAGTACTCTTACCTACTGGCAGTTTTGGTATTTTGTCAATATTCAGAGGAAATAAACGGATAAACGAATAACGAATAAACGGAAGCGGCCTAGTCTATTCGTTATTGCCACTATTTCTAGGGTCATATTAATCAATCATACTTCTCAATATCGTGACTGAGGGAAATAGCGAAAGCGCTCATTACAAGAAGGCCGTCAATGAGATTTGTATAAGTGACTAGTGCACTGAGCCATGCTGCTCAAATAATTACTGACTAGATTTTTATCTAAAGTAATACGTTATGTAATTTATGAATTTTTTTGGTATAAAATGTTAATTAATAGCAATTAATTACACGGCGAGAAGGTTCAAAGTATAATGCTGTAGTAGGTATGTTGATGTACCCACAAAACTATAGGTACCTACCAATCACAAACACAACTGTTCTGTATTTATTGCTTGTAAGACAATGCTATGTTTCTTTGCGTACTTATATTTAAATTTAAAATATTTTACAGAATGTTCAATATTTAATTTGAAAGTTTTGTCCCAATTTTTCTAGGCATTTCTGAACTACGTAGTATGTGAGTGGCATAAGCTTAAGAATAGAAAAATGTCTTTAAAAAAACGATGCGCCAAGTCCTTTTTTTAAGTATTTCTCGGGGGTTGATATTTTTATTTCAATGGTACGATTAAAATTTGGAAAATTCGTTGACTTGGCTCCTTTTTTGATATCACTCCTTTTCAGTGCTGAATTTTTAGATTTCGTCTATTTTTTTTTATAGATAAAGAGACTTGGCTGGTATTTTTACACGGAGTGTTTTTTCTGGGATATCACTTCTTTTGTTAGTTTATTCATACAGCTTGTAGCACATGTCCGAGCAGGGACTAATTTCTTTAAAAAAATACGCCTCAACCGATTTGGTTACTATGAAAAGTTGCGTTTGGTATAAGATGAAAATGATTATCCAAGAAGAATAGCTTAAGTTTCGTTATAATTGATCCAGCCGTTTTCGATACATGACGTCACTTCCGGTTTTGAAATAGCGGCCGAATTCCGGTATAGGTAATAAGAAAACAATCTAGTTTTATCTAGTTGATACCTTCATGAACGACCATCTGAATTCCTAATCCCTATATTTCCGTAAAATCGGTCATGCCGTTTGTAATATATGACGTCACTTCCGGTTTCATTTAGTGGTTCCTGCCGCCATTTCCGGTACCATTAATTTATTTATTCATTTTTCACAATTGATTTTTCAAATAAATAGCAGAATGAATACGCAGGAGCTAGTTCAGTTGCAATCGGTACAGGCGTTTTAGATATATGACGTCACTTCCGGTTTCAGGAATGGCGGCCGAGAACACTGCTACCTTGAATATATAAATTGTATTGTCTATGTTACAATGTAAGTTAATTATGTACGTATTTTAAGTATAATTTGTTGAAATAAGTTAAATATTGCGTATTTATGACGTCACTTCCGGTTTAGAAAATAAGAAAATAATATTTTTTTTATTGATACTTCATATAGATGACCATCTAAATCGAATGGCGCTAATTTCGTTCTAATCGGTCCAGACGTTTTTGAGTTATGACGTCACTTCCGGTTTCAAAATGGCGGCTTCCGGTTGGTTTTATAAAAAGGCACCTCAGACGCCAAAAGTGAACATGTGGTAAAAATTTCAGGTCGATCGGTTCAGCCGTTTAGGCTGTGGCGGTGATAGCGACGTTTCGTGATATCATCAGAATCATCATCATCTTCAGAATCAGAAAGTGGTGTAATTTCACTGTTTTCTCGGTCCTCTAGCGCGCAAATGGCATAACCTATTGTTCCCAAATTTGGTATATGTAGTGGGGTGGGCCATAGCTCGAAATTAAGATATTTCGCAACAATGTGAGATTTACCAATTTTGAGATCCAGTAGGCCGAAAATGCCATGTTGTTGCTTACAGTAAAAGTGTTTGGTCTGCTCCTCAGTTTATTAGGCATTTACGGTATGTTGAGTGACTGTGAGTGTATAGTACGACTTGGCTGGGTGGAGCGACCGCTCCACTAGATATTTTGAGTTATTTGAAATCAATTCCAATGAAAAGACGTAACTGTCCGAATATTGGCCGTAGGTTTTTTTTTGTATAGACCAAAAGAAAAACTATAATGTAAGTGTTATTATGAAATTAAGGTTCTCTCATGAAATTAATTTAAAGTCAATGTAAGATGTAAGACCAATCATTTATATAGACGTATTCTTTGTGCTATGAATTGATTAACTGCACACACACACCGAATTGTTTGCAAATGAAATAATACATCAACAAAAGTATCATATTATCAAATTCATTCTTTTCACATTATGAATCTCTAACACAATATAGATAGAACATATTGAGAAAATGAGTCGAAATCTCGCTAGAACTCGGCCACCTTAGCCTGAGCGAGATTCGAACAAAGGTCTACAGGGTTGCTTCGACAGTTAGAGAAAATACCAGTTTCCCTGACATCAGTAGATATCTCCCCCATCCCTTGTTTTACTCGAGCACAGAGAGAGATAGCAGCTAGAGTAAGAGGTCTGACCGGTTTGTACAGGCAATCGGCAAATTAATAGACAAGAGATGATACTCTAACTTTTCATCACGATCAATTTATGTTTGGCCGAGACATGTGCAAAGGATTGGATGAAAACAGAATAAAATTGTTTTTTGAGCTCACAGCAAGATTTTTTAAACTAATTAATTCCTATAGGTACTTATTGTACACAAATACAAAGAATCACAATGTCCACAAAGCTCAGGAGCTCATGTAAATGGACTTCGGGCCTTCTACCTATGAGGTACAGAATTATGTTGCCGAGTTAAAAGAGTAAAAATTCAACACTCAATCGCTTTTAAATATTATTATCTGTATTAATATCAGTTAGACTGTTCCTTCCTCAGCGGTAGAATGCCTTATGTCCATTTTCTCGTTTTTGTGGTGCAAACTTTTGGAATGACTTACGAATCCGATTAAATACTGTTATTAAGGTTTTCTCTTACCCGCAACGAGTAATGTCACAATTACAAATAAGTAATATGAACCCATAAACACTGGTTCCCGAGCTCGCCTCTGGAATCTTTAAATTGGACTGCCGCTGTACCTCAGAGGTTAACCTCTGAGGTACAGCTACTTGAATATGCTCACGTAAAGACAACGTTGTCGTTGAGGTTGGCAGGCGCTTTCCACTGCAGCTTCACACTGGACTTATCAACTGCGTTGCTGTGGGTAACCGTGTCCCCCTAGGGCAAAACAAACATCCAACATTATAAACACTTTAGTCAAACATCCAACATTATAAACACTTTATTCAAACATCCAACATTATCAACACTTTAGTCAAACATACAACATTAGCAACACTTTAGTCAAACATCCAACATTATCAACACGGTCGGGCTGGCCTAAAGGAAAAACGCTAAAATGGGGTAAATTTAACCCCCCCCCCCCCCCCCCCTCTTCAAAGAATTTGTTTGACATCATTTTAGCTGAAATGTAATATGGTTAAAAATGACTATATCAAAACGTGATGTTACACTGGCCCCAGACCCCCCCCCCCCTCCCCCTTCCATGTCTCATCACAATAAATTGCTGGCTTTGTTGAAATTTTAAAATTGAATATTATATAGAATTACTATTTTAAATATAAACCGTTGTTTCTTTAACTAAAATTTGATTAATTCAGACTTAAATTTAATAATTAAGGGGACTCAATACCCGTTTGATTTACGTTTGATCTGACTAGCCTACAAGCCCACGGTGTACGCCATTTTATTTCCCAGTAAAAAAATGGGTTACCTTTCAGTACAATTATCAAGTTATAGTGGTGTTGACTACAATAATGCGGTTTGTACTGAAGTGCATCACAAAAGATTGCTCTCTAATGTTTCATAAGACACTTTAACAATAAAAATGCTTAGCTTTCTTGAAAGGGCTTTTAGTGAAGTAAAGATGTCTAAAATTAGTGCATTTGTGATACCTTTCGTGAAAATTGGGACCCTTACTAAATCGAGTATGAGGAATCCAAAAATCAATGGCACCAACCTGAGAAATTAATACTTTCTGCGTAATTAGCATAATTAGCATAATTAATAAACATAGATAAAATAATATAAAATTTTATAATATGGTCTTTATGTGTATCCATCAAAAGCTCGTCATGTCAACAATCCATATAAATCATAAAAATTTCAATTTTTTCATTCACATAATAATTAATCGTATAATTAGTTATTTTTTAAAAATCGTTATTCAGCAAAAAGCTTAAAATGACCCTCTCCGATTTTGAAAAAACTTGGTAGGATTGGTCACAAGCCCAAAGAAAACCATACGTATGTTTTGGTTTGTCCATTTATTGAGTACTTTTGGATTTCCAGGCCCTCAAAAATCGAAAAATCGAATTTTTATCAAAATTTTGTGTTTAGTTCCTAATTAGCATAATTAATAAAATTAATTATGCTAATTAGTTATAGATAGATAATTAATTATAATTAATTATGCTAATTAGGAACTTAACACAAAATTTTGATCAAAATTCGATTTTTCGATTTTTGAGGGCCTGGAAATCCAAAAGTACTCAATAAATGGACAAACCAAAAAACACGTATGTTTTAATTTGGGATTGTGACCAATCAATTAATAATTAATTATGCTAATTAGGAACTAACACAAAATTTTCATCAAATTCGATTTTTCGATTTTTGAGGGCCTGGAAATCCAAAAGTACTCAATAAATGGACAAACCAAAAAATACGTATGTTTTACTTTGGGCTTGTGACCAATCCTACCAAGTTTTATCAAAATCTGAGGGGGTCATTTAAGCTTTTTGTTGAATGGCGATTTTTATAAAATAATTAATTATGCGGTTAATTATTATGTGAATGAAAAAAATTAATTTTTTATGATTTATATGGATTGTAGACATGACGAGCTTTCGATGGATACCCATAAAGACCATATTATAAAATTATATATTATTTTATCCATGTGTATTAATTATGCAACTTATGCTAATTACGCAGAGAGTATTAAAGTCTCAGGTTGGTGCCATTGATTTTTGGATTCCTCATACTCGAATTAGTAAGGGTACAAATTTTCACAAAAGGTATCATAAACGCACTAATTTGCCATTATATAAGACATCTTGACTCCACTATTTGTGAATTACGAAGAAACATCGACCAAAGACAGATTATCAGCCTGTGTTCAACTGGACAATACAAAGATATTAAACACATACCTGTAATTGTACATCCTAATTCTTCCTTATTTTTCACCACGATTCTTCTCATATCAATTACACATCACGAAACATCTCCAACTCGCCTGTGCTGTCAATGCATTCATCATTTTCGTCCACCACATTTTACGCAATTTTTTTACAGTCGCGACATCATAAAACCTATTGAACAGCATAAGGAGGCCGTGACGACGAAAATGATGAATGCATACGGCACAGGCGAGTTGGAGATGTTTCGTGATGTGTAATTGATATGAGAATAATCGTGGTGACAAATAAGGAAGAATTAGGATGTAGAATTACAGGTATGTGTTTATGTTCCTTCGTAATTCACAAAGCCTTTTCAAGAAAGTTAAGCATTTTCATTATTAAAGTGTCAATAAACATTAGAGCGATCTTTTGTGAAGCACTTCCGTACAAACCGCATTAGTGTTGTCAACACCACTATAAAGATAATTGTACTGAAAGGTAACCCCTTTTTTCCTGGGAAATAAAATGGCGTACCCCGTGGGCTTGCAGGCTAGTCAGATCAAACGTAGGCATCAAACTGGTCACGTGGGGATGAGTCGCCTTAAGAAATTAAAATCAATCTCCAATGAAAGCATGAAAATCTAGAAGGCTTTGATTGAATCAAAGTACTTATATGTGATGCGATCTGTAAATAGGGACCTGTGGGTGAAGGAAAGTGATTTCCAGCTTTTAAGCTCTTTGAAAAGAGGAAAAAATTATGAATAAATCATAAAAAAAATATAAAATTCTGATAATAAATATAAAAGTTATATATTTTTAAATTTTTATAATTCGAAAATTTAAAAGCAGGAAAAATTAAGTTAAAGTGAAACAACGGGCTTTTAATTTTTTTAGATTTTTTATTTATTTATTTATTGTATTTGTATTCACAGAGATTGAAGAAAACACCACTAGGTAGCAGATAAAGCTATAATCCGAAAATCGATAAAATAGCTATTTTAACACAATTGCATTTTGCAGCAAATTAACTCTTTCACCCACAGGTCCCTTTTGACAGATCGCATCACATATTCTATGTTTTAATGACTTGAAAACAGCGTGCTAATTTGACATTTTACTAAAAAATGTGAATTCATTAATTAATTACTCCGAAAGTTGCAAGAATTCAGCTTGGGGCCATAAATTTTTGGATTTGTCATGGTCGAATTAGTAAGTACACAAAGTTTCATGTTTCTATCACTATTTGCACTATTGACCCCTAAATTGCGGTTTATGGACTGCACTATATGGCCTTAGTGTGTGTGCTAAGAATGAAATCTCACCATTACGACACAATTCAAGGCCTTGGAGTTGAACGGAATTCCCGAGAAGATCCCCACAGTCTTGTTATTTGTCACACTCCTGGCTTGTATCATGAATCCGGCAAAGAGCGCGCCTCCCGACTTGGACGTGATGGTGACAGTCACGGCGTCTCCTGGCGCCATCTGTGTGGTGGTAGCGCGAACCACGAAGTCTGCGCTGTTACCAGGTCTTGGCGCAACCCCGTGTTGAGGCGTCATGTTGTCGCACGCGGCGCTGGGGGCGCCATTCGGAAAACCGAGTGCCACCGTTGTGAATGACACAACCACGAGCAAGATCCTGGAACAATATTGAACACTAAACTCCGTTTCATGGGGTCTAGAGTCCTAGATAGCATGTGCAGGTATAGGACTACCCATGTTAAACAGGACTCTAGACTGCATGAAACGGAGTTTAGCTGACCCGCTCGGCGTTGCGTGCTTGTGGGGAGGGATACACATGATATAAGCAACCCGCATTACACCTATGTGAGACGGGCTGCCTTAATTACCCGGCGCAGCAATCTTGTACATAGAGATCCATGTAGAACATGCAGAGCAGTGTATTTAATTTTCTATTTTGGGTATTTTTTTTCAATTAATACTCATATTCAACCAAATGAAATTGGCCATTTCGTTAAACTAACTTTGAATCTATTGGAAGAAAAACAGAAAACTTTAGACAAGAAGTGAGGTTGTTGGCGTTAACAATGTAATGATTGGTAACACTCAATGAGCAATAGACCACATTTTAAATTATCGAGATAGCTCTGCTTTTCAAAAAAATTCATGTGCAGTACCGTGATCCCCATATTTATTAGTGTTTTTCAACAATGGATCATAACATGAATAGGTAGATATTAGGATCACGGTACTGCATATGACATTTTTTGAAAAGCAGAGCTAACTAGATAATTTAAAATGTGGTACATTAAAGCTGCTATAAACTTTTACCCCATGTGACATGTTGTACAAAAACAAAAACTTGTAAAAAGAATGCCAAGCACCTTCCCACCTAAAACAATTGAGATCTAAAAGAAGGGCCAAGCAATAATATATTGTTTTAACATTTTCGCACTTAAAGTTCGTGAAATTATTTCGCCCAGTTACTGCCGCCAAGCACAACACTATAAGCCTAACGTTTCTCCAAATTTGAAGAATAAAATCTATGTGAACCATCATTGTAAACTTTAACAAAATTATAAAAATTAAAAACAACTTAAAAAATAAATTTCAAATCGAAATAAAAAAAAATAAAAATAAAGCTTGGCGCATTGAATTTGCACCGACCATGTAGACTTATTCCATCTTCTTCCTACTTTCTGTCTTTCTTCGGCTCCTTTATCGTCATCTTCTTTCTTTTGTTGCCTTCTTTTTGACAAAATGTGCCCAGCTTTATTTGTAACTTTTTAATTTCGATTTTTTTTTAAGTGGTTTTTAATTTTTATAATTTTGTTAAAGCTTACAATGATGGTTCACATAGATTTTATTCTTCAAATTTGGACACAACGTTAGGCTTATAGTGTTTTGCTTGGCGGCAGTAGCTGGGCGAAATGATTTCACGAATTTTAAGTGCGAAAATGTTTAAATTGGTGGTTTAAACAATATATTATTGCTTGGCCCATCTTTTAGATCTCAATTGTTTTAGTTGGTAAGGTGCTGAGCAGTCTTTTTACAAGTTTTTGTTTTTGTACAACATGTGATTTACTTATGCTTGATGATTAATTCTGTAATATCCAACTCCGTTTCATTCATTTTCTTTTCAATTAAAAAGTTGAAATGTTTCAATAAAAATAAAAGTTTCAATGAAATAACCTAACAATTTAAATACAGAAATACATAATTTTACAAATTATAATAACTGATTTCAATATTTATAGTTCGTTGTTTGCCATCATCATGATTTACCTACGCCTTCCTAGTATTTACCTGGGGCTGGATTCACAAAAGGTTTTAAGCCCTATACCGGCATAACTTTATGTCGGTATAGCATTATAACTACCAATGTCTCTATTACCAAGTTATTACCATGTTAAAACTTGATATTTTATCATTTTAAATGGCGATCTGAATAATTATATTTATAAAGATATGCTGGTAAAACATGGTAATTACTAATATTGATATTAGTTTTTTCCGTCATAAAGTTATACTTTTTTGTGAATCCAGCCCCTGGTCTTAAATATCTTAGATATTATTAATATGCTTCTTGCCAATCCTTCAACCACACAAATACATAGAAATCCCTATGGCCCAGAACTGGTACATTAGGTGGCCATGGTGCAAACACGATTTTTCTTCAAAAAATATTTCTCTGTTGTTTATTTTGTGAAAAATATAGTACCTAATTATGTGTTTTTCTTGTACTTTGAATATATTTATGTCCATAAAAAAATAATCTGACCAAAATATTTGATACAACAGGATATAAAAAATTCTACAAACAATGCATATGCCTTAAGGTGGCCATAATTGGTACACCTACCCTATAACTTGGCTGGGTGGAGCGACCGCTCCACTATATATACTTTCTACAAATATCTCAATTCTAAACTAGGACGATTAATCGTCCTATAGCACTAAATGAATAAGCGTGTAAGGCTCCAATTACTTACAATAAATAACACAGGCGTTTTAGTATAAGTAAGTTTAGTACAATAGTAGAACAATGTGTGTTTAGTACAATGTCTTACTGACATAATACACATACACATATTACACTCACATCTATGTAATAAGGTACCTATACCTTTGGAAACATAAATATAAATCAAATCAATCAATCTGAACCAGACGCTCGCTTCACCCTATTAACAATTATTGTATACTCATGAATATAACTCCACAGTATACAACCTTTTAATAACATTATTAATTTTGTATGTATGTATGTATGTATGTATTTTATTGTACAACTTAGGAAAATAACATTACATGTTTGTTTTTTTTGAATTTTGAATTTTGAATTTTGAATTAATTTTGAATTAATTCAAAATTTAATTTTGAATTTTTTTTTATTTTTTTATTTTTTTATTTTTTGAATTTTGAATTATTTTATAACTAATGCATCACTCGTATTCGTTTGACATCCCTGGAAACATGATTCTGTATACAACGTAACGTGTGATTGTGTACTTACATATTACTGCAGTTGAACGTCATCTTCAGCTGGCTTTTGTTCTCTATATGGACTCGAGAGTCTCGACTGTTTCTCCCTCCCGTTGGCACATTGTGATGACTTACACTGGGTTCCGTCACCGTACACATTACCTGATACATACTAAGTGTAAGTGATGCAAATTATTATGAGTTACTCTAAATAATATACAATTAGTAGCTTAAACCTTGGCTGACCTTGCTGTGTTTACATAAATTAGAAAACTATTAACGAGTACATCGTGTTGTGTTGCTGTTTATGCTAAAATATTCAGATTTTTTTTTAGATAACTAGGCGAAGTCAAAATTTAGTCTACATATTCATAATATTCATTTCAGTTTCACAATAGTTGCAGCTAAAATATACCGAATAACAAACAATCCGTAGAATTATGAGTCTAGCGGCCAAATCTGATATCCTGGAAAAAAATATCTTTCTGCACTGAAGGAGTGATACCAAACGATAAATGTTTATTTACCAGACATAAAAAATATCCGTATTTGCAAATTTGCATTTTTCAAAATCTATGTCCCTAAAGAAATACTTTTGGACTGCTTTTCAATTCTGCATGGTTTCCTTTTTCTATGATTATAACCACCGTCATAAAGGTCCGTAATTTTAAAATCACTCTTTGCTTTATCTCTTGGCAGCTGGCAATTATTAATATGCGAGTAGTTTATGTTCACGCTGAATGTTTTGAAAAAGCTTGAAATGGTATTTGTAATTTCTTTTTAGAATATAGTATAGGATTATTTTCATTTGCATTTACTCAAAATACTTTTAATCCTCCTCAAGGTCCAAAGTCTATTGATCTTCCTGTTCAATGCAATAAGACATCGTATAAGAATAACAACTAATAGTATTAACACACGAATTAGAACTGTTCGTAACGTACACTTGGCCAAACAAAACTTGAACGTTCAATAAATCTGATTGGCTGATAAATGTAAGATCGCACCATCAGAAGTCAGTCCAAGCGATCTCCTTGTCTCACTCTAGTAGGTGACCACTCATTTCAATGATAATAACAAGCTTTGATTGGTAATGGGACATGACCAGCAGTCATTCAAATTTGGTCAACGTTCAAGTTTTGTTTGGCCGAGTGTACGTATTTGGTGTGAACCAATAAGACGAAGCTATTTCAATTTAGAGAGTACATTAGGGTCAATGATAGGTAAAAATATGATATGAACGAAATATGACTGCATAATTTCAAATAGCTCAGTAAAAAAATACGAAATGTAAATTAGAAATATATAAAGTGCTATAGGTACATCTCGCATACCGGGTGGCCCAAAAAAACCGCACAATGGGCGAGACGTCGCTATGACGAAACTACTCAAACAAATTAAGCTGAAAATGTCACATAATATATACAAATACAACGGTTTGATGTGTGAAAGTTTCAAAAACACTACTTATATTGGAAAAAATTAAAGATGCTAGAAATAGGTTGTCGAAAAATCGGTTATACGGAGCCACGTTCAGAAATCAGCCATAGGCCGGGACGCTGTTTCTTCAAAACTACTAACGATATCAAGTTGAAAATTTCACATATTATTCAAAATACATTGCCATCAATTGTGTACAAATTTCAATACATTTGGATCGTTGTAGCAAAAGTTGTGGAATCTTGAAGTTGAGCTTCAAAGCAGAATATACGGGAGATCATTTTCACAAGTTTTATTACACACGATAATTTGTAAAGTAAAATAACGTTCGGATTGTCTACTTCTAAGCTGAACTTCAAGATAACATAACTTTTCTTCTATTTATCCAAATGTATTGAAATTTTTACAAAATTGATAGCAATACATTTTGAATCAAATTTATAATTTTCAGTTTGATATCGTTAGTATTTTTGAATAAACAGCGTCCGAACCAATTGACGTTCTCTGAAGGCGCGCTGTTTGAGCTCCGTATAATCGACTTTTCAACAACCAATTTGGACCAGCTGTAACTTTTGTCCTACATAAGTTATGCTTTTGAAGTATTCACACATCAAACCTTAGTATGTTGCTTATATTATCTGAAATTTTTCGCCCGACTTGTGCAGTAGTTACGTCACAGCGATGTCTCGCCCATTGTGCGTTTATTTTGGGCCACCTGGTATAAAGTTCGTTCACGTTAAGAATATTTCTGACGTTTTAGTCGATCACGTCGTTCATTGGTCGTTCGCATGAACACTGCCCTGTCAATGGCAAGACTTTCTTCTTTGTATTATTGAAATTGCATACATTAAGTGAAATACACAATTTTAATAGTAGTAAATATAATAAAAATTCAATAAAATTGATTTATTTTTTATCTTCAGTCGTATTATACATATTTTTGGATTATTATATTGATATTTATATGTGTAGGAATACAATTGTTCATTTGACTACAGTAGTATCTACACGGCCTTGATATTCTAAACGTGAACGAACTTTAGCAAATGTATAGTTGTTTAGTCCCCCGTCGCTGTGGCCATCGTATACCTACTCGTAGGTACTTACCCCAAAATGTGATAGCAAAACCTTACTTCATTCTTCGCTAAACGTCGATTTGATTCATAAACTTCTTTCGCCATTCATTTCAATAACACTATATTTCATAATCCGTTAAAGTATCATTATGATTTAAAATGTAGTTTTAAATATTTGAATTTTTATGGTCGACATAAAAATTTTCTAATGATACTTTAAAGCCCCATACCTATGTTTTTTTAAAATTAAAATGATATTTTGCTTGGTTGAAAATGAATATAATTGTCTTATCAAGTTCAAATTTTGTAAGGCAACAAGATCAACAATACTGTAATATGTTCAATCCAATTGGTCAGGAACTTATTGTCTTGTAGGCTTATTGATGATGATGACGATGCATACATATGCTTGACTTTAGGTCAAAAAGTAACTCAAGTCTGTGTCATTTTCTGACACATGTATTGTTCTCACTTACAATGGATCTGACCCTATCGTAAAAACCTAAAAGTGTCAAAACATACCTCAGCTGTGAAAAGCTGCCTGTATCAGCTCTGCCGCAGAGCCAATAGACCCTCAAATGTGTCCACGTTTTCACCCAACGTATTGTTTTCACCCACATAAGGTCCATTTTTTCAGAACTTATCTTTATAACCCTTAGAGATCTAAGAGCTGTTCGGGGTTGTAAACGACCTCGAACAAGGGATGTGTAATAAATGGTCGCGGATACAATAGGAGCAAATGATTTTACGATACATTATAAAACGAGAACAATGAGTGTGTCTGCCTTTGACATAGAGTATAGACATCTCTGCAAATGAACTTGTTCCATGTAATTTACTCACTCGCATAGCTGAGTCCTGGGTTCATCCACAGAAATATCTCTGGTGGTATTGTACTGACTCAATGATGCAGGCGCTCGCGCGCATTCAGAAGGGAAAGACAAGGAGAACCAAACGCAGTGGCGCGCGAGATGACTATTTATTGTTAAACTTGGACCAAGTGGGAATGATGTCAGTTTGACAAATATCATGGTGAAGATACATTATATTAATATATATAAAATTATTTTTCAATCAGAGTTATTATTGGTTTGTGCTGACGTTACAGGCCATGCTCGCATATGAAAGTGTGCTTGTTGGCCTGGGAAATAGTTCTACTCTCCTCCGGTTCGTGTGGCCATCAAGTAGTCACATCCAGCACTCATCTGCGGCATGCCAGCCATCCATCGTGGGTAACCCGTTGTGTTTAACGTGTCTCCTGGAACTAAGTATATTGATTGATCAAATTAACATTGAAAATTGAAAATTGATTGACATTGACAAAAAGAATATTTTATTGAGGCTTTAAAGGCGGATTCAACAAATATGTCGGATCAACAACCACGGTTCAACAACCGTATACGCCGGGTGCGTATTTCCGTAGGCTAACTGAATTCGAGACCTGTGTCTCGAATTATCCTTCGTATAGACTTCGTAGTCGCATTTTGCAACTCCGTAGCCTAACTGATTTCGAGACTTGCACATGTCTTCAATTCGCACGCTTCATACGAATTATGGGATACTTCAAATTTAAATGTCGAATTCACGCGTATAACTAATTATTTTCTTTCTATCAACTAATAGCAACACATAGTTCATTGATATGCTATTTTATCTATGTAAGCAAATTAGTAATCTAGTGGAGCGGTCGCTCCACGCCAGCCAAGTCGTACGGCGCGCGCACACTCTCATATAAAGGCTGGAGCAAACCCACTTTTACTGTAAGCATCAAAGTGGCATTTTCGGCCTACTGGATCTTAAAATTGAGAAATCTCACATTGTTGCGAAATATCTTAATTTCGAGCTATGGCCCACCCTACAACATATACCAAATTTGGGAACAATAGGTTACGCCCTTTGCGCGCTAGAGGGCCGTGAAAACAGTGTTTTAGGGCGGTTTTCATAATAATAATCTTAGTAGTAGTAGGCTGGAGCTAAAATCCGGTAAGCAGGCCACAGCCTAAACGGCTGAACCGATTGATCTCACATTTTTACCACGTGTGCACTTTTGGCGTCTGATTTAACCTTGTCCCCATGAATTTTTTGTGCCGCCATTTTGAAACCGGAAGTGACGTCATATCTCGTCAACGGTTGGACCGATCGGAACGAAATTTGCGCCAATCGTTTCAGACGGTCATCTATATGGATTATCAATATCAAAAGACTGAACATTATTTTAAATAAACCGGAAATGACGTCATGAAATTTAATATACATCGATTTGCATTTCAGCAACAACTGTTGATCCGATTGTCTTGATATTTATGTAACGTTTGTACTTTTGATATTTCATTTGACTTGTTATAAAACCAACCGGAAGCCGCCATTTTGAAACCGGAAGTGACATCATGTCTCAAAAACGGCTAAACAGATTAGAACAAAACCAGCGCTAAACGATTTAGACGGTCAACTTTATGTAATCAGTAATATTTGATGATTCAAATATCGAAACCGGAAATGACGTCACACATTTTATGACCTATACCGGAAATGACGTCATAAATATGCTAAATGACGCTAAATTCACCACTATATACTTTAAAATAGATATAAGTAAACGTACTTTGTAAATAATTATAAATTCAAGGTTGCAGTGTTCTCGGCGGCCATTTTTAAAACCGGAAGTGACGTCATATATCGTAAACGGTTGTACCGATTGCAACCTAAGTTTGGAAATGTGTTGGACTAATAATTATGAATTCAAGACGACATTATTTTCGGCCGCCATTGTTAAAACCGGAAGTGACGTCAAATATCGAAAATGGCTGTACCGATTGCAATCAAATTTTGGAAATGTGTTGTACTAATAATTATGAATTCAAGACGACATTATTTTCGGCCGCCATTGTTAAAATTTGGAAGTGACGTCATATATCGAAAATGGCTGTACCGATTGCAACCAAATTTTGGAAATGTGTTGTACTAATAATTATGAATTCAAGACGACATTATTTTCGGCCGCCATTGTTAAAACCGGAAGTGACGTCATATATCAAAAACGGCTGTACCGATTGCAACCAAATTTTGGAAATGTGTAGGAGTAATAATTATGAATTCAAGACGACATTATTTTCGGCCGCCATTGCTAAAACCGGAAGTGACGTCATATATCGAAAACGGCTGGACCGATTGTAACGAAACTTAAAGCTATTCTTCTTGGATAATTTTTTTAATCTTATATACCAAACGCAACTTTTCTAAGTATCCAAATCGGCATAGGCGTATTTTTTTAAAGAAATAAGTTCTTGCACGGACACAAGCTGTGCTACAAGCTGTATGAATAAACTAACAAAAGAAGTGATATCCCAGAAAAAAACACTCCGTGTAAAAAAGGCAGCCAAGTCTCTTTACTTTAAAAAAATTCAACACCGAAAAGGAGTGATATCAAAAAAGGAGCCAAGTCAATGACATTTCCAAATATTTAATCGTATCTTTGAAATAAAAGTATAAACACCGAGAAATACTTTACAAAAGGACTTGGCGCATCGTTTTTTTAAAGACATTTTTCTATTCATAAGCATGTGCCATTTATATACAACCGTCATTTTGAATGTTTAGAATAATAGGGAAACATCTTTCAATTAGGTACATATTATACATACCTTCTGTAAAATATTTTCTATATGATTATATACGCTATGAAACTTGTTGTCTATGCTTTCTATAAATATACACAATAGTTATCTTTGTAATATTGTTTCGTGGTGAATATAATTAAGTCTCATGCGTTATACCTTCTCATCATGTAACAATTTCTATTAATACACATTTTATAAAAATACATTTCACAAAGAAGACAGTCATATTGAATTTCTATTAAAAAATTTAACTTTATACACTTGACACTTCAAAAATATATAATTGTGTTCCATTAGTTAGTAATTATTTGACAACGTTTCATGATTTCCTTCAGTCAAGATCAAATTATGAAAAGATACCAGTCTAATATCGCCATATTAACAGTACTGCAAGAATATGTATGAGCCCACTTCCAATTGATATGAAGGGATGTGTGTTGTGAAAAATATCCGACCGAACCGGGGCACGAACTTGGGACCTCTCACTTGCCGGGCGAGAGCTCTACCAACTGAGCTACCCGATCGGACGGGCGGACATTAGACACAACACACTGATGAGGATCCTGACTCCTGACTCCATGGAAGTTTTCCAAAGAAACCTACATTCTCACCACTTCCAATTGTTATGTAATTCTTTCACCCTTATATTACTTATATATTACAGCATAAAATCATGCTTCTATCGCCATTGACAAAACTATAAAATAGTCATTACTAAAAGTAGCTTGATTCATAGATTCTGGCTCTAATAGAAAGAGGAAAATGTACCTACTTGTAAATTTCTTTCCACTTTTAGGATAGAATGATGTCTTTAAAAAAACGATGCGCCAAGTCCTTTTGTAAAGTATTTCTCGGTGTTTATACTTTTATTTCAAAGATACGATTAAATATTTGGAAATGTCATTGACTTGGCTCCTTTTTTGATATCACTCCTTTTCGGTGTTGAATTTTTTTAAAGTAAAGAGACTTGGCTGCCTTTTTTACACGGAGTGTTTTTTTCTGGGTATTAAAATACCTCGAGAAAGATATCGTTCTACGCTATAGTGACCAAGAGCAAAAAGGTACCCAAAGGCAAAGATATTATTAAAACTCACTCAAAACTCGTTAATTAATTAATAAAAACAAAGAAGAAGATAATATACCAGGAAACAACTTAGTAAAATACAAATATTTGAACAGAAACACTGGTATTGTCAAGAAATAAAAATAAAAAGAGTCTGCAATATTTCGCCGATGCGTTAATTAATGTTGAATGTTGAGTGAAAGTCACAATTCGTATTTTTTTTAAGGTGCAAACATATTCTGTTGCCTACTATTTTTAATCAAGTATTTTGTATATAAGGGGAATTGTACTTAAATGTGGCGCAATGATTCCTTTAATTCCTTAGAAAATGTTTAAGAAATGAGAATATAACGTGGACGGTTATTAATTTTATATGCCTTGTATTTTCTAAACATAAAAATAAACACATAGAAATTCAAATATTTTAACCTACCTTTTTACTGAGAATTTCCATTCTGCAAAATTATTTCAATATTATTTTATATCTTCTAAAAATATTATTCGTGTCATTATTATACCTACTAGAGGGACCCGCTTACAAATAGTAAGTTGTGTGATTCGAATTTATGATTAATTTATCACAAACTACGTAGGTACCAAAGTTTGGAAAATGTTAAAAAGCGTTCTTCCTGACGGTTTTGTTCGTGGTATTACCTCAGTCGACAGGCAAATGCTGGGAAGGTATACCTAACTAATAGGCCACGACCGCCTCCTTCCCTGCTTCCATCTTTACCTACTATTCACCATCATCTAAGGTGTGATTCGAAGTTATGATTAATTTATCATCAACTACGTACCAAAGTTTGGGAAATGTTAAAAAGCGTCCTTCCTGACGGTTTTGTTCGTGGTATTACCTCAGTCGACAGGCAAATGCTGGGAAGGTATACCCAACTAATAGGCCACGACCGCCTCCTTCCCACCTTCCATCTTTACCTCCTATTCACCATCATCTCCCATCATCATAATAGGTTAGCTGCAGAACAGTGCGACGTTATACACTACTAAAACAAATAGGTACCTACATGGAAATTACAAATCTACTACAGATTAAAATTTCTAAACGAATCCAAGTTACAAATCTGAAATCATAAATGAGTGAATTATACAGAAACAAATTCGCAACTTAAAAAAATAACGGCCCAATGAGTACATAAGAAATGAAAAAGAAAAATTGGGTAAAAAGATTTTAAAAAAGTTTCTATGAAAACATGGAATACTCTATCAAATTTAGATAAAACCAGAGCAGCTCTCTCATTGACTGAAATATGTCACGTGATCTTACTTGCCTCCTGATGAAATAAAAGTCTGCATCTCTGCACAATTCCCATCAACATCAGGAATTCACATCAGGTTACATGGCAGATCAGCAGGGAGCCGCTGAGCTTCTCAGTCGATTCCCACATTGCTGAATGTCGCCTTTTTGTAGATAATTGAAATTGAAATTGAAACATCAACGATCGACCGCTTTAGTAAAATTTTGATTCCCAAAGCGTAACTGTCAATATGCTAATGAGAAGTTGCGACACGTTTGGTATATGTATACTCGGGCTTAAAAGTTCACTTACGCCCCCCGCCCTAACCCCTCACCCTTTGCAACCCCAAAAATATAATCTATTTACATTATATTGCTTTACCCGTGGTTCTACTAAGTCAAGGTCCCAAGAGTTAATTCCAATTTTCGTTCAATGTAAAAAAAATTACGGCCTACTGCAAATTTGAAAGTTTCGAAACTTTTCTGTTCTTCCATGGGCTACACGTCTTGGCAAGTTGGCTACACTTTGCTTCTCATGTAATTTCTCTCAAAATACTGTCAAACGTTAGTGAAACGGAGTTAATTCATCAATCCGGTATGTAGAATGTGATTTCGAATATTATTTAAACGAATTATTGTTACAACTTACTTGAAAGTTGATATAAAGATTCGTGCTGTCATTTTGACGTTTTGAAAAGACATCTGGATTCATTTCCATTGTCGGACACCCGTTACACCCGTACATACGCGACATGCGCATGCGTGAAAAGTGTACATTATGTAAGAGGATTAGTAAAAAATACTATATTAATAATGCAAATAATATACCTAATTATTATACCATTAGGTACCTAGATTTTTAATTAAATTATTAGGGTTGTATAATTTAAATCAACATCTTTAGGTCAGTCATTTTTTTTGTTCTTGTCAAAATTATCCTTCAATGCCGTTCCTTGCTTGATGCAATCGTAATGCAAATTATTTTCTGTTTAGTTATTATGTTAATTACTTAAGGGGACTCTACCCCTCGTGACCTCCTACGTCATAGTTCACAATGCAATGGCAATCACCAAAACCCAAGGAGAGCGCCATTTTGTTTTGAAGGGTCACTTTTCAATCGAATATCTTTCTCCTGTGACTAGATACAATAATGCGGGTTGTACTGAAATGTTCATAAAAGATCGCTCTCAATGTTTCATATGACACTTTATAATGACTGTAATGAAAATGCTTCCCTGAACCCAAAAAGTGGGGGCGAAATACGGCAAAACATCGACCACATGGCGCCTGTCAAGACAACATTAAACTGGACAATACGAAATAAATAAACTCATACCTGCAATTCTAGCTGACGAGTATTCCTTATTTTCAACAAGTTTCTTCCTGGTATCAATTACACATAACGAAATATCGCCAACTCGTCTGTGCCGTCACTCTATTTATTACGATTGAACACCATATTTAAATTTTGATTCCAGTAAATTGTTCACGATATCAATATTGTCTGCATGCGCAAGTAAAAAATAGATTTCAGGAAAAGCTACTCTTCTAATTGTAATAAAGTTGTGAAATACTATTATTTAATGTATATCTAGTGGAGCGGTCGCTCCACGCCAGCCAAGTCGTACGGCGCGCACACTCTCATATAAAAAGGCTGGAGCAACCCACTTTTACTGTAAGCATCTAAGTGGCATTTTCGGCCTACTGGATCTCAAAATTGGAAAATCTCACA
Organism: Leuctra nigra; assembly: GCA_934045905.1. NCBI lineage: Eukaryota > Metazoa > Arthropoda > Insecta > Plecoptera > Leuctridae > Leuctra > Leuctra nigra. Next base: position 40,877,975 of record OW203764.1, on the reverse strand, counting down.
TTGTTGCGAAATATCTTAATTTCGAGCTATGGCCCACCCTACAACATATACCAAATTTGGGAGCAATAGGTTACGCCCTTTGCGAACCTAGAGGGCCGTGAACACCGTGAAATTGTACGGCTTTCAGATAATAATTAAGCGAGCGGAGCGAGCGTCTCCACTTGAAACTTATGGCTCGAATCTCTGTTTTTTTTTTGTGTGTGTTTATTTGTGCATTTGGCGTCTCCTGCCAAACGAAGTAATGGATCAGGCCAATTTTTTCACACAACTTAAATTACTATTCTCGTTATGGTCAAAATGATTTTCAGCAAGTTCGCTCCATTGGTTGCATCGGAAACTTGATGTGTAGTTATATAGTTAGCTTGGCAATGGGGATGAAGGAAACTCTGTGTATATAACTGCAATAGTTTGACCGATCATCACCAAATTTTGCAAGGTCATGTGTACCAGCATTATAGGTGATTTTTTTACAAATCTGTAATGAGCTTCAAGAGTAATAGAGATTTTACTGACATTTGTATACTTAATTAAAAACGGCCTATAGCCACACCACCATTTGACCTATCAAATGGTCTTCGATTAATCTGATCAATCAAACTCATATTTTGCATGGTCGTTCAGACCAACATTGTCTCTTATTTTACAAATTTTCAGTCCTACCAGTCAAGAACATAGATGCACTTATTGACAGTTTTAATAACTGTCAGAAATGACATTTCAAAACAGAAATTCCACTGCATTCTGGGTTGCTCTATGTAGCAAAGCAAAGTTTATAGATGGCTATTCTCAATATCAATGTAAGACAGATTCTTTTCTTAGTGGATCATATTGCAATACATAATGTATAGTGGAGTAAAGATGTCTAAAATTAGTGCATTTGTGATACCTTTCGTGAAAATTGGTACCCTTACTAATTCGAGTATGAGGAATCCAAAAATCAATGGCACCAACCTGAGAAATTAATACTTTCTGCGTAATTAGCATAATTAGCATAATTAATAAACATAGATAATAAATATATATAATTTTATAATATGGTCTTTATTAGTATCCATCGAAAGCTCGTCATGATTACAATCCATATAAATTATAAAATGTTAAATTTTTTCATTCACATAATAATTAATCGCTTAATTAATTATTTTATAAAAATCGCCATTTAACAAAATGCTTAAAATGACCCTCTCAGATTTTGATAAAACTTGGAAGCATTAGTCACAAGCCCAAAGTAAAACATACGTATTTTTTGTTTTGTCCATTTATTGAGTACTTTTGGATTTTCAGGCCCTCAAATAATCAAAATTTTTGTTTCCATTCCTTCACTTGAACTGTTCTGACTTTAACGCCGTTCGAGTAAGAAGATTCGTCTTTTTTTTTAATTTGGTTACTCTAATTATTGGGTACTTATTATTGTATGGTCATTTAAGGGGAAAAAGTCAAAATTTTGGCATCCAAAATGCCTATTCACAAAAACGTATTTATTCTAATTTTCAATGCATTATGATGAAATATGGGTTAAATGTACAAAGAAAGGAATTTTGTTATCAAATCAATGGCCAATGGGTACTTAATGTAAAAACACTTTTCTGTGTTAAGGAAGGGGGGGGCAATGATAAATTCAGACTCATTTCTTAACGGGGGAGAGGACGAATTTCCCAATATTCAGGGTTATTTGTAGGGTGACCAAATATCAATTATCTGTATCCTAGAAATTACGATCGAGAGAAACAAAATTGTGACCCCCCCCCCCCCAGCTCCATGTGGGTCCACGGCGTACGGTTTGCACGGAGCGCATATATGGAGATAAATATTAGTTTATGAAAGAAAGGAGTAGGTGGATGCTATAAATGTACAACACACATATTACAACACAAAATACGTTTTTGTGAATAGGCATTTTGGAACCAAAATTTTGACTTTTTCCCCCTTAAATGACCATACTATAATAAGTACCCAATAATTAGTTTAACCAAATTTAAAAAAGACGAAACTTCTTACTCGAACGGCGTAAAAGTCAGAACAGTTCGAGTAAAGGAATGGAAACCAAAATTTTGGTTATTTGAGGGCCTGGTAATCCAAAAGTACTCAATAAATGGACAAACCAAAAAATACGTATGTTTTATTTGGGCTTGTGACTAATGCTACCAAGTTTTATCAAAATCTGAGAAGGTCATTTTAAGCTTTTTGTTGAATGGCGATTTTTATAAAATAATTAATTATGCGGTTAATTATTATGTGAATGAAAATATTAAACTTTTTATGATTTATATGGATTGTAGACATGACGAGCTTTCGATGGATACTCATAAAGACCATATTATAAAATTAAATATACCTTTTTATCTATGTTTATTAATTATGCTAATTATGCTAATTACGCAGAAAGTATTAATTTCTCAGGTTGGTGCCATTGATTTTTGGATTCCTCATACTCAAATTAGTAAGGGTACCAATTTTCACGAAAGGTATCACAAACGCACTAATTTGCCATTATATAGGACATCTTGACTCCACTAGTAGTCAAAATGTAATGGAGGTATTTCATATACATAGGTATAGGTATACCTTATCTAAAATAATTTATTTTACGATATGGATTGTGTTTCACAGTTATGAAAACAACGTTTTGACTAGATAGCATAATATTTTACACATTTCCAGCCCAATCGGTCAAGAATGTACAGACTTATTGCTGTTTTAAGTGTTTGAATATCTGTCCAAAGAGATTGATGGTAAAATATCAGTACAATTATCTGTTATTTAATTGATCCAGAGTGTTTATGAAAAGTTGCAAGGAAAATTGGTAATAAATAATGTATAGTTAGTTATCTTTGATTGAATTGGCGATGTCGTGCGTGTCGGTGCTCGCTCATCAACGCGTTACACCGAGCGTTTTCCTAGTAATAATAATGATGATGATGATTCATCTTCCAATAAATTCCGCGGTCTCCGCCACAGCCTAAACGGCTGGGTTGATTGACCCGAAATTTTCACCACATATACAGCTCGTCTGCCTGATGATACCTTGCCCTTATGAATTTTTTGTGCCGCCATTTTGAAACCGGAAGTGACGTCATATCTCAAAAACGGCTTAACCGATCGGAACGAAATTTGCGCCAATCGATTCAGACGGTCTTCTATAAGAAATAACGATAGTGAAATTAAAGTTTTCTAATTACTGAAACCGGAAATGACGTCATAGCTTAGCGAAATCTGCCTCAATTCACTTCCCTTTATATAAAAACCAACTACTTATTCAGAAGGCTTATAATGAAATATTAGTATTTATATACATATTAATACAATGTGCAAGAGCTTTCAGCCGCCATTTTGAAAACCGGAAGTGATGCCATATCTCGAAAACGGCTGGACCTATTGGAACGATGCTTTCCCAATTCTTCATGGCATATCACTTTAAGTTTATATTTAGCTGCAAACAATATATTTTTAGTAACTAATTCGGAAATGGCGTATTTTTTTAAAGGAATTAGCCATTGTTGCCTTAAAAAGTTTTACAAGTTGTGTAAATAAACTAAAAAAATAAGTGATATCCCCATAAAAAACACTCCATGTAAAAAAACAGCCAAGTCTCTTCAACTAAAAAAAAAAAATTATGAAATCTAAAAATTCTGCACTGAAACGTAGTGATATCAAAAAATGAGCCAAGTCAAAACTTAATTTGATAATTAAAAAATACTTGGCGCATCGTTTTTTTAGGGCATTGTAGGTATAGGTACTATAAGTATATGTATTTATATCTAGCCTATACTTCTAAGCTATTTATATACACGATGCGCCAAGTATTTTTTAATTTTCAAATAAAGTTTTGACTTGGCTCATTTTTTGATATCACTACGTTTCAGTGCAGAATTTTTAGATTTCATTTTTTTTTTTTAGTTGAAGAGACTTGGCTGTTTTTTTACATGGAGTGTTTTTTATGGGGTTATTCTTACGTGTACAGATATTATCTGAGTTGAAAAAAAAACAATTGATGAAGTCACGGCCACCTGTATATTGAATTTATGCTTCTTCAAAATTTGAATAGTACCGCCAACCTGACATAATGTATTCATACGCCATGACGTAGGGCTCAGATCAAAAACATTCAGTGAAATTTAAATATGGTGTTCAATCGTAATAAATAGAGTGACGGCACAGACGAGTTGGCGATGTTTCGTGATGTGTAATTGATACCAGGAAGAAACTTGTTGAAAATAAGGATTTCTCGTCAGCTAGAATTGCAGGTATGAGTTTATTTATTTCGTATTGTCCAGTTTAATGTTGTCTAACAGGCGCCATGTGGTCGATGTTTTGCCGTATTTCGCCCTCCACTTTTTGGGTTCAGGGAAGCATTTTCATTACAGTCATTATAAAGTGTCATATGAAACATTGAGAGCGATCTTTTACGAACACTTCAGTACAACCCGCATTATTGTATCTAGTCACAGGAGAAAGATATTCGAGTGAAAAGTGACCCTTCAAAACAAAATGGCGCTCTCCTTGGGTTTTGGTGATTGCCATTGCATTGTGAACTATGACGTAGGGTAAAGTGGCCTTAATATGTTAACTTCCACATTCAAGCCATTCATGGCTTTGTGGACTAGGGTGTATTATTTTGTAAAGTATATTTATCTTGTGTATTTATTTCAATAAAAAAAATATATTTAAAATAATAGATATTATGCAATTATGTGATAATTCTCAGGTAATTATTATTGGATAGGGAAATAGTATTACCTATCCCATTTTGCTAATTAATGAACTATGTGTTGCTATTAGTTGATAGAAAGAAAATAATTAGTAATACGCGTGAATTCGACATTTAAATCTGAAGTATCCCATATCCCATATATCAAGCGTGCGAATTGAAGACATATTGTGTAAGTCTCGAAATCAGTTAGGCTACGGAGTTGCAAAATGCGACTACGAAGTCTATGCGAATTCGAGACCTGTGTCTCTGAATTCAGTTAGCCTACGGAAATACGCGTCCGGCGACCACGTCAAGGAGGTACCAACACGGCAGGACGAGGTGTGTGTTCGTGTATGTGTTCAACCGACATTCGTGTATGTGTTAAACCGACATTGGAGTATGTGTTAAACCGACATTGGTGTATGTGTTCAACCGACATTCGTGTATGTGTTCAACCGACATTAGTGTATGTGTTCAACCGACATTCGTGTATGTGTTAAACCGACATTGGTGTATGTGTTCATTGTTCAACCGACATTGGAGTATGTGTTAAACCGACATTCGTGTATGTGTTCAACCGACATTCGTGTATGTGTTCAACCGACATTCGTGTATGTGTTAAACCGACATTCGTGTATGTGTTCAACCGACATTCGTGTATGTGTTCAACCGACATTCGTGTATGTGTTCAACCGACATTAGTGTATGTGTTAAACCGACATTCGTGTATGTGTTCCACCGACATTCGTGTATGTGTTCAACCGACATTCGTGTATGTGTTAAACCGACATTCGTGTATGTGTTCAACCGACATTCGTGTATGTGTTCAACCGACATTCGTGTATGTGTTCAACCGACATTAGTGTATGTGTTAAACCGACATTCGTGTATGTGTAAAACCGAAATTCGTGTATGTGTTAAACCGACATTCGTGTATGTGTCTAAACCGACATTCGTGTATGTGTTCAACCGACATTAGTGTATGTGTTCAACCGACATTCGTGTATGTGTTAAACCGACATTCGTGTATGTGTTCAACCGACATAAGTGTTTGTGTTCAACCGACATTAGTGTATGTGTTCAACCGACATTCGTGTATGTTTTAAACCGACATTGGTGTATGTGTTAAACCGACATTCGTGTATGTGTTAAACCGACATTAGTGTATGTGTTAAACCGACATTCGTGTATGTGTTAAACCGACATTCGTGTATGTGTTAAACCGACATTCGTGTATGTGTTCAACCGACATTAATGTATGTGTTCAACCGACATTAGTGTATGTGTTAAACCGACATTCGTGTATGTGTTCAACCGACATTGGTGTATGTGTTCAACTGACATTAGTGTATGTGTTAACCCGACATTAGTTTATTTGTTAAACCGACTTTCGTGTCAGAATTTTCTTATTCATCTTACCTCCTTTAGAACATTCTTCTGTTTTTCCTGACATCCATGGTGGGGGGGGGGGGGGGCAAGCCCCAACCCTCCTCTACAAATGTTTCAAATTTGTATTGTTACATAAGGAAACATTTGGATGAGGGCAATGGGGTGATAACCCCTCAGGACCATGCTAGCCTGGGGCGCACAGTCACGGATTTTTTTTTAATTTTAGATATGAATTTGGTGCGGCTTTACGCGATTTTGACGCTATTACGAGTCTATTTTTATCTCGACATTTAGCGTCTTCAGAGGCTAAAAGAACACATTCTCTGTAAATGGTATTATTTTGAAGTACATTACATTACAAAGTGCTGTTTTTTAAATCTCTTATGGGGGATGGTGAAGTGTGTATATTCCTCATGGGGGGTCCATCCCTCCGCATCACCCCCCCCCCCCCAATTCGACCACTGGTCAGTGTGTATGAGTATAGTTCATACACTCTGACACTGGCCGATACGTAGCTTTTCTTCACTGTTTCTCACATTTTCTGGTATTACATTGACTAAGCAAATGTTGAATTTATGCAATTTGGATAGAGATACAACAGATTAGATTAGACTAGGAAAACGCTCTGAGTAACGCGTTGATGAGCGAGCACGGATACGCGCAACACCTCGAACCGAAATTATGTTTATCGAAAATGTCCTTATAAGCCAATAATTCTTTAATTTCGTCACAGACTTGTATGAAAATCTCCAACAATTCCTAAAATATTAGTCCCAATAACCACGCAAAGTTTTAAGTTGATCGATTGAACCTTCATGATTGAACGATTCCTTGTTAATTTCCAAAAATCACAGGATATCGTTCAAAATTTTTTTAAACGGTCATATCAGTTTTATAATATGGGGCTGTGCATAAAGGATGTCACGCTTCATGGGACACAGTGTGACAGAGGTGGGAGGGGGGTCTAGAGCCAGTAGGACGTCACGTTTTGATATAGATATGTTCAAGCATTTTAAATTTCAGTTGATATGTCGGGACCGGAAATTTCACTAAAAACAATAAATTCTGATACATTTTACAGTAAAAAATACTCTATTTAAGGGGGGGTAGAGATATATTTGTGACGTCCTTTTAGGGGGGAAGTCTCGAAAAGTGTGACACAGCGTGACAGGGGGGGGGGGGGGGTGTCAAAATATCCCATGCTTAGCGTGACGTCTTTTATGCACAGCCTCTATACGTTTGAAAGTTTCTGCTCTAACAACCTTGAAGTGAAGATTCGAAGATTCCGTGAAATATGAAATTCGAGAAATGATAGCCAACACGCAAAATATCCGTAAACTGTCAATAACTTTTGAATTTAAACACAGTTTAGTCTGAAAATTGTCAAAAATACAGATAATGTTGGACCCGATGACCATGCAAAATTTTAAGTTGATCGGTCAAACGGTTCTGGTTTAAATTTCAAAAAGCACATTAATTTTTTTTAAAATTTTAACCAATGGGAGAATTTGGCTGAAAATTTGTAAAATAAGAGACAATGTTGGTGCTAATGACCATGCAAAATATAAGGTCGATCACTTTTGTCGAAGTCCATTTTCATTTTTCAGCCTATCAGGAGATGTTTATTTAAATTTCAACCAAAGAATGGATTTCAAAAAAATTAGGGTCTGCAAACAGAGAAGGTTGGTTTTACATGTGTGCAAAATTTCAGATCGATCGGTGAAACGGTGCGACCTGTGTATCGGCTATTAGCAGCCAAAAAAAAAAAACAAAAAAAAAAAAACAGAGGTTCGTGCCAAAAGAGCCAAAAGGAGACGCTCGCTTCGCTCACTCAATTATTGTGGTTTAACGGCGCGTCAACGACGAGGTTATATTGCGCTCATTAATTTTTGCATTTTTGCATTTAACTTTGTTGATATAAGTGGTGGACATGGGGAGGGGTCGACCTAACGGGCCCGATCCGGGGGAGTCCAACACTGGTGGGGAGGCCAGGCAGGAATGGGGACGGACCGGGGGGTGTGAGGATTCGGGCCGGCGGAACCCGATTTCAGGGGGATCACCATCTCGAGGGGGAAGGCCGGCCCGAGGGATGGGGAGGGGACCGCAAATTCAAGGGAGGACATGGTTAGGCCGACCCTGGCTGCTCTTTGTCTGGACCTCACCACTGACCTGTCCGTCATGGGTAACCCTTACACATGAGCATATGCTCGCCGGCGTAGCTGCAATGGATCATTGGCCAACGCAAACCCCACCACCGCGCCAAGGTGACAGCCATCGGTGGGGGAGATACAACATTCTAGCCCACTCTCAATGACATAATCAGTGTTGGGTAGGAACGGAACGAAATAGTTCCGTTCCTAGGAACTAGTTCCTTTTCTTAGGAACTATGGAACGTCTTAGTTCCTTTTTTCTATGGAGGAACTATGGAACGGTTTAGTTCCTTTTTTTGAGGAACTGTAACGATTTTTGCTAAGTTCCTTTGTTTAAAACTTGAATGTACTTTTATTCCGAAAAACTGCACTCGTCGACAAACATATTATTTCTGTCAGAAGCCAGATGTCCCCCTAGCTATTTGGCAAGGTTCTAAAATATTGGCTATTTGGCTAAAAATAACTCAAACCAGTCGTCACCTACCCTAACACAATGGACATCTATCTACCTGTAGTCGCGTGGCCAACCCTTCAGACCAAAGAACTCCATTCTTAGTAATGACTAATGACTCGTGAACAAGTGCAGTGCGCAGGCACACAGATTTCAGATCTCAGATCGTCGTCTTTTTAGCTTTTACTTTGTTTCCTTCCTCCCATTTCCTTTCCGATCACTGTGTAGGAAGAACACATCACATCGCAACTGAATTTTTAGTTTTTACGAATCTTCTATCTCTCTTATAATCTTTTCAAATCTGCTGTGATACAGTGATTAAATTTTTAATTTGCAATTTGTAATTTGCAGATTGCAATTTTTAATATTCCAATTAAAATTACACCTTTCTTTAAAAAGGAACTAAAAGGAACTAAGTTCCTTTTATAAAGGAACTAGGAACGGAATAGTTCCTTTCATTATTGAAGGAACTGGAACTGGAACTAGTTCCTTTTTTCGGCGAGGAACTTGGAACGGGAACTAGTTCCTTTTACCCAACACTGGACATAATAACCTACTAGTAGTATACAGTAGCTATTAAGTAGCTATACTAGTAGCTATTAGTGGCGTTATTTGTTCTTGAGCCCACTGCAATGGAAAGCTGAGCAAAAATTAGTATTGAAAATGTTGAAAACGTGCAAATTTGGCGTTCACGTTTCTTCTGCGTAATAAGGCAGTACAGTACAAAACAAAGGAAATTAAACGTTTTAATAATTTACTGCATAATATATTAATTTTGAACCTTCACGCTTAAGTGAACAAGTTCACTCAAAAGTTCTCAAAAATTTAAAGCGTTCCAAGTATTATATGAACGTTCATTCTTCAAACTTTACTTTCCCAACATTGAAGTAATAACAGACCAAATCGTCATTTCCATCGACGCTATACTACTAAAACCTCTTGTTCATAAACTATGGTTACTTATTAGAGACACAACACATGTTCATTGATTTGTGTGTTTACAAATGAGTTTGCCGCGCTGCACGGCGCTTGCGCAGAGGCAGCGTCGCGGTATCGACCGACGCCGACGCAATGTGCTCGTGACGTCATGGATGGATCTACACAGCTGCAGCGTCCAAGTAGCAGAGACGTTGATCTTCTGGACGCGATGTGGACAAGAAAGTAAGTCCATTACTGCACTATTACTGTTGAACTAAATGAAGTTGTGATTATCATAAGGTATTTCATGTGACCTATTAGATCCATATCTTCTTATGCCTTAGACCCTTATCATGCTTATCAATGATGATATGATTGGTAGGGAATGTACAGTGTTACAAACATTGTCTTTCACGAATAGAGCTCTTAATATTAATTAAATGCTTTTTTAAAAATGATCAGTTGTATTGCATGTTGGGAATAAGGCATATTTTCTGACCTTTTTGTATGTTTTGTCATACATTTTTATATACTTTATTTACGTACTGTCATTAATAAAGTTGCAAATAATAAATAGATCGATAAAAATAATAATTATTAAATTAAAATTGTTAAATTAAACAATTGTGATAATTCAGTATTAATTATTCAATTTATTTCTAATAATATCTGATTATTAAATTTGATCCATGGTTGTATTAAACTAACAACACTGACAGATTGGCACATGGTACCTAATGTAACATGTTTGTCCGGATTTCATTTTATACTTAAGAACAATAATTATTGCAACTTTAACATTTAATATTAATTCCATCTTTAACCAAAATTAGCACTGGGCAATCATGAAAATGCACATCGATGCGCAACCTCATCTCATTATCCTCTCGAGTGGGGGCAAGAAGAGCTCTCGTAAGTCAGAGATCCTGGGTTCGAGCCCCGCTTTGGTAGGATATTTGTCAAATCGGACTTCCCTTCAAACCAATCTGACTCCACTGAAAGTTTTTCAAAACTAATAATGTTTCAACGGTTGACAAAAATTGTTAACAAAACGACCCTTGTAAAAGCCTTAGTGTGGCCATAAACAATCAGGAAAAAAGAACAAATTGTGGGGTGATTAATAGAATGGGTATGTACCTTGGGCGTGGTCAATAAAGCTGTAACTTTTTATTATCAATCATCTGCCAATGGACGGCGATTCAGCCATGAACTTCTCTTGATAAACACTGTTTTCAGGTCCAAGAATGCGATGTAGAATGAAGATATTTGAACTTGACAACAGGGAATCTCGACGGAGCTAAGGCAGAGTTTTCTACAGCCCGTGCTACACGATGTCTCGAACGTGGGAATCATTCCCATGCATTGTACTTCTCACGCTCGTCTCCTTGACTACAGGTAACACGGGGTTTCGGAAGTAAATGCATATTCACTCGACATTTCTAAAATCGTACACATTTATGATTTTGAGCTCAAGGAACACATGTTATATAAAAATATTTTAAGCAAAATATATATGAGTTCTTAATTTATTTGGGGGCAACGTTCCGTTCCTCCTTGTGACGCAGATTATGCACCGTGCACGAGGGCCCCTTGGGAGATACTTCTGAGGATTATAGCGGAGACATCGCATGTTCAATAATATTGTTGGATAGATTATGAATATAAATCTTTATATGATCACTGATTTTCAGCTCGTATGAGGATGTTAGTTGTTCTCATTTTGTCAATTTTGTATTTTTCATGAGACTAACAGAAAAACGCCGTCTGAACATTCCTCGAAAAATAATTAATAACTGTCTATTAATATTATGCTGTGCTCGCTCATCAACGCGTTACACTGAACATTTTCCTAGTTATATTAATAAATTCAAATTCCATGTGGCTGGAAAAACTGCGCGGCTTATTCAGAATCATGATGTAAATATACCCAAACAATGATGTTTTATACCAACGTGTAGATTGCGTTTCCCAGGTAAATCCAAACTATTACTCTGCGATAATCAGTATATACCTAATCAAAATAAAACCGATAACCATTATTCTAAAATCTTATTACATGCAACTTCAAGATAATTTTGAAAGTATCATTCATGTTTCTATTTCGCAGGTGATTTGACAAAGAAGAATCATCTGACACATAAAGCAAGTGAGAAGCCGAACGACTTGAGTTGCTACGTGTGTCACACCATGGAAGATGGCGACCGATGCATCAACCTGACGCCACTGGGCACGAACTTCAGCATACTCCCACCCAGTAACAGCTTGCCCCCACCCAGTGGCGGAAAGAACTTCATACAACAGTGTAAAGAGGACAAGAGAATATGCATGGTGAGGACACTGCAACATTCACGAAATAATATGCATTTGTTTGACACTTGTTTGTTTTTACAGAGGCACTTTTTATTATATAGGTACCAGAACGCATAATTGTATCATGTCGATTATGTCGACGTGAGTGTTCAGAAACACTGAGCTCTTCATACGCACAAGAAAATTCCATTTATGAAGACGCAAAACCCACATTTTACCATTAGTATCTCATTGTGACATTTTTTCTCATCTCACATTTTTAAAGAATATTCCTTTAGAGTTTAATCTAGTGGAGCGGTCGCTCCACCCAGCCAAGTCGTACTGTACACTCACACTCACTCAACATACCGTAAATGCCTAATAAACTGAGGAGCAGACCAAACACTTTTACTGTAAGCATCAAAGTGGCATTTTCGGCCTACTGGATCTTAAAATTGGAAAATCTCACATTGTTGCGAAAAATCTTAATTTCGAGCTATGGCCCACCTGACAACATATACCAAATTTTGGAATAACAAGTTATGCCATTTTCGAGCTAGAGGGCCGTGAAAACAGTGAAATTACACCCCTTTTTAAAAGGTATCTTCTTCTTCTTCCGCTTCTTCTTGCAGATATCAAGGGACGTTGCTATCACCGCCACAGCCTAAACGGCTGAACCGATCGATTTGACATTTTTACCACATGTGCACTTTTGGCGTCTGAGGTGCCTTTTTATAAAACCAACCGGAAGCCGCCATTTTGAAACCGGAAGTGACGTCATATCTCGAAAATGGCTAGACCGATTGGAATGAAAATAGCGCCAAATGATTCAGACGGTCATCTATCTGGAATATCAAAAGATGAATTAGAAATGTACTATTACCGAAACCGGAAATGACATCATCAACATGAAAAACACCCTGAAACCCCTCTTCATGCAATAAAAATACATATTTTGAAGGCTTATAATGATATCTAGTGGAGCGGTCGCTCCACGCCAGCCAAGTCGTACGGTGCGCACACTCTCATATAAAAAGGCTGGAGCAACCCACTTTTACTGTAAGCATCAAAGTGGCATTTTCGGCCTACTGAATCTCAAAATTGGAAAATCTCACATTGTTGCGAAATATCTTAATTTCGAGCTATGGCCCACCCTACAACATATACCAAATTTGGGAGCAATAGGTTACGCCCATTGCGAACTAGAGGGCCGTGAAAACCGTGAAATTGTACGGCTTTCAGATAATAATAATATCCCCATAAAAAAACACTCCGTGTAAAAATACCAGCCAAGTCTCTTCAACTATAAAAAAAATAGAATAAATATAAAATTTCAGCACTGAAAAGTAGTGATATCAAAAAATGAGCCAAGTCAAAACTTAATTTTAAAAACCAAAATATACTTGGCGCATCGTGTATATAAATAGTATAGAAGCATATGCCAAAAATCAAATGTACCTACCTAATTATATATAATATTATACCTATAATGCCCTTAAAAACGATGCGCCAAGTATATTTTGGTTTTTAAAATTTAGTTTTGACTTGGCTCATTTTTTGATATCACTACTTTTCAGTGCTGAATTTTTAGATTTATTCTATTTTTTTTATAGTTGAAGAGACTTGGCTGGTATTTTTACACGGAGTGTTTTTTTATGGGGATATCACTTATTTTTTTAGTTTATTTACACAACTTGTAACACACATCGGAGCAACAATGACTAAATACTTTTAAAAAATACGCCATTTCCGAATTGGTTAATACGAAAAATTGTGTTTGGTGCTCAATATACCTAAGCTTAAAGTGATATTCCATGAAGAATTGCGAAAGCTTCGTTCCAATCAGTCCAGCCGTTTTCGAGATATGGTATCACTTCCGGTTTTCAAAATGGCGACTGAAATAACTGCCACCTAGAATTTATTTCTATCAATGTTATGTATCATTACAAGCCTTCTGAATATGTAGTTATTGTAGTAAGAGGTCATTAAAATCTAGATCTTCATTTTCATGACGTCATTTCCGGTTTCGGTAATAGTACATCTCTACTTTAACTACTGATATTCCATAAAGACGACCGTCTGAATCATTTGGCGCTAGTTTCATTCCGATCGGTTAAGCCGTTTTTGAGATATGACGTCACTTCCGGTTTCAAAATGGCGACTACCGGTTGGTTTTATAAAAAGGCACCTCAGACGCCAAAAGTGCACATGTGGTAAAAATTTCAGATCGATCGGCTAAGCCGTTTAGGCTGTGGCGGTGATAGCGGTGTTTCCTGATATCAACTGAATCATCATTGAGCGAGCGTAGCGAGCGTCACCACGGTACTCTTATGGCACTTTCTCTGTGTGTTTTTGTTTTTTTTTTTTTTTGTTTTTTTGTTGTTTTTTTTGCCTGCACTGCCCAGGTCAAACCGCACAACCAATCGATCTGAAATTTTGTACACATACTAACGTATAGACAACATTCAAAATTCACTGCGCATGCGCGACGTGCCGTGATGCATGTTGGGCTTAGGATGTGAAGAGTTTGACAGCTGCCTGGTTGACAGTGCTGAGATGCATAAAGGAAGAATGTTTTTCGGTGTTTGTTATGTTATATCATCTCTGTATTTAAATGTAACTAATTTTATTGGTATTCAACATTATTTTATGAATAATACTAAGAATAGCAGATCGTACGGAACTGTGTGTTGTGTTCCATTGAGCAAAAATAACACTAAATTTAGCCGTGAAGTGTCGTTTCACTACTTTCAAGGGACATTGATTTGAAGAAAGAATGAGGCGTGTGAGGCGAATTGGATCTCAGGGAAAATGTAGTAAATGGTCCCCTATTAAGAACCACAGAATATGTGGTGCACATTTTAACAAATCTGGTTATAAGAAATATGAAGAAAAATTGCCCTGTTTTTCCCCTAACAAAATGAATAAATGAATAAACCGAAATGAATAACCAATAGGTCAGATTGATTTGTTAATTAGTTATGTATACAGGAACATACTTTGTCACATTTTGTCAGAATTTCTGACAAAAATAAGATTTTCGGCTACCTACAAATGTCCTGCTTGTTAAGAGGAAAAATAACTTGAATACCCCTGAAAGCGATAAATATGATTTCAAGCCCAGGCTAATAATATCTACAATATTGGATTTACATCTTACACTAAAAATTTTCAACAAAAACATAATTTATTGCGTCTTATCCATTCTTTCTTCAAATCAACGTCCCTTGAAAGTATTGAAACAACACTTCACGGCTAAATTTAGTGTTATTTTTGCACAATGGAACACAACACATTGTTCCGTACGATCTGCTATTCTTAATATTATTCATAATTATGTTGAATACCACTAAAATTAGTTACATTTAAATACAGAGAGGATATAACATAATAAACACCGAAAAACATTCTTCCTTTATGCATCTTAGCACTGTCAACCAGGCAGCTGTCAAACTCTTCACATCCTAAACCCAGAATGCAATGTTGATAGTTGTAGATGGCGCTCGGGGTTTAAAATGTTGTCTATTCTATGCGATCCCTGGGATCTTTTCTGAACGATATCCTGTGATTGGTTCAAATTTTATAAAAATTATCTTTCGATTGGTTGGTTCGATCAATTTGAAATTTAGCAAAGTCATTGCAACCAACATTGTACCCAATCAAAAAAAATTTCAGCCAAATCCTCCAATTGGTTCAAATTTGAAACCATTTTTCTTGTGATTTTTGAAATTTAAACTGGAACCAATTGACCGACCAACTAAAAACTTCGCATGGTCATTGGTACCAACATTTAAGGTATTTTTGCCAATTTTCACTCTAATATGTCGTTATTTTCAAAAGTTTTTGTCATTTTAGGGACTTTTTGCGTGTTGGCTGTCAAATTCACGGCGACTTCGAATCTACAAGGCAAGGTTGTTAGAGCAGAAAGTTTTAAACGATATGAAACTAATATTGACCGTTCAACAGATTGATCTGATATTGTGTACACACTAATATCATATCATATGAGTGGTCCCAGGTATATTTTTTGAACGAGATCCTGTGATTTTCGAAAATTAACAAGGAACCGTTCAATCATAAAGGTTTAATCGGTCAACTTAAAACTTAACAAGGATTGGCAACTTAAAACTTAGCAAGGATTGGCACCAATATTTTTCATTTGTATACTTAATTTAAAACGGCCTATAGCCACACCACCATTTGACCTATCAAATGGTCTTCGATTAATCTGATCAATCAAACTCATATTTTGCATGGTCGTTCAGACCAACATTGTCTCTTATTTTACAAATTTTCAGCCCTACCAGTCAAGAACATAGATGCACTTATTGACAGTTTTAATAACTGTCAGAAATGACATTTCAAAACAGAAATTCCACTGCATTCTGGGTTGCTCTATGTAGCAAAGCAAAGTTTATAGATGGCTATTCTCAATATCAAGTAAGACAGATTCTTTTCTTAGTTGATCATATTGCAATACATAATGTAGTCAAAATGTAATGTAGGTATTTCATATACATAGGTATAGGTATACCTTATCTAAAATAATTTATTTTACGATATGGATTGTGTTTCACAGTTATGAAAACAACGTTTTGACTAGATAGAATCATATTTTACACATTTCCAGCCCAATCGGTCAAGAATGTACAGACTTATTGCTGTTTTAAGTGTTTGAATATCTGTCCAAAGAGATTGATGGAAAAATATCAGTACAATAATCTGTTATTTAATTGATCCAGAGTGTTTATGAAAAGTTGCAAGGAAAATTGGTAATAAATAATGTATAGTTAGTTATCTTTGATTGAATGGATCGTGCTATGATTGGCGATGTCGTGCGTGTCAGTGCTCGCTCATCAACGCGTTACACCGAGCGTTTTCCTAGTCTAAAGATCAAAGTGGTGTAATTTCACTGTTTTCTCGGCCCTCTAGCTCGCAAATGGTATAGCCTATTGTTCCCAAATTTGGTATATGTGGTGGGGTGGGCCATAGCTCAAAATTAAGATATTTTACAACAATGTGAGATTTTCCAATTTTATGATCCAGTAGGCCGAAAATGCCATGTTGTTGCTTAGAGTAAAAGTAGGTAGTTGGTCTGGCTCCTCATTTTATTAGGCATTTACGGTATGTTGAGTGAGTGTGAGTGTACAGTACGACTTGGCTGGGTGGAGCGACCGCTCCACTAGATAATAATAATAATAATGATGATGATGATGATTCATCTTCCAATAAATTCCGCGGTCTCCTCCACAGCCTAAACGGCTGGGTTGATTGACCCGAAATTTTCACCACATATACAGCTCGTCTGCCTGATGATACCTTGCCCTTATGAATTTTTTGTGCCGCCATTTTGAAACCGGAAGTGACGTCATATCTCAAAAACGGCTTAACCGATCGGAACGAAATTTGCGCCAATCGATTCAGACGGTCCTCTTTATGAAATAACATTAGTTAAATTAAAGTTTTCTAATTACTGAAACCGGAAATGACGTCATAGTTTAGCGAAATCTGCTTAAATTCACTTCCCTTTATATAAAAACCAACTATATATTCAGAAGGCTTATAATGAAATATTAGTATTTATATACATAATAATACCTACAATGTGTAAGAGCTTTCAGCCGCCATTTTGAAAACCGGAAGTGATGCCATATCTCGAAAACGGCTGGACCTATTGGAACGATGCTTTCGCAATTCTTCATGGCATATCACTTTAAGTTTAAATTTAGCTCCAAACAATATTTTTTTAGTAACTAATTCGGATATGGCGTATTTTTTTAAAGGAATTAGCCATTGTTGCCCTTATAAGTTTTACAAGTTGTGTAAATAAACTAAAAAAATAAGTGATATCCCCATAAAAAACACTCCGTGTAAAAAAACAGCCAAGTCTCTTCAACTAAAAAAAAAAAAATATGAAATCTAAAAATTCTGCACTGAAACGTAGTGATATCAAAAAATGAGCCAAGTCAAAACTTTATTTGAAAATTAAAAAATACTTGGCGCATTGTTTTTTTAGGGCATTGTAGGTATAGGTACTATAAGTATATGTATTTATATCTAGCATATACTTCTAAGCTTTTTATATACACGATGCGCCAAGTATTTTTTAATTTTCAAATAAAGTTTTGACTTGGCTCATTTTTTGATATCACTACGTTTCAGTGCAGAATTTTTAGATTTCATATTTTTTTTTTTTAGTTGAAGAGACTTGGCTGTTTTTTTACACGGAGTGTTTTTAATATTGTATTACGCTCCAGGGTAACAAAATAAACTAAATCTTAATTTACCATCTTTGTAAGGGAGATTCCGATTTTTACAAATTTTCTCATCTTACAAATCCCAGAAAGCTCCGAGGAAAGTTGCAAATAATACCCAATCACATAAATAAAGACAATCAAAGTTATGAAGTTATGTATCAATATGTTCTAGATAAAGCGGTACTCCTACACAACAAGCACTGAGAACTCTACTTCGAAGCCTGAACTCTGGGCAATGGAACGCAACTGCAGTAGCAAGTGTGAACCGGGTTGCATCATCATTGGAGAGCGCGTGAAGTTGTACGCTTGTACGGCATGTTGCGAGAATACGCTCTGTAACAACGGCACAGGGAGTTCGCCAAGGATCGCACCTAGGGCCTTTGTTGTTTTTGTTATCAATGCGGTTGGACTTGTGGCTGTTAGGGTTGTCACGTGATCTGTGATTCTTCGTGTCATTTAATTGCATATTTCCATTGGTGAGCTTCCCTTTCAAAAAGAAACAAACTCACGGTTAAAACACTAAGTATACCTTTTTAAGTACGGTCAAACCATACGTCAGCTCAGCTTCACAACCAAATAAACAAGGTTACTATACATAAGTGTGTGCCCTAAAAAGGACGTATGTATCATGCAGAGATAACGATCTGTAACGTTAATATTTTTATACACAATTCCCCACTTGACATAATATCGATTACAATTTTCATATTATTTAAAATAATATTATAAATAATAATAATTATGGAATGCCATGGAATGGAATATTATGAATTGTTTTATTGCTATCAATGTAGATATCTGAATTGAAAACCTGCAAGGCGATCGTCTAATATTGAAATTATATATGGTATGCTGATTTATTATGTTTATTGATTTACGTACCCCAATAAAAAATAAGCATCTTAAATTATATATCTACATCACTTCTCATTGCTTGAAGTGTATTATCAATTAATGTTTCATGCAAAGAATTATTGTTACTCTTAATAACGAACTATTAGGTAGGTATGTCTTATTGCGTCGTTTCACAGAAACACGAGAAAATGATTTTGCATAATCAATATGTAGGATTTTCTAACATTTATAACTTGACGTGCCAAAAATATTATTATCAATATTATCAAATATCAATATTATCATTCAAAACGGGAATAGAATCTACCAAAATTACTCTGCTTATTTAAACTTCAGCATCTTAAAATTGATTTAAACACGTTAATTTCTGAAGAATTGGAACCCATTTATATATATAGATTTTATTCTCCTTATTCCCGAATCGATAAAGTTACAATTCCATCAAGTCCGAGTAATTTACAGTGCATTAAACCAATATTCAAACATCCTTGATTACTTGGACCAAATAGAGTTTGGTGGAGCATATCCCTCTGGCAATCCGCGATGACGGAGAATCATCCCTAAATCACGAAATGTCAGGGAGGGGGAAGATCACTTCTATTGGGTGAAAAATGAACTAGTGAACAATTTTAAATGTATTATTAACATATATTCATATTTTGAAATGTGTACATCCTATTATGTTAAAATGTGTATGTGGAGGAGGAGACAAACAAACCATCCAGACGCGTAATAAAGAAGGTCTATTATTACCTATCTACTAATTACCCTAAATGTAAGTGGCTCGTCAATTATGGAAACCCTCTTTAGACAATACTTATTACTTTCTCTTAAATTATCGTTTTAAATCTTGTATTCAACTTAAAAAAGACCAGAGGATGCTTGTTTATAAATGATGGGTACAGGGGAAGAACGCTATATAGCCATTATTTGACAAAATTAGTTTAAGGTCTAATCTTGCAGTGATTTTTATGACCTTTCAGAATATTCCCTCGGTTTTTAGAAAATATCGCCACAAAGTCTTGAAAAACGCAATTGAAATATCGATCTGTATGGAAGATAGATGCAAGTTTCAACATAAAACATCGTTTGTTTCAGTTTCATCCGAATGTGACTTATAGCGTTCTCTCCCTTTACCCTTCAAATGGAAGTGTGGCATTTTTACTTTTCATTAAAACTCTTTAATGTATACTGCTGTTTTAATAATTATTATAAAAGTTAACTTTGATTAAATTGTTCAAATTATGATATGTTGTTGCAATAATCTTAGTAAAATCCCAGTCTTGCAATTAAATCCTTCACTACGTTAGGGCAGAGTCACTTTCATCTACCACCAGAATAGGACTTCACTGATGAGAGGTAACAAATGATTGAGCCGAAGAGAACGGACAAATAGATATGAAAATAGTATTAGCCGCACATCGACCGTCACGCATAGGGCGGAAGATCTTTAACAAATACTATCGTAGTTCGATTGGTAGGACTTTCTATTAACATCCCCGTACAAAACCTCTACCTTTCAATACATTTTGGAGAAAATGAGATGAGGTGTCACTGGTACCTAGTGGTTTGTATGAGATTTCAGAATGTTCTCTCGGATTTTAGGAAATAATAATTATTTAAACATGGGCTGTCAATGCATCAAACTTTACAGGGGAAAATTACAACTGGTGACAGATGTTGGATAGCAATAATATTCGAATTTCCATTATCCATTTCATTCAAAAGTTACACAATATGTTCCAAACGTTAATTTCTTAGAAGGTAGGTACCTACTTAATATTGGTGACTATCTTGAATTAATATCGCAAAGCACAGTTTTATAAGTAACAAGATCATTGGTCAATTATAAATTGTGCACCTAAAACACCGGACACACTGTCAAATCCTGTGAGAGTGGAGACGAGCTCTCTCTTTAGCTGACAGCTGTAACGTGACCTTATTAGACTCTCTGTTATTTGCTCATGATCGAAAAAGTGTCGAGTTGATTGACAGTGTGTACCGTATTTTAGTGTATTAGTACTGGTGAAACTATTTAAAAAATAATATCTATCGAGAAAACAGAGGAACACACGATTGCACTCTGGGATATTTGGGAACTAGAACATTAGCGGACGTTTAGGGCTCTAATAAATAAACTCGTAAGTTATAATTTACGTTTTATCTAGTACAAAATTATCTCAATATAATATATTGAGTACTCATACTCAATATTGAGATATTCAATATGAGTATCAATATTCATCTTTTACATAGCATGTTTTTAATGATTTTTTTAAAATCTAATCCCTATCTGACCGTTATTTTATCAGACAGGTGTCTCCATCATGTATCGATTACCTAATTGTCGTGAATACATACAAATGGCTCAGTTATGGTCTTATTACGGTTTCCATCTTTAACATGTTCAAAATCCCACAAAGTTCAGATAACCCCGAAATCCCCCCCCCCCCCCCCCCGGGATAGGAGCTTTTTTGTTTGTATTATATGACCTTTATTTAACGTAAAACGTAAACGTAAACGTATTAACGTAAAACGTACAGTTTTCAATTGTGCTTTGATAGACCTTGGATAATCATATTCGGAGAAGTACTATAAGCTTTCTAGATTTCTTGGGCTCTAACACAAAATATTGACAGCACTGACAAAATTCTTATAAAGCTGCCAAATGCTACGTATTCTTTGGTGTTATTAATTATTGATATGGTAAGTGTAATTATTTGTTAAACCTTAACAAATATGTCCTGTTGATCCACTCTTTGGTGTTTGTAAAGAAGCAAAGTGTAATCTCTGCATGGTGCGCAGGATGACAGTAAACCTGGTGACGTGTGGAAGCTTTGGTCCACATTCGAGAGATCTAAGAAGTCTGGCGATGGTTCCAAGAAGGAAAACTCTTCTCGAGTTCAACATCTGGTGGTCGGACGCAATATTGCCGCGGCCGCAGCTGGTGAGTGGCAACTGGCATGGATATTCATTTTTACTTCGGTCCTGTCCTTTCAAGATTGTAGGAGGAATTTATAATCCTCTCTTCTAACTAACCAATCTAACATTAAAAGAGAAAAAATATGGCCAGGACATAGATAACCAGAAATACTAATTTGTGTTATACTAAAACTGAAAATATACAGGCTGCTCGGTAGCTACGAAACACTGTCAAGTGAAAGCAGAGAGCAGCGTAAAGAATGCTCTCTCAGCTGTCACGTGACCATTAAATAAGGTCACGTGACAGCTGTCAGTCAATAGAAGAACTGCTCTCCACCCTCCACTCTCGCAGAAGTTGACAATGTGTCCGGTGTTTAAGATCTATTCGGTCATGATTGCTCATGATTCCTAAGAAGATGATGACCAAGATAATTCCATGACCTGACAATTTTGTTGAAACTTGGTATATTCCAAGCACCTATTCCAAGCGGTGTTTGATCCGTGAGCACCGGTCGACGTGTTGATGTTGTAGAGGTGGAGAGCTGCGAGTTCGGTAGCGGCAAGTACTTCTTGCTGTGCGGCGTGGGCGGACTGCTCGCATGCGGCCTCACGCACACAGCCATCACCCCGCTGGACATGGTCAAATGTCGCCTCCAAGTCGACGTGTTGATGTTGTAGAGGTGGAGAGCTGCGAGTTCGGTAGCGGCAAGTACTTCTTGCTGTGCGGCGTGGGCGGACTGCTCGCATGCGGCCTCACGCACACAGCCATCACCCCGCTGGACATGGTCAAATGTCGCCTCCAAGTCGACGTGTTGATGTTGTAGAGGTGGAGAGCTGCGAGTTCGGTAGCGGCAAGTACTTCTTGCTGTGCGGCGTGGGCGGACTGCTCGCATGCGGTCTCACGCACACAGCCATCACCCCGCTGGACATGGTCAAATGTCGCCTCCAAGTCGACGTGTTGATGTTGTAGAGGTGGAGAGCTGCGAGTTCGGTAGCGGCAAGTACTTCTTGCTGTGCGGCGTGGGCGGACTGCTCGCATGCGGCCTCACGCACACAGCCATCACCCCGCTGGACATGGTCAAATGTCGCCTCCAAGTCGACGTGTTGATGTTGTAGAGGTGGAGAGCTGCGAGTTCGGTAGCGGCAAGTACTTCTTGCTGTGCGGCGTGGGCGGACTGCTCGCATGCGGCCTCACGCACACAGCCATCACCCCGCTGGACATGGTCAAATGCCGCCTCCAAGTCGACGTGTTGATGTTGTAGAGGTGAAGAGCTGCGAGTTCGGTAGCGGCAAGTACTTCTTGCTGTGCGGCGTGGGCGGACTGCTCGCATGCGGCCTCACGCACACAGCCATCACCCCGCTGGACATGGTCAAATGTCGCCTCCAAGTCGACGTGTTGATGTTGTAGAGGTGGAGAGCTGCGAGTTCGGTAGCGGCAAGTACTTCTTGCTGTGCGGCGTGGGCGGACTGCTCGCATGCGGCCTCACGCACACAGCCATCACCCCGCTGGACATGGTCAAATGTCGCCTCCAAGTCGACGTGTTGATGTTGTAGAGGTGGAGAGCTGCAAGTTCGGTAGCGGCAAGTACTTCTCTCTGTGCGGCGTGGGCGGACTGCTCGCATGCGGCCTCACGCACACAGCCATCACCCTGCTGGACATGGTCAAATGTCGCCTCCAGTCGACGTGTTGATGTTGTAGAGGTGGAGAGCTGCGAGTTCGGTAGCGGCAAGTACTTCTTGCTGTGCGGCGTGGGCGGACTGCTCGCATGCGGCCTCACGCACACAGCCATCACCCCGCTGGACATGGTCAAATGTCGCCTCCAAGTCGACGTGTTGATGTTGTAGAGGTGGAGAGCTGCGAGTTCGGTAGCGGCAAGTACTTCTTGCTGTGCGGCGTGGGCGGACTGCTCGCATGCGGCCTCACGCACACAGCCATCACCCCGCTGGACATGGTCAAATGTCGCCTCCAAGTCGACGTGTTGATGTTGTAGAGGTGGAGAGCTGCGAGTTCGGTAGCGGCAAGTACTTCTTGCTGTGCGGCGTGGGCGGACTGCTCGCATGCGGCCTCACGCACACAGCCATCACCCCGCTGGACATGGTCAAATGTCGCCTCCAAGTCGACGTGTTGATGTTGTAGAGGTGGAGAGCTGCGTGTTCAGTAGCGGCAAGTACTTCTTCCTGTGCGGCGTGGGCGGACTGCTCGCATGCGGCCTCACGCACACAGCCATCACCCCGCTGGACTTGGTCAAATGTCGCCTCCAAGTTGACGTGTTGATGTTGTAGAGGTGGAGAGCTGCGAGTTCGGTAGCGGCAAGTACTTCTTGCTGTGCGGCGTGGGCGGACTGCTCGCATGCGGCCTCACGCACACAGCCATCACCCCGCTGGACATGGTCAAATGTCGCCTCCAAGTCGACGTGTTGATGTTGTAGAGGTGGAGAGCTGCGAGTTCGGTAGCGGCAAGTAATTCTTGCTGTGCGGCGTGGGCGGACTGCTCGCATGCGGCCTCACGCACACAGCCATCACCCCGCTGGACATGGTCAAATGTCGCCTCCAAGTCGACGTGTTGATGTTGTAGAGGTGTAGAGCTGCGAGTTCGGTAGCGGCAAGTACTTCTTGCTGTGCGGCGTGGGCGGACTGCTCGCATGCGGCCTCACGCACACAGCCATCACCCCGCTGGACATGGTCAAATGTCGCCTCCAAGTCGACGTGTTGATGTTGTAGAGGTGGAGAGCTGCGAGTTCGGTAGCGGCAAGTACTTCTTGCTGTGCGGCGTGGGCGGACTGCTCGCATGCGGCCTCACGCACACAGCCATCACCCCGCTGGACATGGTCAAATGTCGCCTCCAAGTCGACGTGTTGATGTTGTAGAGGTGGAGAGCTGCGAGTTCGGTAGCGGCAAGTACTTCTTGCTGTGCGGCGTGGGCGGACTGCTCGCATGCGGCCTCACGCACACAGCCATCACCCCGCTGGACATGGTCAAATGTCGCCTCCAAGTCGACGTGTTGATGTTGTAGAGGTGGAGAGCTGCGAGTTCGGTAGCGGCAAGTACTTCTTGCTCTGCGGCGTGGGCGGACTCTTCGCATGCGGCCTCACGCACACAGCCATCACCCCGCTGGACATGGTCAAATGTCGCCACCAAGTCGACGTGTTGATGTTGTAGAGGTGGAGAGCTGCGAGTTCGGTAGCGGCAAGTACTTCTTGCTGTGCGGCGTGGGCGGACTGCTCGCATGCGGCCTCATGCACACAGCCATCACCCCGCTGGACATGGTCAAATGCCGCCTCCAAGTCGACGTGTTGATGTTGTAGAGGTGGAGAGCTGCGAGTTCGGTAGCGGCAAGTACTTCTTGCTGTGCGGCGTGGGCGGACTGCTCGCATGCGGCCTCACGCACACAGCCATCACCCCGCTGGACATGGTCAAATGTCGCCTCCAAGTCGACGTGTTGATGTTGTAGAGGTGGAGAGCTGCGAGTTCGGTAGCGGCAAGTACTTCTTGCTGTGCGGCGTGGGCGGACTGCTCGCATGCGGCCTCACGCACACAGCCATCACCCCGCTGGACATGGTCAAATGTCGCCTCCAAGTCGACGTGTTGATGTTGTAGAGGTGGAGAGCTGCGAGTTCGGTAGCGGCAAGTACTTCTTGCTGTGCGGCGTGGGCGGACTGCTCGCATGCGGCCTCACGCACACAGCCATCACCCCGCTGGACATGGTCAAATGTCGCCTCCAAGTCGACGTGTTGATGTTGTAGAGGTGGAGAGCTGCGAGTTCGGTAGCGGCAAGTAATTCTTGCTGTGCGGCGTGGGCGGACTGCTCGCATGCGGCCTCACGCACACAGCCATCACCCCGCTGGACATGGTCAAATGTCGCCTCCAAGTCGACGTGTTGATGTTGTAGAGGTGGAGAGCTGCGAGTTCGGTAGCGGCAAGTACTTCTTGCTGTGCGGCGTGGGCGGACTGCTCGCATGCGGCCTTACGCACACAGCCATCACCCCGCTGGACATGGTCAAATGTCGCCTCCAAGTCGACGTGTTGATGTTGTAGAGGTGGAGAGCTGCGAGTTCGGTAGCGGCAAGTACTTCTTGCTGTGCGGCGTGGGCGGACTGCTCGCATGCGGTCTCACGCACAAAGCCATCACCCCGCTGGACATGGTCAAATGTCGCCTCCAAGTCGACGTGTTGATGTTGTAGAGGTGGAGAGCTGCGAGTTCGGTAGCGGCAAGTACTTCTTGCTGTGCGGCGTGGGCGGACTGCTCGCATGCGGCCTCACGCACACAGCCATCACCCCGCTGGACATGGTCAAATGCCGCCTCCAAGTCGACGTGTTGATGTTGTAGAGGTGGAGAGCTGCGAGTTCGGTAGCGGCAAGTACTTCTTGCTGTGCGGCGTGGGCGGTCTGCTCGCATGCGGCCTCACGCACACAGCCATCACCCCGCTGGACATGGTCAAATGTCGCCTCCAAGTCGACGTGTTGATGTTGTAGAGGTGGAGAGCTGCGAGTTCGGTAGCGGCAAGTACTTCTTGCTGTGCGGCGTGGGCGGACTGCTCGCATGCGGCCTCACGCACACAGCCATCACCCCGCTGGACATGGTCAAATGTCGCCTCCAAGTCGACGTGTTGATGTTGTAGAGGTGGAGAGCTGCGAGTTCGGTAGCGGCAAGTACTTCTTGCTGTGCGGCGTGGGCGGACTGCTCGCATGCGGCCTCACGCACACAGCCATCACCCCGCTGGACATGGTCAAATGTCGCCTCCAAGTCGACGTGTTGATGTTGTAGAGGTGGAGAGCTGCGAGTTCGGTAGCGGCAAGTACTTCTTGCTGTGCGGCGTGGGCGGACTGCTCGCATGCGGCCTCACGCACACAGCCATCACCCCGCTGGACATGGTCAAATGTCGCCTCCAAGTCGACGTGTTGATGTTGTAGAGGTGGAGAGCTGCGAGTTCGGTAGCGGCAAGTACTTCTTGCTGTGCGGCGTGGGCGGACTGCTCGCATGC
This sequence comes from Leuctra nigra, assembly GCA_934045905.1. Taxonomy (NCBI): domain Eukaryota; kingdom Metazoa; phylum Arthropoda; class Insecta; order Plecoptera; family Leuctridae; genus Leuctra; species Leuctra nigra. Next base: position 40,851,072 of record OW203764.1, on the reverse strand, counting down.
GGCCTCACGCACACAGCCATCACCCCGCTGGACATGGTCAAATGTCGCCTCCAAGTCGACGTGTTGATGTTGTAGAGGTGGAGAGCTGCGAGTTCGGTAGCGGCAAGTACTTCTTGCTGTGCGGCGTGGGCGGACTGCTCGCATGCGGCCTCACGCACACAGCCATCACCCCGCTGGACATGGTCAAATGTCGCCTCCAAGTCGACGTGTTGATGTTGTAGAGGTGTAGAGCTGCGAGTTCGGTAGCGGCAAGTACTTCTCTCTGTGCGGCGTGGGCGGACTGCTCGCATGCGGCCTCACGCACACAGCCATCACCCCGCTGGACATGGTCAAATGTCGCCTCCAAGTCGACGTGTTGATGTTGTAGAGGTGGAGAGCTGCGAGTTCGGTAGCGGCAAGTACTTCTTGCTGTGCGGCGTGGGCGGACTGCTCGCATGCGGCCTCACGCACACAGCCATCACCCCGCTGGACATGGTCAAATGTCGCCTCCAAGTCGACGTGTTGATGTTGTAGAGGTGGAGAGCTGCGAGTTCGGTAGCGGCAAGTACTTCTCTCTGTGCGGCGTGGGCGGACTGCTCGCATGCGGCCTCACGCACACAGCCATCACCCCGCTGGACATGTTCAAATGTCGCCTCCAAGTCGACGTGTTGATGTTGTAGAGGTGGAGAGCTGCGCGTTCGGTAGCGGCAAGTACTTCTTGCTGTGCGGCGTGGGCGGACTGCTCGCATGCGGCCTCACGCACACAGCCATCACCCCGCTGGACATGGTCAAATGTCGCCTCCAAGTCGACGTGTTGATGTTGTAGAGGTGGAGAGCTGCGAGTTCGGTAGCGGCAAGTACTTCTTGCTGTGCGGCGTGGGCGGTCTGCTCGCATGCGGCCTCACGCACACAGCCATCACCCCGCTGGACATGGTCAAATGTCGCCTCCAAGTCGACGTGTTGATGTTGTAGAGGTGGAGAGCTGCGAGTTCGGTAGCGGCAAGTACTTCTTGCTGTGCGGCGTGGGCGGACTGCTCGCATGCGGCCTCACGCACACAGCCATCACCCCGCTGGACATGGTCAAATGTCGCCTCCAAGTCGACGTGTTGATGTTGTAGAGGTGGAGAGCTGCGAGTTCGGTAGCGGCAAGTACTTCTTGCTGTGCGGCGTGGGCGGACTGCTCGCATGCGGCCTCACGCACACAGCCATCACCCCGCTGGACATGGTCAAATGTCGCCTCCAAGTCGACGTGTTGATGTTGTAGAGGTGGAGAGCTGCGAGTTCGGTAGCGGCAAGTACTTCTTGCTGTGCGGCGTGGGCGGACTGCTCGCATGCGGCCTCACGCACACAGCCATCACCCCGCTGGACATGGTCAAATGTCGCCTCCAAGTCGACGTGTTGATGTTGTAGAGGTGGAGAGCTGCGAGTTCGGTAGCGGCAAGTACTTCTTGCTGTGCGGCGTGGGCGGACTGCTCGCATGCGGCCTCACGCACACAGCCATCACCCCGCTGGACATGGTCAAATGTCGCCTCCAAGTCGACGTGTTGATGTTGTAGAGGTGGAGAGCTGCGAGTTCGGTAGCGGCAAGTACTTCTTGCTGTGCGGCGTGGGCGGACTGCTCGCATGCGGCCTTACGCACACAGCCATCACCCCGCTGGACATGGTCAAATGTCGCCTCCAAGTCGACGTGTTGATGTTGTAGAGGTGGAGAGCTGCGAGTTCGGTAGCGGCAAGTACTTCTTGCTGTGCGGCGTGGGCGGACTGCTCGCATGCGGTCTCACGCACAAAGCCATCACCCCGCTGGACATGGTCAAATGTCGCCTCCAAGTCGACGTGTTGATGTTGTAGAGGTGGAGAGCTGCGAGTTCGGTAGCGGCAAGTACTTCTTGCTGTGCGGCGTGGGCGGACTGCTCGCATGCGGTCTCACGCACAAAGCCATCACCCCGCTGGACATGGTCAAATGTCGCCTCCAAGTCGACGTGTTGATGTTGTAGAGGTGGAGAGCTGCGAGTTCGGTAGCGGCAAGTACTTCTTGCTGTGCGGCGTGGGCGGACTGCTCGCATGCGGCCTCACGCACACAGCCATCACCCCGCTGGACATGGTCAAATGTCGCCTCCAAGTCGACGTGTTGATGTTGTAGAGGTGGAGAGCTGCGAGTTCGGTAGCGGCAAGTACTTCTTGCTGTGCGGCGTGGGCGGACTGCTCGCATGCGGCCTCACGCACACAGCCATCACCCCGCTGGACATGGTCAAATGTCGCCTCCAAGTCGACGTGTTGATGTTGTAGAGGTGGAGAGCTGCGAGTTCGGTAGCGGCAAGTACTTCTTGCTGTGCGGCGTGGGCGGACTGCTCGCATGCGGCCTCACGCACACAGCCATCACCCCGCTGGACATGGTCAAATGTCGCCTCCAAGTCGACGTGTTGATGTTGTAGAGGTGGAGAGCTGCGAGTTCGGTAGCGGCAAGTAATTCTTGCTGTGCGGCGTGGGCGGACTGCTCGCATGCGGCCTCACGCACACAGCCATCACCCCGCTGGACATGGTCAAATGTCGCCTCCAAGTCGACGTGTTGATGTTGTAGAGGTGGAGAGCTGCGAGTTCGGTAGCGGCAAGTACTTCTTGCTGTGCGGCGTGGGCGGACTGCTCGCATGCGGCCTCACGCACACAGCCATCACCCCGCTGGACATGGTCAAATGTCGCCTCCAAGTCGACGTGTTGATGTTGTAGAGGTGGAGAGCTGCGAGTTCGGTAGCGGCAAGTACTTCTTGCTGTGCGGCGTGGGCGGACTGCTCGCATGCGGCCTTACGCACACAGCCATCACCCCGCTGGACATGGTCAAATGTCGCCTCCAAGTCGACGTGTTGATGTTGTAGAGGTGGAGAGCTGCGAGTTCGGTAGCGGCAAGTACTTCTTGCTGTGCGGCGTGGGCGGACTGCTCGCATGCGGTCTCACGCACAAAGCCATCACCCCGCTGGACATGGTCAAATGTCGCCTCCAAGTCGACGTGTTGATGTTGTAGAGGTGGAGAGCTGCGAGTTCGGTAGCGGCAAGTACTTCTTGCTGTGCGGCGTGGGCGGACTGCTCGCATGCGGTCTCACGCACACAGCCATCACCCCGCTGGACATGGTCAAATGTCGCCTCCAAGTCGACGTGTTGATGTTGTAGAGGTGGAGAGCTGCGAGTTCGGTAGCGGCAAGTACTTCTTGCTGTGCGGCGTGGGCGGACTGCTCGCATGCGGCCTCACGCACACAGCCATCACCCCGCTGGACATGGTCAAATGTCGCCTCCAAGTCGACGTGTTGATGTTGTAGAGGTGGAGAGCTGCGAGTTCGGTAGCGGCAAGTACTTCTTGCTGTGCGGCGTGGGCGGACTGCTCGCATGCGGTCTCACGCACACAGCCATCACCCCGCTGGACATGGTCAAATGTCGCCTCCAAGTCGACGTGTTGATGTTGTAGAGGTGGAGAGCTGCGAGTTCGGTAGTGGCAAGTACTTCTTGCTGTGCGGCGTGGGCGGACTGCTCGCATGCGGCCTCACGCACACAGCCATCACCCCGCTGGACATGGTCAAATGTCGCCTCCAAGTCGACGTGTTGATGTTGTAGAGGTGGAGAGCTGCGAGTTCGGTAGCGGCAAGTACTTCTTGCTGTGCGGCGTGGGCGGACTGCTCGCATGCGGCCTCACATACACAGCCATCACCCCGCTGGACATGGTCAAATGTCGCCTCCAAGTCGACGTGTTGATGTTGTAGAGGTGGAGCTGCGAGTTCGGTAGCGGCAAGTACTTCTTGCTGTGTGGCGTGGGCAGACTGCTCGCATGCGGCCTCACGCACACAGCCATCACCCCGCTGGACATGGTCAAATGCCGCCTCCAAGTCGACGTGTTGATGTTGTAGAGGTGGAGAGCTGCGAGTTCGGTAGCGGCAAGTACTTCTTGCTGTGCGGCGTGGGCGGACTGCTCGCATGCGGCCTCACGCACACAGCCATCACCCCGCTGGACATGGTCAAATGTCGCCTCCAAGTCGACGTGTTGATGTTGTAGAGGTGGAGAGCTGCGGGTTCGGTAGCGGCAAGTACTTCTTGCTGTGCGGCGTGGGCGGACTGCTCGCATGCGGTCTCACGCACACAGCCATCACCCCGCTGGACATGGTCAAATGTCGCCTCCAAGTCGACGTGTTGATGTTGTAGAGGTGGAGAGCTGCGAGTTCGGTAGCGGCAAGTACTTCTTGCTGTGCGGCGTGGGCGGACTGCTCGCATGCGGCCTCACGCACACAGCCATCACCCCGCTGGACATGGTCAAATGTCGCCTCCAAGTCGACGTGTTGATGTTGTAGAGGTGGAGAGCTGCGAGTTCGGTAGCGGCAAGTACTTCTTGCTGTGCGGCGTGGGCGGACTGCTCGCATGCGGCCTCACGCACACAGCCATCACCCCGCTGGACATGGTCAAATGTCGCCTCCAAGTCGACGTGTTGATGTTGTAGAGGTGGAGAGCTGCGAGTTCGGTAGCGGCAAGTACTTCTTGCTGTGCGGCGTGGGCGGACTGCTCGCATGCGGCCTCACGCACACAGCCATCACCCCGCTGGACATGGTCAAATGTCGCCTCCAAGTCGACGTGTTGATGTTGTAGAGGTGGAGAGCTGCGAGTTCGGTAGCGGCAAGTACTTCTTGCTGTGCGGCGTGGGCGGACTGCTCGCATGCGGCCTCACGCACACAGCCATCACCCCGCTGGACATGGTCAAATGTCGCCTCCAAGTCGACGTGTTGATGTTGTAGAGGTGGAGAGCTGCGAGTTCGGTAGCGGCAAGTACTTCTTGCTGTGCGGCGTGGGCGGACTGCTCGCATGCGGCCTCACGCACACAGCCATCACCCCGCTGGACATGGTCAAATGTCGCCTCCAAGTCGACGTGTTGATGTTGTAGAGGTGGAGAGCTGCGAGTTCGGTAGCGGCAAGTACTTCTTGCTGTGCGGCGTGGGCGGACTGCTCGCATGCGGCCTCACGCACACAGCCATCACCCCGCTGGACATGGTCAAATGTCGCCTCCAAGTCGACGTGTTGATGTTGTAGAGGTGGAGAGCTGCGAGTTCGGCAGCGGCAAGTACTTCTTGCTGTGCGGCGTGGGCGGACTGCTCGCATGCGGCCTCACGCACACAGCCATCACCCCGCTGGACATGGTCAAATGTCGCCTCCAAGTCGACGTGTTGATGTTGTAGAGGTGGAGAGCTGCGAGTTCGGTAGCGGCAAGTACTTCTTGCTGTGCGGCGTGGGCGGACTGCTCGCATGCGGCCTCACGCACACAGCCATCACCCCGCTGGACATGGTCAAATGTCGCCTCCAAGTCGACGTGTTGATGTTGTAGAGGTGGAGAGCTGCGAGTTCGGTAGCGGCAAGTACTTCTTGCTGTGCGGCGTGGGCGGACTGCTCGCATGCGGCCTCACGCACACAGCCATCACCCCGCTGGACATGGTCAAATGTCGCCTCCAAGTCGACGTGTTGATGTTGTAGAGGTGGAGAGCTGCGAGTTCGGTAGCGGCAAGTACTTCTTGCTGTGTGGCGTGTGCGGACTGCTCGCATGCGGCCCACGCACACAGCCATCACCCCGCTGGACATGGTCAAATGTCGCCTCCAAGTCGACGTGTTGATGTTGTAGAGGTGGAGAGCTGCGAGTTCGGTAGCGGCAAGTACTTCTTGCTGTGCGGCGTGGGCGGACTGCTCGCATGCGGCCTCACGCACACAGCCATCACCCCGCTGGACATGGTCAAATGTCGCCTCCAAGTCGACGTGTTGATGTTGTAGAGGTGGAGAGCTGCGAGATCGGTAGCGGCAAGTACTTCTTGCTGTGCGGCGTGGGCGGACTGCTCGCATGCGGCCTCACGCACACAGCCATCACCCCGCTGGACATGGTCAAATGCCGCCTCCAAGTCGACGTGTTGATGTTGTAGAGGTGGAGAGCTGCGAGTTCGGTAGCGGCAAGTACTTCTTGCTGTGCGGCGTGGGCGGACTGCTCGCATGCGGCCTCACGCACACAGCCATCACCCCGCTGGACATGGTCAAATGTCGCCTCCAAGTCGACGTGTTGATGTTGTAGAGGTGGAGAGCTGCGAGTTCGGTAGCGGCAAGTACTTCTCTCTGTGCGGCGTGGGCGGACTGCTCGCATGCGGCCTCACGCACACAGCCATCACCCCGCTGGACATGGTCAAATGCCGCCTCCAAGTCGACGTGTTGATGTTGTAGAGGTGGAGAGCTACGAGTTCGGTAGCGGCAAGTACTTCTTGCTGTGCGGCGTGGGCGGACTGCTCGCATGCGGCCTCACGCACACAGCCATCACCCCGCTGGACATGGTCAAATGTCGCCTCCAAGTCGACGTGTTGATGTTGTAGAGGTGGAGAGCTGCGAGTTCGGTAGCGGCAAGTACTTCTTGCTGTGCGGCGTGGGCGGACTGCTCGCATGCGGCCTCACGCACACAGCCATCACCCCGCTGGACATGGTCAAATGTCGCCTCCAAGTCGACGTGTTGATGTTGTAGAGGTGGAGAGCTGCGAGTTCGGTAGCGGCAAGTACTTCTTGCTGTGCGGCGTGGGCGGACTGCTCGCATGCGGCCTCACGCACACAGCCATCACCCCGCTGGACATGGTCAAATGCCGCCTCCAAGTCGACGTGTTGATGTTGTAGAGGTGGAGAGCTGCGAGTTCGGTAGCGGCAAGTACTTCTTGCTGTGCGGCGTGGGCGGTCTGCTCGCATGCGGCCTCACGCACACAGCCATCACCCCGCTGGACATGGTCAAATGTCGCCTCCAAGTCGACGTGTTGATGTTGTAGAGGTGGAGAGCTGCGAGTTCGGTAGCGGCAAGTACTTCTTGCTGTGCGGCGTGGGCGGACTGCTCGCATGCGGCCTCACGCACACAGCCATCACCCCGCTGGACATGGTCAAATGTCGCCTCCAAGTCGACGTGTTGATGTTGTAGAGGTGGAGAGCTGCGAGTTCGGTAGCGGCAAGTACTTCTTGCTGTGCGGCGTGGGCGGACTGCTCGCATGCGGCCTCACGCACACAGCCATCACCCCGCTGGACATGGTCAAATGTCGCCTCCAAGTCGACGTGTTGATGTTGTAGAGGTGGAGAGCTGCGAGTTCGGTAGCGGCAAGTACTTCTTGCTGTGCGGCGTGGGCGGACTGCTCGCATGCGGCCTCACGCACACAGCCATCACCCCGCTGGACATGGTCAAATGTCGCCTCCAAGTCGACGTGTTGATGTTGTAGAGGTGGAGAGCTGCGAGTTCGGTAGCGGCAAGTACTTCTTGCTGTGCGGCGTGGGCGGACTGCTCGCATGCGGCCTCACGCACACAGCCATCACCCCGCTGGACATGGTCAAATGTCGCCTCCAAGTCGACGTGTTGATGTTGTAGAGGTGGAGAGCTGCGAGTTCGGTAGCGGCAAGTACTTCTTGCTGTGCGGCGTGGGCGGACTGCTCGCATGCGGCCTCACGCACACAGCCATCACCCCGCTGGACATGGTCAAATGTCGCCTCCAAGTCGACGTGTTGATGTTGTAGAGGTGTAGAGCTGCGAGTTCGGTAGCGGCAAGTACTTCTCTCTGTGCGGCGTGGGCGGACTGCTCGCATGCGGCCTCACGCACACAGCCATCACCCCGCTGGACATGGTCAAATGTCGCCTCCAAGTCGACGTGTTGATGTTGTAGAGGTGGAGAGCTGCGAGTTCGGTAGCGGCAAGTACTTCTTGCTGTGCGGCGTGGGCGGACTGCTCGCATGCGGCCTCACGCACACAGCCATCACCCCGCTGGACATGGTCAAATGTCGCCTCCAAGTCGACGTGTTGATGTTGTAGAGGTGGAGAGCTGCGAGTTCGGTAGCGGCAAGTACTTCTTGCTGTGCGGCGTGGGCGGTCTGCTCGCATGCGGCCTCACGCACACAGCCATCACCCCGCTGGACATGGTCAAATGTCGCCTCCAAGTCGACGTGTTGATGTTGTAGAGGTGGAGAGCTGCGAGTTCGGTAGCGGCAAGTACTTCTTGCTGTGCGGCGTGGGCGGACTGCTCGCATGCGGCCTCACGCACACAGCCATCACCCCGCTGGACATGGTCAAATGTCGCCTCCAAGTCGACGTGTTGATGTTGTAGAGGTGGAGAGCTGCGAGTTCGGTAGCGGCAAGTACTTCTTGCTGTGCGGCGTGGGCGGACTGCTCGCATGCGGCCTCACGCACACAGCCATCACCCCGCTGGACATGGTCAAATGTCGCCTCCAAGTCGACGTGTTGATGTTGTAGAGGTGGAGAGCTGCGAGTTCGGTAGCGGCAAGTACTTCTTGCTGTGCGGCGTGGGCGGACTGCTCGCATGCGGCCTCACGCACACAGCCATCACCCCGCTGGACATGGTCAAATGTCGCCTCCAAGTCGACGTGTTGATGTTGTAGAGGTGGAGAGCTGCGAGTTCGGTAGCGGCAAGTACTTCTTGCTGTGCGGCGTGGGCGGACTGCTCGCATGCGGCCTCACGCACACAGCCATCACCCCGCTGGACATGGTCAAATGTCGCCTCCAAGTCGACGTGTTGATGTTGTAGAGGTGGAGAGCTGCGAGTTCGGTAGCGGCAAGTACTTCTTGCTGTGCGGCGTGGGCGGACTGCTCGCATGCGGCCTCACGCACACAGCCATCACCCCGCTGGACATGGTCAAATGTCGCCTCCAAGTCGACGTGTTGATGTTGTAGAGGTGGAGAGCTGCGAGTTCGGTAGCGGCAAGTACTTCTTGCTGTGCGGCGTGGGCGGACTGCTCGCATGCGGCCTCACGCACACAGCCATCACCCCGCTGGACATGGTCAAATGTCGCCTCCAAGTCGACGTGTTGATGTTGTAGAGGTGGAGAGCTGCGAGTTCGGTAGCGGCAAGTACTTCGTGCTGTGCGGCGTGGGCGGACTGCTCGCATGCGGCCTCACGCACACAGCCATCACCCCGCTGGACATGGTCAAATGTCGCCTCCAAGTCGACGTGTTGATGTTGTAGAGGTGGAGAGCTGCGAGTTCGGTAGCGGCAAGTACTTCTTGCTGTGCTGCGTGGGCGGACTGCTCGCATGCGGCCTCACGCACACAGCCATCACCCCGCTGGACATGGTCAAATGTCGCCTCCAAGTCGACGTGTTGATGTTGTAGAGGTGGAGAGCTGCGAGTTCGGTAGCGGCAAGTACTTCTCTCTGTGCGGCGTGGGCGGACTGCTCGCATGCGGCCTCACGCACACAGCCATCACCCCGCTGGACATGGTCAAATGCCGCCTCCAAGTCGACGTGTTGATGTTGTAGAGGTGGAGAGCTACGAGTTCGGTAGCGGCAAGTACTTCTTGCTGTGCGGCGTGGGCGGACTGCTCGCATGCGGCCTCACGCACACAGCCATCACCCCGCTGGACATGGTCAAATGTCGCCTCCAAGTCGACGTGTTGATGTTGTAGAGGTGGAGAGCTGCGAGTTCGGTAGCGGCAAGTACTTCTTGCTGTGCGGCGTGGGCGGACTGCTCGCATGCGGGCACGCACACAGCCATCACCCCGCTGGACATGGTCAAATGTCGCCTCCAAGTCGACGTGTTGATGTTGTAGAGGTGGAGAGCTGCGAGTTCGGTAGCGGCAAGTACTTCTTGCTGTGCGGCGTGGGCGGACTGCTCGCATGCGGCCTCACGCACACAGCCATCACCCCGCTGGACATGGTCAAATGCCGCCTCCAAGTCGACGAGTTGATGTTGTAGAGGTGGAGAGCTGCGAGTTCGGTAGCGGCAAGTACTTCTTGCTGTGCGGCGTGGGCGGTCTGCTCGCATGCGGCCTCACGCACACAGCCATCACCCCGCTGGACATGGTCAAATGTCGCCTCCAAGTCGACGTGTTGATGTTGTAGAGGTGGAGAGCTGCGAGTTCGGTAGCGGCAAGTACTTCTTGCTGTGCGGCGTGGGCGGACTGCTCGCATGCGGCCTCACGCACACAGCCATCACCCCGCTGGACATGGTCAAATGTCGCCTCCAAGTCGACGTGTTGATGTTGTAGAGGTGGAGAGCTGCGAGTTCGGTAGCGGCAAGTACTTCTTGCTGTGCGGCGTGGGCGGACTGCTCGCATGCGGCCTCACGCACACAGCCATCACCCCGCTGGACATGGTCAAATGTCGCCTCCAAGTCGACGTGTTGATGTTGTAGAGGTGGAGAGCTGCGAGTTCGGTAGCGGCAAGTACTTCTTGCTGTGCGGCGTGGGCGGACTGCTCGCATGCGGCCTCACGCACACAGCCATCACCCCGCTGGACATGGTCAAATGTCGCCTCCAAGTCGACGTGTTGATGTTGTAGAGGTGTAGAGCTGCGAGTTCGGTAGCGGCAAGTACTTCTTGCTGTGCGGCGTGGGCGGACTGCTCGCATGCGGCCTCACGCACACAGCCATCACCCCGCTGGACATGGTCAAATGTCGCCTCCAAGTCGACGTGTTGATGTTGTAGAGGTGGAGAGCTGCGAGTTCGGTAGCGGCAAGTACTTCGTGCTGTGCGGCGTGGGCGGACTGCTCGCATGCGGCCTCACGCACACAGCCATCACCCCGCTGGACATGGTCAAATGTCGCCTCCAAGTCGACGTGTTGATGTTGTAAAGGTGGAGAGCTGCGAGTTCGGTAGCGGCAAGTACTTCTTGCTGTGCGGCGTGGGCGGACTGCTCGCATGCGGCCTCACGCACACAGCCATCACCCCGCTGGACATGGTCAAATGTCGCCTCCAAGTCGACGTGTTGATGTTGTAGAGGTGTAGAGCTGCGAGTTCGGTAGCGGCAAGTACTTCTCTCTGTGCGGCGTGGGCGGACTGCTCGCATGCGGCCTCACGCACACAGCCATCACCCCGCTGGACATGGTCAAATGTCGCCTCCAAGTCGACGTGTTGATGTTGTAGAGGTGGAGAGCTGCGAGTTCGGTAGCGGCAAGTACTTCTTGCTGTGCGGCGTGGGCGGACTGCTCGCATGCGGCCTCACGCACACAGCCATCACCCCGCTGGACATGGTCAAATGTCGCCTCCAAGTCGACGTGTTGATGTTGTAGAGGTGGAGAGCTGCGAGTTCGGTAGCGGCAAGTACTTCTCTCTGTGCGGCGTGGGCGGACTGCTCGCATGCGGCCTCACGCACACAGCCATCACCCCGCTGGACATGTTCAAATGTCGCCTCCAAGTCGACGTGTTGATGTTGTAGAGGTGGAGAGCTGCGAGTTCGGTAGCGGCAAGTACTTCTTGCTGTGCGGCGTGGGCGGACTGCTCGCATGCGGTCTCACGCACACAGCCATCACCCCGCTGGACATGGTCAAATGTCGCCTCCAAGTCGACGTGTTGATGTTGTGGAGGTGGAGAGCTGCGAGTTCGGTAGCGGCAAGTACTTCTTGCTGTGCGGCGTGGGCGGACTGCTCGCATGCGGCCTCACGCACACAGCCATCACCCCGCTGGACATGGTCAAATGCCGCCTCCAAGTCGACGTGTTGATGTTGAAGAGGTGGAGAGCTGCGAGTTCGGTAGCGGCAAGTACTTCTTGCTGTGCGGCGTGGGCGGACTGCTCGCATGCGGCCTCACGCACACAGCCATCACCCCGCTGGACATGGTCAAATGTCACCTCCAAGTCGACGTGTTGATGTTGTAGAGGTGGAGAGCTGCGAGTTCGGTAGCGGCAAGTACTTCTTGCTGTGCGGCGTGGGCGGACTGCTCGCATGCGGCCTCACGCACACAGCCATCACCCCGCTGGACATGGTCAAATGTCGCCTCCAAGTCGACGTGTTGATGTTGTAGAGGTGGAGAGCTGCGAGTTCGGTAGCGGCAAGTACTTCTTGCTGTGCGGCGTGGGCGGACTGCTCGCATGCGGCCTCACGCACACAGCCATCACCCCGCTGGACATGGTCAAATGTCGCCTCCAAGTCGACGTGTTGATGTTGTAGAGGTGGAGAGCTGCGAGTTCGGTAGCGGCAAGTACTTCGTGCTGTGCGGCGTGGGCGGACTGCTCGCATGCGGCCTCACGCACACAGCCATCACCCCGCTGGACATGGTCAAATGTCGCCTCCAAGTCGACGTGTTGATGTTGTAAAGGTGGAGAGCTGCGAGTTCGGTAGCGGCAAGTACTTCTTGCTGTGCGGCGTGGGCGGACTGCTCGCATGCGGCCTCACGCACACAGCCATCACCCCGCTGGACATGGTCAAATGTCGCCTCCAAGTCGACATGTTGATGTTGTAGAGGTGTAGAGCTGCGAGTTCGGTAGCGGCAAGTACTTCTCTCTGTGCGGCGTGGGCGGACTGCTCGCATGCGGCCTCACGCACACAGCCATCACCCCGCTGGACATGGTCAAATGTCGCCTCCAAGTCGACGTGTTGATGTTGTAGAGGTGGAGAGCTGCGAGTTCGGTAGCGGCAAGTACTTCTTGCTGTGCGGCGTGGGCGGACTGCTCGCATGCGGCCTCACGCACACAGCCATCACCCCGCTGGACATGGTCAAATGTCGCCTCCAAGTCGACGTGTTGATGTTGTAGAGGTGGAGAGCTGCGAGTTCGGTAGCGGCAAGTACTTCTCTCTGTGCGGCGTGGGCGGACTGCTCGCATGCGGCCTCACGCACACATCCATCACCCCGCTGGACATGTTCAAATGTCGCCTCCAAGTCGACGTGTTGATGTTGTAGAGGTGGAGAGCTGCGAGTTCGGTAGCGGCAAGTACTTCTTGCTGTGCGGCGTGGGCGGACTGCTCGCATGCGGCCTCACGCACACAGCCATCACCCCGCTGGACATGGTCAAATGTCGCCTCCAAGTCGACGTGTTGATGTTGTAGAGGTGGAGAGCTGCGAGTTCGGTAGCGGCAAGTACTTCTTGCTGTGCGGCGTGGGCGGACTGCTCGCATGCGGTCTCACGCACACAGCCATCACCCCGCTGGACATGGTCAAATGTCGCCTCCAAGTCGACGTGTTGATGTTGTGGAGGTGGAGAGCTGCGAGTTCGGTAGCGGCAAGTACTTCTTGCTGTGCGGCGTGGGCGGACTGCTCGCATGCGGCCTCACGCACACAGCCATCACCCCGCTGGACATGGTCAAATGCCGCCTCCAAGTCGACGTGTTGATGTTGAAGAGGTGGAGAGCTGCGAGTTCGGTAGCGGCAAGTACTTCTTGCTGTGCGGCGTGGGCGGACTGCTCGCATGCGGCCTCACGCACACAGCCATCACCCCGCTGGACATGGTCAAATGTCGCCTCCAAGTCGACGTGTTGATGTTGTAGAGGTGGAGAGCTGCGAGTTCGGTAGCGGCAAGTACTTCTTGCTGTGCGGCGTGGGCGGACTGCTCGCATGCGGCCTCACGCACACAGCCATCACCCCGCTGGACATGGTCAAATGTCGCCTCCAAGTCGACGTGTTGATGTTGTAGAGGTGGAGAGCTGCGAGTTCGGTAGCGGCAAGTACTTCTTGCTGTGCGGCGTGGGCGGACTGCTCGCATGCGGCCTCACGCACACAGCCATCACCCCGCTGGACATGGTCAAATGTCGCCTCCAAGTCGACGTGTTGATGTTGTAGAGGTGGAGAGCTGCGAGTTCGGTAGCGGCAAGTACTTCTTGCTGTGCGGCGTGGGCGGACTGCTCGCATGCGGCCTCACGCACACAGCCATCACCCCGCTGGACATGGTCAAATGTCGCCTCCAAGTCGACGGGTTGATGTTGTAGAGGTGGAGAGCTGCGAGTTCGGTAGCGGCAAGTACTTCTTGCTGTGCGGCGTGGGCGGACTGCTCGCATGCGGCCTCACGCACACAGCCATCACCCCGCTGGACATGGTCAAATGTCGCCTCCAAGTCGACGTGTTGATGTTGTAGAGGTGGAGAGCTGCGAGTTCGGTAGCGGCAAGTACTTCTTGCTGTGCGGCGTGGGCGGACTGCTCGCATGCGGCCTCACGCACACAGCCATCACCCCGCTGGACATGGTCAAATGTCGCCTCCAAGTCGACGTGTTGATGTTGTAGAGGTGGAGAGCTGCGAGTTCGGTAGCGGCAAGTACTTCTTGCTGTGCGGCGTGGGCGGTCTGCTCGCATGCGGCCTCACGCACACAGCCATCACCCCGCTGGACATGGTCAAATGTCGCCTCCAAGTCGACGTGTTGATGTTGTAGAGGTGGAGAGCTGCGAGTTCGGTAGCGGCAAGTACTTCTTGCTGTGCGGCGTGGGCGGACTGCTCGCATGCGGCCTCACGCACACAGCCATCACCCCGCTGGACATGGTCAAATGTCGCCTCCAAGTCGACGTGTTGATGTTGTAGAGGTGGAGAGCTGCGAGTTCGGTAGCGGCAAGTACTTCTTGCTGTGCGGCGTGGGCGGACTGCTCGCATGCGGCCTCACGCACACAGCCATCACCCCGCTGGACATGGTCAAATGTCGCCTCCAAGTCGACGTGTTGATGTTGTAGAGGTGGAGAGCTGCGAGTTCGGTAGCGGCAAGTACTTCGTGCTGTGCGGCGTGGGCGGACTGCTCGCATGCGGCCTCACGCACACAGCCATCACCCCGCTGGACATGGTCAAATGTCGCCTCCAAGTCGACGTGTTGATGTTGTAAAGGTGGAGAGCTGCGAGTTCGGTAGCGGCAAGTACTTCTTGCTGTGCGGCGTGGGCGGACTGCTCGCATGCGGCCTCACGCACACAGCCATCACCCCGCTGGACATGGTCAAATGTCGCCTCCAAGTCGACGTGTTGATGTTGTAGAGGTGTAGAGCTGCGAGTTCGGTAGCGGCAAGTACTTCTCTCTGTGCGGCGTGGGCGGACTGCTCGCATGCGGCCTCACGCACACAGCCATCACCCCGCTGGACATGGTCAAATGTCGCCTCCAAGTCGACGTGTTGATGTTGTAGAGGTGGAGAGCTGCGAGTTCGGTAGCGGCAAGTACTTCTTGCTGTGCGGCGTGGGCGGACTGCTCGCATGCGGCCTCACGCACACAGCCATCACCCCGCTGGACATGGTCAAATGTCGCCTCCAAGTCGACGTGTTGATGTTGTAGAGGTGGAGAGCTGCGAGTTCGGTAGCGGCAAGTACTTCTCTCTGTGCGGCGTGGGCGGACTGCTCGCATGCGGCCTCACGCACACAGCCATCACCCCGCTGGACATGTTCAAATGTCGCCTCCAAGTCGACGTGTTGATGTTGTAGAGGTGGAGAGCTGCGAGTTCGGTAGCGGCAAGTACTTCTTGCTGTGCGGCGTGGGCGGACTGCTCGCATGCGGTCTCACGCACACAGCCATCACCCCGCTGGACATGGTCAAATGTCGCCTCCAAGTCGACGTGTTGATGTTGTGGAGGTGGAGAGCTGCGAGTTCGGTAGCGGCAAGTACTTCTTGCTGTGCGGCGTGGGCGGACTGCTCGCATGCGGCCTCACGCACACAGCCATCACCCCGCTGGACATGGTCAAATGCCGCCTCCAAGTCGACGTGTTGATGTTGAAGAGGTGGAGAGCTGCGAGTTCGGTAGCGGCAAGTACTTCTTGCTGTGCGGCGTGGGCGGACTGCTCGCATGCGGCCTCACGCACACAGCCATCACCCCGCTGGACATGGTCAAATGTCGCCTCCAAGTCGACGTGTTGATGTTGTAGAGGTGGAGAGCTGCGAGTTCGGTAGCGGCAAGTACTTCTTGCTGTGCGGCGTGGGCGGACTGCTCGCATGCGGCCTCACGCACACAGCCATCACCCCGCTGGACATGGTCAAATGTCGCCTCCAAGTCGACGTGTTGATGTTGTAGAGGTGGAGAGCTGCGAGTTCGGTAGCGGCAAGTACTTCGTGCTGTGCGGCGTGGGCGGACTGCTCGCATGCGGCCTCACGCACACAGCCATCACCCCGCTGGACATGGTCAAATGTCGCCTCCAAGTCGACGTGTTGATGTTGTAGAGGTGGAGAGCTGCGAGTTCGGTAGCGGCAAGTACTTCGTGCTGTGCGGCGTGGGCGGACTGCTCGCATGCGGCCTCACGCACACAGCCATCACCCCGCTGGACATGGTCAAATGTCGCCTCCAAGTCGACGTGTTGATGTTGTAAAGGTGGAGAGCTGCGAGTTCGGTAGCGGCAAGTACTTCTTGCTGTGCGGCGTGGGCGGACTGCTCGCATGCGGCCTCACGCACACAGCCATCACCCCGCTGGACATGGTCAAATGTCGCCTCCAAGTCGACGTGTTGATGTTGTAGAGGTGTAGAGCTGCGAGTTTGGTAGCGGCAAGTACTTCTCTCTGTGCGGCGTGGGCGGACTGCTCGCATGCGGCCTCACGCACACAGCCATCACCCCGCTGGACATGGTCAAATGTCGCCTCCAAGTCGACGTGTTGATGTTGTAGAGGTGGAGAGCTGCGAGTTCGGTAGCGGCAAGTACTTCTTGCTGTGCGGCGTGGGCGGACTGCTCGCATGCGGCCTCACGCACACAGCCATCACCCCGCTGGACATGGTCAAATGTCGCCTCCAAGTCGACGTGTTGATGTTGTAGAGGTGGAGAGCTGCGAGTTCGGTAGCGGCAAGTACCTCTCTCTGTGCGGCGTGGGCGGACTGCTCGCATGCGGCCTCACGCACACAGCCATCACCCCGCTGGACATGTTGAAATGTCGCCTCCAAGTCGACGTGTTGATGTTGTAGAGGTGGAGAGCTGCGAGTTCGGTAGCGGCAAGTACTTCTTGCTGTGCGGCGTGGGCGGACTGCTCGCATGCGGCCTCACGCACACAGCCATCACCCCGCTGGACATGGTCAAATGTCGCCTCCAAGTCGACGTGTTGATGTTGTAGAGGTGGAGAGCTGCGAGTTCGGTAGCGGCAAGTACTTCTTGCTGTGCGGCGTGGGCGGACTGCTCGCATGCGGTCTCACGCACACAGCCATCACCCCGCTGGACATGGTCAAATGTCGCCTCCAAGTCGACGTGTTGATGTTGTGGAGGTGGAGAGCTGCGAGTTCGGTAGCGGCAAGTACTTCTTGCTGTGCGGCGTGGGCGGACTGCTCGCATGCGGCCTCACGCACACAGCCATCACCCCGCTGGACATGGTCAAATGCCGCCTCCAAGTCGACGTGTTGATGTTGAAGAGGTGGAGAGCTGCGAGTTCGGTAGCGGCAAGTACTTCTTGCTGTGCGGCGTGGGCGGACTGCTCGCATGCGGCCTCACGCACACAGCCATCACCCCGCTGGACATGGTCAAATGTCGCCTCCAAGTCGACGTGTTGATGTTGTAGAGGTGGAGAGCTGCGAGTTCGGTAGCGGCAAGTACTTCTTGCTGTGCGGCGTGGGCGGACTGCTCGCATGCGGCCTCACGCACACAGCCATCACCCCGCTGGACATGGTCAAATGTCGCCTCCAAGTCGACGTGTTGATGTTGTAGAGGTGGAGAGCTGCGAGTTCGGTAGCGGCAAGTACTTCTTGCTGTGCGGCGTGGGCGGACTGCTCGCATGCGGCCTGACGCACACAGCCATCACCCCGCTGGACATGGTCAAATGTCGCCTCCAAGTCGACGTGTTGATGTTGTAGAGGTGGAGAGCTGCGAGTTCGGTAGCGGCAAGTACTTCTTGCTGTGCGGCGTGGGCGGACTGCTCGCATGCGGCCTCACGCACACAGCCATCACCCCGCTGGACATGGTCAAATGTCGCCTCCAAGTCGACATGTTGATGTTGTAGAGGTGGAGAGCTGCGAGTTCGGTAGCGGCAAGTACTTCTTGCTGTGCGGCGTGGGCGGACTGCTCGCATGCGGCCTCACGCACAAAGCCATCACCCCGCTGGACATGGTCAAATGTCGCCTCCAAGTCGACGTGTTGATGTTGTAGAGGTGGAGAGCTGCGAGTTCGGTAGCGGCAAGTACTTCTTGCTGTGCGGCGTGGGCGGACTGCTCGCATGCGGCCTCACGCACACAGCCATCACCCCGCTGGACATGGTCAAATGTCGCCTCCAAGTCGACGTGTTGATGTTGTAGAGGTGGAGAGCTGCGAGTTCGGTAGCGGCAAGTACTTCTTGCTGTGCGGCGTGGGCGGACTGCTCGCATGCGGCCTCACGCACACAGCCATCACCCCGCTGGACATGGTCAAATGTCGCCTCCAAGTCGACGTGTTGATGTTGTAGAGGTGGAGAGCTGCGAGTTCGGTAGCGGCAAGTACTTCTTGCTGTGCGGCGTGGGCGGACTGCTCGCATGCGGCCTCACGCACACAGCCATCACCCCGCTGGACATGGTCAAATGTCGCCTCCAAGTCGACGTGTTGATGTTGTAGAGGTGGAGAGCTGCGAGTTCGGTAGCGGCAAGTACTTCTTGCTGTGCGGCGTGGGCGGACTGCTCGCATGCGGCCTCACGCACACAGCCATCACCCCGCTGGACATGGTCAAATGTCGCCTCCAAGTCGACGTGTTGATGTTGTAGAGGTGGAGAGCTGCGAGTTCGGTAGCGGCAAGTACTTCTTGCTGTGCGGCGTGGGCGGACTGCTCGCATGCGGCCTCACGCACACAGCCATCACCCCGCTGGACATGGTCAAATGTCGCCTCCAAGTCGACGTGTTGATGTTGTAGAGGTGGAGAGCTGCGAGTTCGGTAGCGGCAAGTACTTCTTGCTGTGCGGCGTGGGCGGACTGCTCGCATGCGGCCTCACGCACACAGCCATCACCCCGCTGGACATGGTCAAATGTCGCCTCCAAGTCGACGTGTTGATGTTGTAGAGGTGGAGAGTTGCGAGTTCGGTAGCGGCAAGTTCTTCTCTCTGTGCGGCGTGGGCGGACTGCTCGCATGCTTCCTCACGCACACAGCCATCACCCCGCTGGACATGGTCAAATGTCGCCTCCAAGTCGACGTGTTGATGTTGTAGAGGTGGAGAGCTGCGAGTTCGGTAGCGGCAAGTACTTCTTGCTGTGCGGCGTGGGCGGACTGCTCGCATGCGGCCTCACGCACACAGCCATCACCCCGCTGGACATGGTCAAATGTCGCCTCCAAGTCGACGTGTTGATGTTGTAGAGGTGGAGAGCTGCGAGTTCGGTAGCGGCAAGTACTTCTTGCTGTGCGGCGTGGGCGGACTGCTCGCATGCGGCCTCACGCACACAGCCATCACCCCGCTGGACATGGTCAAATGTCGCCTCCAAGTCGACGTGTTGATGTTGTAGAGGTGGAGAGCTGCGAGTTCGGTAGCGGCAAGTACTTCTTGCTGTGCGGCGTGGGCGGACTGCTCGCATGCGGCCTCACGCACACAGCCATCACCCCGCTGGATATGGTCAAATGTCGCCTCCAAGTCGACGTGTTGATGTTGTAGAGGTGGAGAGCTGCGAGTTCGGTAGCGGCAAGTACTTCGTGCTGTGCGGCGTGGGCGGACTGCTCGCATGCGGCCTCACGCACACAGCCATCACCCCGCTGGACATGGTCAAATGTCGCCTCCAAGTCGACGTGTTGATGTTGTTAAGGTGGAGAGCTGCGAGTTCGGTAGCGGCAAGTACTTCTTGCTGTGCGGCGTGGGCGGACTGCTCGCATGCGGCCTCACGCACACAGCCATCACCCCGCTGGACATGGTCAAATGTCGCCTCCAAGTCGACGTGTTGATGTTGTAGAGGTGTAGAGCTGCGAGTTCGGTAGCGGCAAGTACTTCTCTCTGTGCGGCGTGGGCGGACTGCTCGCATGCGGCCTCACGCACACAGCCATCACCCCGCTGGACATGGTCAAATGTCGCCTCCAAGTCGACGTGTTGATGTTGTAGAGGTGGAGAGCTGCGAGTTCGGTAGCGGCAAGTACTTCTTTCTGTGCGGCGTGGGCGGACTGCTCGCATGCGGCCTCACGCACACAGCCATCACCCCGCTGGACATGGTCAAATGTCGCCTCCAAGTCGACGTGTTGATGTTGTAGAGGTGGAGAGCTGCGAGTTCGGTAGCGGCAAGTACTTCTCTCTGTGCGGCGTGGGCGGACTGCTCGCATGCGGCCTCACGCACACAGCCATCACCCCGCTGGACATGTTCAAATGTCGCCTCCAAGTCGACGTGTTGATGTTGTAGAGGTGGAGAGCTGCGAGTTCGGTAGCGGCAAGTACTTCTCTCTGTGCGGCGTGGGCGGACTGCTCGCATGCGGCCTCACGCACACAGCCATCACCCCGCTGGACATGTTGAAATGTCGCCTCCAAGTCGACGTGTTGATGTTGTAGAGGTGGAGAGCTGCGAGTTCGGTAGCGGCAAGTACTTCTTGCTGTGCGGCGTGGGCGGACTGCTCGCATGCGGCCTCACGCACACAGCCATCACCCCGCTGGACATGGTCAAATGTCGCCTCCAAGTCGACGTGTTGATGTTGTAGAGGTGGAGAGCTGCGAGTTCGGTAGCGGCAAGTACTTCTTGCTGTGCGGCGTGGGCGGACTGCTCGCATGCGGTCTCACGCACACAGCCATCACCCCGCTGGACACGGTCAAATGTCGCCTCCAAGTCGACGTGTTGATGTTGTGGAGGTGGAGAGCTGCGAGTTCGGTAGCGGCAAGTACTTCTTGCTGTGCGGCGTGGGCGGACTGCTCGCATGCGGCCTCACGCACACAGCCATCACCCCGCTGGACATGGTCAAATGCCGCCTCCAAGTCGACGTGTTGATGTTGTAGAGGTGGAGAGCTGCGAGTTCGGTAGCGGCAAGTACTTCTTGCTGTGCGGCGTGGGCGGACTGCTCGCATGCGGCCTCACGCACACAGCCATCACCCCGCTGGACATGGTCAAATGTCGCCTCCAAGTCGACGTGTTGATGTTGTAGAGGTGGAGAGCTGCGAGTTCGGTAGCGGCAAGTACTTCTTGCTGTGCGGCGTGGGCGGACTGCTCGCATGCGGCCTCACGCACACAGCCATCACCCCGCTGGACATGGTCAAATGTCGCCTCCAAGTCGACGTGTTGATGTTGTAGAGGTGGAGAGCTGCGAGTTCGGTAGCGGCAAGTACTTCTTGCTGTGCGGCGTGGGCGGACTGCTCGCATGCGGCCTCACGCACACAGCCATCACCCCGCTGGACATGGTCAAATGTCGCCTCCAAGTCGACGTGTTGATGTTGTAGAGGTGGAGAGCTGCGAGTTCGGTAGCGGCAAGTACTTCTTGCTGTGCGGCGTGGGCGGACTGCTCGCATGCGGCCTCACGCACACAGCCATCACCCCGCTGGACATGGTCAAATGTCGCCTCCAAGTCGACGTGTTGATGTTGTAGAGGTGGAGAGCTGCGAGTTCGGTAGCGGCAAGTACTTCTTGCTGTGCGGCGTGGGCGGACTGCTCGCATGCGGCCTCACGCACACAGCCATCACCCCGCTGGACTTGGTCAAATGTCGCCTCCAAGTCGACGTGTTGATGTTGTAGAGGTGGAGAGCTGCGAGTTCGGTAGCGGCAAGTACTTCTTGCTGTGCGGCGTGGGCGGACTGCTCGCATGCGGCCTCACGCACACAGCCATCACCCCGCTGGACATGGTCAAATGTCGCCTCCAAGTCGACGTGTTGATGTTGTAGAGGTGGAGAGCTGCGAGTTCGGTAGCGGCAAGTACTTCTTGCTGTGCGGCGTGGGCGGACTGCTCGCATGCGGCCTCACGCACACAGCCATCACCCCGCTGGACATGGTCAAATGTCGCCTCCAAGTCGACGTGTTGATGTTGTAGAGGTGGAGAGCTGCGAGTTCGGTAGCGGCAAGTACTTCTTGCTGTGCGGCGTGGGCGGACTGCTCGCATGCGGCCTCACGCACACAGCCATCACCCCGCTGGACATGGTCAAATGTCGCCTCCAAGTCGACGTGTTGATGTTGTAGAGGTGGAGAGCTGCGAGTTCGGTAGCGGCAAGTACTTCTTGCTGTGCGGCGTGGGCGGACTGCTCGCATGCGGCCTCACGCACACAGCCATCACCCCGCTGGACATGGTCAAATGTCGCCTCCAAGTCGACGTGTTGATGTTGTAGAGGTGGAGAGCTGCGAGTTCGGTAGCGGCAAGTACTTCTTGCTGTGCGGCGTGGGCGGACTGCTCGCATGCGGCCTCACGCACACAGCCATCACCCCGCTGGACATGGTCAAATGTCGCCTCCAAGTCGACGTGTTGATGTTGTAGAGGTGGAGAGCTGCGAGTTCGGTAGCGGCAAGTACTTCTTGCTGTGCGGCGTGGGCGGACTGCTCGCATGCGGCCTCACGCACACAGCCATCACCCCGCTGGACATGGTCAAATGTCGCCTCCAAGTCGACGTGTTGATGTTGTAGAGGTGGAGAGCTGCGAGTTCGGTAGCGGCAAGTACTTCTTGCTGT
Source organism: Leuctra nigra (assembly GCA_934045905.1). Lineage (NCBI taxonomy): Eukaryota > Metazoa > Arthropoda > Insecta > Plecoptera > Leuctridae > Leuctra > Leuctra nigra. Next base: position 40,828,911 of record OW203764.1, on the reverse strand, counting down.
GCGGCGTGGGCGGACTGCTCGCATGCGGCCTCACGCACACAGCCATCACCCCGCTGGACATGGTCAAATGTCGCCTCCAAGTCGACGTGTTGATGTTGTAGAGGTGGAGAGCTGCGAGTTCGGTAGCGGCAAGTACTTCTTGCTGTGCGGCGTGGGCGGACTGCTCGCATGCGGCCTCACGCACACAGCCATCACCCCGCTGGACATGGTCAAATGTCGCCTCCAAGTCGACGTGTTGATGTTGTAGAGGTGGAGAGCTGCGAGTTCGGTAGCGGCAAGTACTTCTTGCTGTGCGGCGTGGGCGGACTGCTCGCATGCGGCCTCACGCACACAGCCATCACCCCGCTGGACATGGTCAAATGTCGCCTCCAAGTCGACGTGTTGATGTTGTAGAGGTGGAGAGCTGCGAGTTCGGTAGCGGCAAGTACTTCTTGCTGTGCGGCGTGGGCGGACTGCTCGCATGCGGCCTCACGCACACAGCCATCACCCCGCTGGACATGGTCAAATGTCGCCTCCAAGTCGACGTGTTGATGTTGTAGAGGTGGAGAGCTGCGAGTTCGGTAGCGGCAAGTACTTCTCTCTGTGCGGCGTGGGCGGACTGCTCGCATGCGGCCTCACGCACACAGCCATCACCCCGCTGGACATGGTCAAATGTCGCCTCCAAGTCGACGTGTTGATGTTGTTGAGGTGGAGAGCTGCGAGTTCGGTAGCGGCAAGTACTTCTTGCTGTGCGGCGTGGGCGGACTGCTCGCATGCGGCCTCACGCACACAGCCATCACCCCGCTGGACATGGTCAAATGTCGCCTCCAAGTCGACGTGTTGATGTTGTAGAGGTGGAGAGCTGCGAGTTCGGTAGCGGCAAGTACTTCTTGCTGTGCGGCGTGGGCGGACTGCTGGCATGCGGCCTCACGCACACAGCCATCACCCCGCTGGACATGGTCAAATGCCGCCTCCAAGTCGACGTGTTGATGTTGAAGAGGTGGAGAGCTGCGAGTTCGGTAGCGGCAAGTACTTCTTGCTGTGCGGCGTGGGCGGACTGCTCGCATGCGGCCTCACGCACACAGCCATCACCCCGCTGGACATGGTCAAATGTCGCCTCCAAGTCGACGTGTTGATGTTGTAGAGGTGGAGAGCTGCGAGTTCGGTAGCGGCAAGTACTTCTTGCTGTGCGGCGTGGGCGGACTGCTCGCATGCGGCCTCACGCACACAGCCATCACCCCGCTGGACATGGTCAAATGTCGCCTCCAAATCGACGTGTTGATGTTGTAGAGGTGGAGAGCTGCGAGTTCGGTAGCGGCAAGTACTTCTTGCTGTGCGGCATGGGCGGACTGCTCGCATGCGGCCTCACGCACACAGCCATCACCCCGCTGGACATGGTCAAATGTCGCCTCCAAGTCGACGTGTTGATGTTGTAGAGGTGGAGAGCTGCGAGTTCGGTAGCGGCAAGTACTTCTTGCTGTGCGGCGTGGGCGGACTGCTCGCATGCGGCCTCACGCACACAGCCATCACCCCGCTGGACATGGTCAAATGTCGCCTCCAAGTCGACGTGTTGATGTTGTAGAGGTGGAGAGCTGCGAGTTCGGTAGCGGCAAGTACTTCTTGCTGTGCGGCGTGGGCGGACTGCTCGCATGCGGCCTCACGCACACAGCCATCACCCCGCTGGACATGGTCAAATGTCGCCTCCAAGTCGACGTGTTGATGTTGTAGAGGTGGAGAGCTGCGAGTTCGGTAGCGGCAAGTACTTCTTGCTGTGCGGCGTGGGCGGACTGCTCGCATGCGGCCTCACGCACACAGCCATCACCCCGCTGGACATGGTCAAATGTCGCCTCCAAGTCGACGTGTTGATGTTGTAGAGGTGGAGAGCTGCGAGTTCGGTAGCGGCAAGTACTTCTTGCTGTGCGGCGTGGGCGGACTGCTCGCATGCGGCCTCACGCACACAGCCATCACCCCGCTGGACATGGTCAAATGTCGCCTCCAAGTCGACGTGTTGATGTTGTAGAGGTGGAGAGCTGCGAGTTCGGTAGCGGCAAGTACTTCTTGCTGTGCGGCGTGGGCGGACTGCTCGCATGCGGCCTCACGCACACAGCCATCACCCCGCTGGACATGGTCAAATGTCGCCTCCAAGTCGACGTGTTGATGTTGTAGAGGTGGAGAGCTGCGAGTTCGGTAGCGGCAAGTACTTCTTGCTGTGCGGCGTGGGCAGACTGCTCGCATGCGGCCTCACGCACACAGCCATCACCCCGCTGGACATGGTCAAATGTCGCCTCCAAGTCGACGTGTTGATGTTGTAGAGGTGGAGAGCTGCGAGTTCGGTAGCGGCAAGTACTTCTTGCTGTGCGGCGTGGGCGGACTGCTCGCATGCGGCCTCACGCACACAGCCATCACCCCGCTGGACATGGTCAAATGTCGCCTCCAAGTCGACGCCGCCAAGTACAAGAACATCGTCAACGGATTCAAGGTCGGTCTTCTCGCATCGATCACCTGTTAGGAGGCAAAAGGCTGCGAGGCATTTTCAATGATTCTTCAGAAGAGCTTAACATTCTGCTTTGTCAAAACTTATTTTTAATCGTACATTCTTCTCAATAATTTATACTTTCTCTAGTCATTAAAATCGAGCTGAAAATAAAATTATTTCAAATGTTTCGATTAACTTCTGAAACTATTATTTCTGTTGTTATTTCAGAATAATTAAATTTCTAGCTAGATATTTCAAATTTAAAGTTTAAGCACAATTTGAAAATTAAAATTTGAATAAGAAAATTGGAACCAATTCTGATTCACTGAGTTAACAATCAGTATACAAGAATTGATCCCAGAAATTAATGTTGAATAGCCCATCTGACACCAGTTTGTAGTGATTGATGCCAAATGAAGAACCTTCTACAAGGAAGAACGATACAAGTAAATTTTTGATGAAATTGAGATAGAGTGTGTGTGATGGTAGTGGTATATCTGGAGGCCAAGTCTTGAAACTTACGCTTTCAGGACGCAAACGCTCTCGGACGTCATAAAGTCCCATTTACTGTAAGAGTGATCGACATTGAAACATAAAGTCAAGCCACTTATTTGATTGTCATCCAGCAATCTATTGCAAACAATTTAATAACATTATAATTATTATTACAGATATTATACAGTCATAAAACCTTATTCAAAATTAAGCTAAACAGTTATCTGTAGATTTCAAGGTCGTCATTTTTACAGTAAATGGGACTTGTTGACGTCCTAGAGCGTTTGCGTCCTGAAAGCGTAAGTTTCAAGACTTGGCCTCCTGTGCTTTTAAAATATCCTTTTGGTTTGTAGATATATCAAATTTCTTAAAATAAAAATGAAAACATTGCTAACTCTTACACTTTTTAGAAACGACGTATAAAATTAAATGTAATATATCGCTCTTTCCCTGTACCCTTAAAATGTTCTACCACAAAGCCAAACTGAAGCACCTAAAGTAAATGTTGTCAGTGACGGAAGGATAATGCAATCGAGTGCAATGCCACAGGTGTCAATGAACGAGGCCGGCATGCGAGGCTTGGCTCTCGGCTGGGCGCCGACTCTGATCGGCTACTCGTTACAAGGATTCTGCAAGTTCGGCCTCTACGAGTACTGCAAGGTCTTCTATTCCCAATTGGTCAGTTTGCACACTTCCTTCTAATCTCTTTCAGCTCTAGTGTGGCTGTTTAAACTAGGATTATAACTCGACTTGTTTAAATGATTTAAAATACAATTGAAAATAATAACTAATCATACAAAAATATAAATATATTATATTATTGTATAGGTATTATATTTAGAATTTTAACAATAACATTTGATTTAAACTTGCTTCCCCTTTATGCCATCACTAGAGGGACCCGCTTACAAATTGTAAGTTGTGTGATTCGCATTTATGATTAATTTATCACCAACTACCAAAGTTTGGGAATTGTTAAATTTGCGTCCTTCCTGACGGTTTTGTTCGTGGTATTACCTCAGTAAAGGCAAATGCTGGAAGGTATTCCCACAAATAAGTGATACGCGATGGAGCCACTTCTGGCAAGATGGCTACTATCAGGTCCACATATTAATTTGTTTGTTTTTACATTTCGTGTTTCCATAAAGCAGTGAAAAAACAAAAAACAACTGAAATTGATATTTAGCCATAAATTTACTTTCTTGGCCATAACAAACAACTATATCAAATATTTGTATTTATATTTATGCAAATTCATCCTTGATAGCCACCATTTACCTAGTACCACAAAATCCACCAGAGGTCAGTTGTGTTCCTTATTTTCTCGAATACCAAACTAATAGGCCACGACCGCCTCCTTCCTCTGCTTCCATCTTTATCTACTATTCACCATCATCTAAGTTGTGTGATTCGAATTTATGATTAATTTATCACCAACTACGTACCTACCAAAGTTTGGGAATTGTTAAAAAGCGTCCGTCCTGACGGTTTTGTTCGTGGTATTACCTCAGTCGACAGGCAAATGCTGGGAAGGTATATACCCAACTAATAGGCCACGACCGCCTCCTTCCCACCTTCCATCTTTACCTCCTATACACCATCATCTCCCATCATCATAATAGGTTAGCTGCAGAACAGTGCGACGTTATACACTACTAAAACAAATAGGTACTACATGGAAATTACAAATCTACTACAGATTAAAATTTCTAAACGAATCCAAGTTACAAATCTGAAATCATAAATGAGTGAATTATACAGAAACAAATACGCAACTTAAAAAAATAACGGCCCAATGAGTACATAAGAAAAGAAAAATGAAAAATTGGGTATAAAGATTTTAAAAAAGTTTCTAAGAAAACATGGAATACTCTATCAAATTTAGATAAAACCAGAGCAGCTCTCTCATTGACTGAAATCTGTCACGTGATCTTACTTGCCTCCTGATGAAATAAAAGTCTGCATCTCTGCACAATTCCCATCAACATCAGGAATTCACATCAGGTTACATGGCAGATCAGCAGGGAGCCGCTGAGCTTCTCAGTCGATTCCCACATTGCTGAATGTCGCCTTTTTGTACTTAAAGATGCAAATAAAGATAATTGAAATTGAAATTGAAACATCAACGATCGATCGCTTTAGGACAATTTTGATTCCCAAAACGTAACTGTCTATATACTAATGAGAAGTTGCGACGTTAGGTATGTGTGCTCGGGCTTAAAAGTTCACTTACGTCCCCCCCCCCCTAACCCCTCACCATTTGCAACCCCAAAAATAACATCTAATTTACATTATCTAGTGGAGCGGTCGCTCCACGCCAGCCAAGTCGTACGGCGCGCACACTCTCACACAACATACCGTTCAAACCTAAAGGCTAGAGCAACCCACTTTTACTGTAAGCATCAAAGTGGCATTTTCGGCCTACTGGATCTCAAAATTGGAAAATCTCACATTGTTGCGAAATATCTTAATTTCGAGCTATGGCCCACCCCACCACATATACCAAATTTGGGAACAATAAGTTATGCCGTTTGCGAGCTAGAAGGCCGTGAAAACAGTGAAATTGTACGGCTTTCTTCAGATGATTATTATTATTATTCTTAATCATCTTCCAATAAATTCCGCGGTCTCCGCCACAGCCTGAACAGCTGGGTCAATTGACCCGAAATTTTCACCACATATACAGCTCGTCTGCCTGATGATACCTTGCCCTTATGCATTTTTTGTGCCGCCATTTTGAAACCGGAAGTGATGTCATATCTCAAAAACGGCTAGACCGATCTGAACGAAATTTGCGCCAATCGATTCAGACGGTCCTCTATATGAAATAACAATAGTGAAATTAAAGTTTTCTAATTACTGAAACCGGAAATAACGTCATAGTTTAGCGAAATCTGCCTAAATTCACTTCCCCTTTATATAAAAACCAACTACATATTGAGAAAGCTTATAATGAAATATTAGTATTTATATACATATTAATACGATGTGTAAGAGCTTTCAGCCGCCATTTTGAAAACCGGAAGTGATGCCATATCTCGAAAACGGCTGGACCTATTGGAACGATGCTTTCGCAATTCTTCATGGCATATCACTTTAAGTTTATATTTAGCTCCAAACAATATTTTTCTTTGTAACTAATTCGGAAATGGCGTATTTTTTTAAAGGAATTAGTCATTGTTGCCCCAATAAGTTTTACAAGTTGTGTAAATAAACTAAAAAAATAAGTGATATCCCCATAAAAAACACTCCGTGTAAAAAAACAGCCAAGTCTCTTCTACTTAAAAAAAAAATGAAATCTAAAAATTCTGCACTGAAACGTAGTGATATCAAAAAATGAGCCAAGTCAAAACTTTATTTGAAAATTAAAAAATACTTGGCGCATCGTTTTTTTAGGGCATTGTAGATATACTATAAGTATATGTATTTATATCTAGCCTATAATCCTGAGCTATTTATATACACGATGCGCCAAGTATTTTTTAATTTTCAAATAAAGTTTTGAATTGGCTAATTTTTTGATATCACTACGTTTCAGTGCAGAATTTTTAGATTTCATTTTTTTTTTTTTAGTAGAAGAGACTTGGCTGTTTTTTTTACACGGAGTGTTTTTTATGGGGATATTGCTTTACCCGTGGTTCTACTAAGTCAAGGTCCCAAGAGTTAATTCCAATTTTCGTTTAATGTAAAAAAAATCACGGATTACTGGGCCAATTTGAAAGTTTCGAAACTTGTCTGTTCTTTCCATGGGCTACACGTCTTGGCAAGCTGGCTACTACACTCTGGCTTCTCATGTAATTTCTCTCAAAATACTGTCAAACGTTAGCGAAACGGAGTTAATTCATCAATCAGGTATGTAGAATGTGATTTCGTATATTATTTGAACGAACTATTGCTATAACTTACTTGAAAGTGGATATAAGGATTCGTGCTGACATTTTGACGTTTTGAAAAGACATCTGGATTCCTTTCCATTGTCGGACACCCGTTACACCCGGACACCCGCGACATGCGCATGCGTGAAAAGTGCACATTATGTAAGAGGATGTTAAATTGCACTATCCCACTTCTGTCACCATATAAAATTGTGCTATCCTACTTCTGCTACCATGTGAGTCAGTACTTCTTCTGACTTCTGAACTGGTACATTTAATATTCAAAGCTTGTACACATGAACAAGCTGCAAACACTTGAACAGCTCAACATTAACATTCGTCGAGAAATAGTCGCAATAAGCCCAGAAATATTAGAAAATATTGTAACAAAGTCCAGAACAGAGCACATTTTTGTGATCAAGAAATGGTGACTTAACAGATTTGATTTTCCACAACTCACATGTCAATCAAAGTTTGTAACTTCAGGAATAAAGTAGAACCATTCAAACATTTAGTTTATAATTTTCTTCATAAGTTTTTAGGAAAACAACGGAAAGTAACTTTTGCGCCACCCTGTACCCGAGGGGTGAACATCTAAAAAAATCAGCAAACACTTTAAATAAAAACAAACAAAAATCAAAAAACACATCAAAATCATAAAAATCAAGTATGTAAAAATTTCAAAAAATCAAATAATCACAAAAACTCAAAAAAATTACAAAAAAATTTAAAAAAAATATCTTAAAATCAAAAAATCAGGTGAACACTAAAATGTTGAGTTTTTAACCCCTCGCCTGTACCTTTATCAAAGAGTAATTACAACCTATGTAACCGATTCAGTGCAGCACGCCTTATTTTGAGTGCTCCTCCAGGCCGGTCCAGAAACAGCCTTCGAGATGCGGACCTCCATCTACCTGCTTGCGTCGGCTTCAGCGGAGGTCGTGGCGGACGCGTTCCTGTGCCCGTTCGAGGCATGCAAGGTGCGAATGCAGACGCAGCCCGGGTTCGCCAACACTCTGCGCGAAGCTATGCCCAAGATATTCAACGAAGAGGGGCTCAACGGCTTCTTCAAGGGACTCGTGCCGCTCTGGGCTCGACAGGTCGGTCAGCGTTTCAGTTCAAAGTGGCAAATCACGGAGATATAACACATCAAATATGGTTGCCATAGCAAACTTTATTTATTTACCAACTTTGGATAGGTATTATAATTGTGTGACTACTTAACAAGAACAATAGCGCTCTCATCATCAGAGCCAGGAAATATTGTATACAAAATTAAAAGAATAATAGTAATTTTCCTTATGAATGTTGTGGAAATATTGCATTTCTCATAATTTAAATTGCTTTTGTTTGACTTTTTCCAAATACCGAGTTACCGAGTTTGCGTTTTCCTGCGCGCAGGTGCCGTACACCATGATGAAGTTCACATCGTTCGAGCGCACCATCGAGCTTCTGTACAAGCACGTGACTCCCAAGCCGCGCAGCCAGTGTACCAAGGGCGAGCAGCTTGCGGTGACCTTCGTAGCGGGGTACATTGCGGGGGTGTTCTGCGCACTGGTATGTTGTACCTTGCTTGATAATGTGAGATAAGGGGAGGACGTCACACTTCAAGGGGGAAGGACAATATGTGACACCGTGTGACAGGGGGGGGGGAGGGGGTTTGAAGCCAGTGGGACGTCACATTTTGATATTGACATTTTAAAGCATTTTGAATATCAGTTGATGTGTCGGCACCTAAAATTTGGCTAAAAACTATACATTCTGATAAATTTTAGTCAGTCAAATTATATTTAGAGGTAGGTAGTAGAGACTGTTTTGTGACGTCCTTTAAGGAGGGATGGTTTCGAAAAGTGTCCCATGGGGGAGTCAAAATAACCCAATTTTAGCGTGAAGGTTCTTAGGTCTTTTAGAAGGGAGCATTAGGTGGATGAACTGAATTCATTATGATAGTAGGTCAGTTTGCAACAAAGTTGAGACAATTTTGATAACTTTGATTTAATTTTACTTTGAAAGTGTAGATTGTCTCGTAATGTTTTGGTGCAGCTGCAAGTGCGGGACTGTTCAGGTTAGCCACCCCGCCGACACGCTGGTCTCCAAGCTGAACAAGGAGAAGGGGGCCACGGTGGGCGACATCATGAAGCGCATCGGCTTCTGGGGCGTCTGGGCGGGGCTCGGACCCAGGATCCTCATGATCGGGACCCTGACGGCCGGCCAATGGTTCATCTACGACTTCGTCAAGGTGTGGCTGAGAATGCCTCGACCGCCACCGCCAGAGATGCCCGAGAGCCTTCGGAAGAAATACCCGGACGTCGTCAAGCACTGAGGCGAGTCACTCGTACAATAATTACCAGCGTTGGTTTAAGACATTGTCGTCAGGGGGGGGGGGGGGGGTGGGGGGAGATGAGCCCAAATTTAGGGTACCGGGTACAGTGCCAATCAACTTAATTTTATCGATTTCTTTCATCCAAATGTAACTTTTAGTTTTTTAATAAATAATAAAAAAATAAATATTAAATAAATATAAAAAAATATTTAATTGTTGTAAGAAATAAAAAAGAAACTACCTATCCATGTAAAACCTCCTCACAAATTTAATTGTGTCTCTTAATTTTTTTTTATTTTTACTAGGTGACGAAATAATGACCAAGAATTGACATGAAGAAATTATGAAGATACCCAAGCAAGAAGCAATGTTCAAATTAGAAGGATCTGTAGTTGTGTTTTAATTAATTCTGTATTAATAAATTATAATGTTCAAACATCAGTGAAATTGTGAGTATAATCAAAGAAAGTATAATACGGTATACCATAGCTATTGAATTAAAACACAGGACACTCATCATCGAAAGAGCAGAGATTAGTCTTGATAGTGTTCCGTCCCCTTTTCAACCATAGTAAGAAAGCATTGTTTATGTTTAGAGAATATTACAAGGCTGTTATTTTCAATTACATTTTATTACTCAAATTCTAAAAATATCACTTTGTTTATTGTCCAAATATTTATTCTATGTCAGCTGAATTTATTGAATATTTTATTAATGCATGCAAACATTTATATTTTATATTTATATTTTACATAAAGAAGAACAGTAAAAACAGCCATTAAAAAGGCAAGAGGCTCTTGTAGAGTAGTTAGCAGTATGTTTTTATCTATCAACTTTTGAATTTGAAACTAAAAGTACCTAGAGAATGCGCTAATATCAATATATCATGGCCACTAACACGAGTGCAGGCAAGTCACTTGTCTATCGTAAAGTGTTCAGTAAAGGCCGGTTTTTGTACCTCTTGCTACAGTTAGCTACCGGATAAAGTTCTTGATAGCGTTAGCAAACGTCTTTCAACTTCTTGATAGTCTTTTGGTGCGTTTACTGTCCGCCCGTGCAACGGTTGCTTGCAGCCGGCAACGCGTATTGACCAATCAGGAGCCAAGGCCACTTGTGTCGCAGCGACACGGCGACGCGGCACAAAAGATGGGCATGGTTCATCTTTTTCGGTTGCGGCTAGAGATTATAACTGCTGTGATCGCCGATATTCCTTGTTTTCTTGTATTTTACAAGCAATATACCACAAGAAGAGTATTTATATAAACATTTGGACATATTATGTAGTGCTAATGATTTATTTTCTCTTCTTTGAAATCCAACCTTGAAACGATGCATTGCATGTTGCTTCTAGCAGCAACCGTTGCGCGGGCAAACTGTAAATGCACCTTTAGCTATAGGATGAAATCAATGTAAAATTAGGTGCTTGCTAACTTTATCCGTTAGCTAGCTATCAAGAACTTTAGCAAGAGGTAGGTACAAAGACTGGCCCTTAAAGTTATAACTAGATACCTACATCGCAAAATAACAGAAATTCATGATTACCTTAGTGTCAACTAACAAATATAATCGGCATATTTTACAGCACACATTCATTAAAATTCTTATGAAAACTAGATGTCTATTCACCAAAAGCCGCATTTGACAGATTGCAATTGTTTTGAACGAGGCGTCAAGAAAAATGTGTCAGACGCTTCATTCAGAAGACCGTGATAAAAACAATTGCAATCTGGCAAATGCAGCTTTTGGTGAATAGAAATCTAATTTTCACAAGAATTTGAATGAATGTGTGCTGTATGAAATATGCCGATTGCATTTGATTGTTGACACTGAGGTAAGCATCAATTTCTGTTATTTCGCAATGTAAAATATAACTTTTACTGAACTCGTTACAATTGACATGTGTAAGTGACTTGCCTGCACGCGCACTGGGTGCATACTCACATGAGGGGCGATCTTACTGATATTAGCGCATTCTCTCGGTACTTTTATAGTCCGTCTCACCCTAACGTGGTAGTGGAATCAATCAGCAAACAATTATTATGATTATTCCCAGATGTTCAGTAACTTCCACAGCATTTAAAACTGTCCTTACTCCTTCTTATCCAAGTCACACAAAAGCAAAATCGGAAATATACTTTAAATGTTATGGAAATAAAACAATCTGATTCTACTGCCACGTTAGGGTGGGACGGACTTTAGTATCGAATAGCTTATCTTAGGTAGGTACACAGATACTGGCAGGTACAATTCAACTTGCACAACTTTAATTTTGAGACTTGGGTCTTCATCTGTAGCTTCAATCCAATAGAAGATAAAAGCAAAGTGCATACTTTTCCTGTATTGGCAAGATGCAAAAGATGTAGGTCTACATCTCAAATTGAAAGTTACACAATCAAGCCCTGGGTTTTACAATTAGTGCTCTCAAGTGTTTCAAATGTATGTGAAATTGTAAATTATTGGATTCTAATTTGAATTTTAGTAGGTAGTATATTATGCATTTTGCACAGAGAACACATGACCGAAGGTCTTTTGATGCTCCTTCAATATCTCAACTGTCGGGAAGGAATTAAAACAAATCACACATCTATATTCTTCGGAATGCCCCTTCATGTGACGCTCAAGATCGCAGCGGCTGTTGACGAACTTGTGACAAACTTCGCACTGCAAGTGCCTGGCTTTATGTCTCTCCATCACGGCCCCGGTCATGAACTTTTTGCTGCACACGCTGCATCCTTGCTTCTCCGCGCGGGCGTGGCGTTGCAAGTGCAAGATAAGCGCGTCCCTTCGAGAACACTCTTTCCCGTAATCAGCGCAGTTGAAAGTCCTAGAGCAGATGTGACAAACATGCTTCTCATTTCTGTGAAGTATTTTATGGGTTTTGAAAGAACGCTTGTTAGTCAGCACCTTCAAGCAAATCTTACATTGATACGTTGGAGGCTGATGTTTCTCTAACACCTGGTGGTCCGTCAATTCATTCTTCGTCGCATAAGACTTCTTGCAGAGCTTACACACATATTTCAATACTTTTCGATGGACTCTCTGTAAATGGCAGTACATAGCAAAAAAATAATCAAATACTTTGTTACATATTTTGCATGGATACTCAGATTTCGGACCACATTTAGATGAGTTGAAGTGTCGTTGAATTCGAAGTCTGGACGTGAAAACATGTTGACAAATGTCACATTCAAGAGTTCTTCCGCCAGAAGGTGATTCGGAGTCAGTTTCAATCTTATGCTTCCGATTCCGTGAATTTACATAATTTGATGTTTTCTGCAGTTTACTTGATATTAATTTGTCAACTGAATCATTGCTGTTATCAGAGGAAGATGTAAGATCACTCTGAATAACTGTTGATTGAGGGCTAGCTTCGTTACAGTCAAATCCGTGGTCTTCATTCATGTCAGTAGAATCCTTCTCTACAGAAGATGAGGAAGTATTTGGTGACGCAGCAAGAAATGTTGACGAATGTTCGTTCACATCGATACTGCTTGCTTCTTGCACAGAAGCTAAAGGAGGTACGAAAATATTTGTTGGTGATGCACGTTCAGGTAAAGAGTGTTCGTTAAAATCAATACTGATCGCTTCTTGAACAAGAGCTGAAGATCGTATGGGAGTATCCGGTGCTAGCAATGTTGCAGTGTGTTGCAGACACGGCACAAAGCATTGTCTTGTGACTACATGGGGCTCAGATGTAATGTGATCTTGCAACCAGGGAACGTCGATAGACTGAAGTTCAGGGTCTGTAGATAGCTGCGGACTTTCAGTAATCTCGTCTTTTTTGTCCAGTTCCTCCGTGAATAAATCAGCACCCTCTGGTCGGACAGTGTTATTGTCGAGTAGTTTACGACTAGTTGCAGTGGTATTATCTTCCGGTTCCTCTTCGATGCTGTCAATACTTGTCGGTTCTACTTTGCATGGAAGATTGATTCTATTTTCTTGTTTACACAGAAAGTTCTCTGAGAGTTCCAGTTTGAAGGTTGACAGTTGGAGAGGGGCAATTTGAAGTACTGCTGTAGGATGATGAATTAGGCTCACATTCTTTTGCTCATCACAAATATCTTCTGCACATTCTTGTTGAGAACATAGTGTGTTTTCAGGTCTCAGAAGAGATTCTGTCGAAGCATCTTTCTTGGTACAGTTGGGTTCTTGCTTGACCGCGACTTGGTTCGTGAATGTCACTTGTCGTGGACGTTGCTCTATGGAAACTATTTGACATATTGGATCTCTATTAATGGCACAGCTGTCCTTGGGTTCTTGTTTTATAGAAAAACTGGATGGTGTTAGCTTTTTGAAGGGAATAAATTGAGGAGGAGGTTGACTACGGTTTAAATTAATGGTAGGTTCAACTTTCACACTGTTTGGGTCTTTGGGTTCCTGTTTGACTTTGTCCAACGCAAGTGGATCAGTTTCTTGTTTGACTTTGTCCAATGTAAGTGGATCAGTTTCTTGTTTGACTTTGTCCATCGAAAGTGGATCAGTTTCTTGTTGACTTTGTTCAACGCATGTGGATCAGTTTCTTGTTTGACTTTGTCCAACGCAAGTGGATCAGTTTCTTGTTTGACTTTGTCCAACGCAAGTGGATCAGTTTCTTGTTTGACTTTGTCCAAGGCAAGTGGATCAGTTTCTTGTTTGACTTTGTCCAATGTAAGTGGATCAGTTTCTTGTTTGACTTTGTCCAACGCAAGTGGATCAGTTTCTTGTTTGACTTTGTCCAACGCAAGTGGATCAGTTTCTTCTTTGATGACACTTCCGTCGTCAAGTTGATGTCTGGAGAATGTGGAGAACAGCGGTATCGGAATAAGAGGTTCATCCTGACTGGACCGCTCAGTCGCCATTCTGGTGTGGAAACAGGAGAAAAATTAATGCCATCACAATGCAAGGCTTTCAATTTTATAGATTTTGTTTGTTGGTAGGTCTGGGTGGTGAGTCATGAAATACCAAAAATACCTGAATTGACATACCTAGTAAAATTATCTCTGTCATTTACTTGTGCAAAATTTTTTACAAAAAAATTACTTAACTACTAGAATTAAGATTGGCGCCAATAATCAGCCGGATGCCACAAAAATATACAGAGCAAAAAAAGTGGAATCTACACCACTGGGGGGATCATCTAATGAATTGATTGACAACCCTTCTGGAAATCATAGTCTATCGCCTACAACATCGCACTCACCACATGAGTTGTAGAACAATGGTAGGTAGGTTATAACCTCTTTCTTTACATTTGGTTGGAGAAGTTTGCTGAACTTACCTTAAATTGTTGCCAAGAAACGGAATCCGTTATAAATCCCCAGAAATCACAAATTTACCATTTACCAATCAACCCTTCTTGAGGGGTGGTTCATGTTCGGATCGGAATCGGATGTCAACAACAACGTGACAAGTTGACTGTATGTTGTACAAAAAAAAAACTTGTAAAAAAAACTGCCAAGCACATTTCCACTTAAAACAATTGAGATCTAAAAGAAGGGCCAAGCAATAATATATTGTTTAAACATTTTCGCACTTAAAATTCGTGAAATCATTTCGCCCAGTTACTGCCGCCAAGCACAACACTAAAAACCTAATGTTGTGTCCAAATTTTAAGAATACAATCTAAGTGAACCATCATTGTAAACTTTAACAAAATTATAAAAAATAAAAATTACTTATGTAAATTTAAAATCGAAATTAAAAAAATTAAAAATAAAGCTAGGCGCATTGTGTCAAGAAGAAGGCAACATAAGAAAGAAGATGACGGTAAAGGAGCCGAAGAAAGACAGAAAGTAGGAAGAAGATAGAGGAAGTCTACAATATGGTCGGTGCAAATTCAATGCGCCAAGCTTTATTTTTAATTTTTTTAATTTCGATTTTAAATTTACTTTAAGTCATTTTTATTTTTTATAATTTTGTTAAAGTTTACAATGATGGTTCACTTAGATTGTATTCTTCAAATTTGGACACAACATTAGGTTTTTAGTGTTGTGCTTGGCGGCAGTAACTGGGCGAAATGATTTCACGAATTTTAAGTGCGAAAATGTTTAAACAATATATTATTGCTTGGCCCTTCTTTTAGATCTCAATTGTTTTAAGTGGGAAGGTGCTTGGCAGTTTTTTTTACAAGTTTTTGTTTTTGTACAACATGTCATATGGGGTATAAGTTTATAGCAGCTTTCACTGATCATTAAGTGTTACCTATCATTACAGTTAACGCCAACAACGTCACTTCTTGTCTAAAGTTTTCTGTTTTTATTTCAATAGTTCCGAAGTTAGTATAACGAAAGGGTCCATTTCTTTTGGTTGAATTTGAGTTATATCAAATTATAATTTGTTAAAAATTCACAGCTTTGAGTCATGTGAATAACGTAAATTGTAGGTGTATTGTTCCGGTGTAAACCGGAATTTGTGCGTTCATCTCGTAAAACGCGTATTTGTCGCCACTAGGTAAACTGAAAGGTACACGAAAGATGATTGCAAATGCGTTTCCTCATTTTTAAATTCTCCCATGTTCACTCTTTTATGTCAAAGTTCCGAAGTATAAACTCAATTGGTAAAGCGTGCAGGCTTACAGATGTTTACAACACATTTTAAATAAAATCCGGATGGTTTTTGGAAGGCAATGTAAATTAAAAGGAACTTAGTTAAGATTAACTAGCTGAGCCACCTGGTGTTTATAGTGCTGGTGGGAAGGAGTATGACGGGTGATGAAATTTACGCTACCCGCCTTACTCGCCTATGTACACGGATAGCATGGGCCGGCCTATACCTGGCATCTCCACCTCTCTGCCTCTCCCTGTCAGGTCAACTTAATGTTTACATTTGTTTGTTCATGGCAAATACGATCGATGTCCATTTAGTATTGTTGTCTTCTTCTATAGGTACTTGTAAACAGTTATCGAGCTTGCATTTTAATTAGTCCACTGATCTTATTTAGTGATTATTATATTGTTTTGTGATGTTGCTGTGGAAGATAATATTTTCATATTTTCAAACCAGGAAACAACTTCGTGCTATTGCCTAGATACTTGAAGAATATTATTGTATTGCCGATGTAAACAAGCCAGATCACTTTCGTATATAACGTTCGCATCAAAACCAATGATTATTTTATTAGTGTCAGATTAGGAGGAACATCAGTTTCAGTTTCATTTATTTCCATTAAACAATGTCACTTGATGAGACTTTGACTCACAGTTTGGAAATAAATCATGACAATTTAAAAGCGTTTTATTATTCTAACTTTTTAACGTAAGCATTGTTGGATGATGAAATGAAATTTAAATCTCTCATACCCACAGATTTCCATTAATTTACACACCTATAAATACACCTTGCATGGACCCTTTAGTGTAGTTTCTTGTTTATTGTAACCGAGCTTCTAAGATTGACAGATTACAACATCTGAAATAATGAAATAATTTTGACTAAGTTGTAAACACCTAATATACCTAGTAATGGAGCCATTTTGTGTGGTTTCTTGTTTCGTAACTGAACCATCAAGATTGACAAATTAGCATAATTAAAATATTACATTTATTTTAGAAACTTAAAGTTGTGATCACGTAATGGATGCACGTAATGGAGCCTTTTTGTGTGGTTTCTTGTTTCGTGTTGTTCTTGTTTCTTGTTGAGCCACCAATATGACAAATTAACTCTATTTTAAATAATTAAATAAGTGTGACAAATGAAAAGTTGTATATACTGAATATTGGTAATGGAGCCTTTACTGTATTTTACTATTTACTTAATTAACTGAATTTTACATAATTAAATTATTCGAATAAATTAAAAGCTGGGACAACCTTGTGCACCCAGTAATGGAGCCTTTTTTGTGTGGTTTCTAGTTTAGTAACTGAGCCACCAAGATTCTGTTGATTAGCATGACCACGAATTGTTTTATTGCACAACTTTACGTACAACGTATACATTGACAATCATTATTAAGAGTCCAATGAGAATAATATTAAAAATAGTAGCTATGTAATCGTTGAATGTATTCGGATTAACATTTTGAATATATACACAAGAAGGTTAAACATTTTTTAAGTAAATAAAAAGATAAAAAATAAAACGTTTGTTACGGGGATCGAACCCGGCAACGCCGTGATCGAAGTCACTTGCCTCATGTGACCGAGCCAATTCGCCACACTGATTTATAAACCTGTGTAGTATATCAAAGAAGAAAGGTGGAGCGTAAAACGACGTGCGCAATTCCTGATTCCCTGATATCTTCAGTGTTCACGATGGCAACTGGCGTGCCGCGATTGCGATGTTTCGGTCTATTGATGATCTTCACAGCATCCCTGGACCTCTCATTTGAATATATATCCATGAAGGTATCATCGCTTATACAAATTAAAAAATAATATATGAAAAAAAAAGTTTTCCGGGATCGGGAATCGAACTTGTTATGCAGATGTCGAAGCCAGCTGCCTTCCTTACATGAGCTATCAGTCCGATGGGAATTAGAGCCGCTGTTTAGTGTATCAAAGAAGAAGGGCGGAACGTAAATATTGA
Source organism: Leuctra nigra (assembly GCA_934045905.1). Classification (NCBI taxonomy): domain Eukaryota; kingdom Metazoa; phylum Arthropoda; class Insecta; order Plecoptera; family Leuctridae; genus Leuctra; species Leuctra nigra. The sequence goes on along the minus strand of OW203764.1, from coordinate 40,811,260 downwards.
TAATTTTCCCACTTCCGGTTTAAATTTATTGATTTTTCTTGAAGTGGAGTGTCTAGCATTACATTGTCTTTATTGTTGCCAAATTTCAAAACTCTCGATGGACCCGTTTGACTTTTAAAATATTTAAAATTTAAAATTGTAATAACTTCACTTCCGGTCAAAATTTTTCAGATTTTCTTTCAAAGGGCACTGCTATAATTATGACTCTATGTCTCTGCCAAATTTCAACTCTCTAGACCAAACCGTGTAACCTGTGGAGATGGGCAAACCAACCGGCCGTGCCTAACTAACTAACTAACTAACTAACTAACTAACTAACTAACTTACTAACATGAAAGTCAATCCTTGCATGTTTGAGGCCCAAAATTCACCCCGAAGGGATGATCGCAGCACTTTGATATTTGGTTAGGTGTTGTCAGGTGGCTAAATATACCCGATAACCATGGTTTTCAACTTTCATTTCTAAATGCTTGCATGCGTACTGACACCCCGAAATCGGGCCCGAAGCGCTTGCAGTATAAGTCTGGTAGTAGCTCGCACGTTGTATTAGAGCGGTGCTTGGCAGCGTCGAGCTAGCGCCCGACTAGATTTTGTTGACAGCCAAAAGAGCACGAAAAGAACGCAACAAGTCACCGCCTTCTTGGAGCAACTCAACTTCTCCAGCGCGGTGCGTTCAAACTTCAAATGGACGTAGTATGCCAAAAGGAACCAACCCACGGTCACAGTATCAGAACTAGATATTGAGAGGTACGCAAACGCGTTTTACATCATAGTTTCTTTAATTTATGGACTAAATCAGTGATTTTTGTGTTGTTTGATCGGCAGAATTTTTACGTTTTTTATTTTGTAAATACTAAATATTTAAAATACACTTTGGTTCATGGTGGTATATAGGTTAGGTGAGTGAACCAAAGCTGAGGCAGTGGTACAAGAACGCACGCGGTTCCGCGCGCTGCCGCAGCGCGCGCTGCGATCACCCGGTCTGACGCTTGTAATGCAAGCATATGCAAGGACGAGGATTTCGCTGACGGCAAAGTGTTATTTCACGCCGCGTTCATTTCTACACTTACGCATATTTTGTGTTCACAAACGATAATAATTGTTTACGTATCAGTTTAAGCAATACGCTATTTGTTATACTTATGTAAAAATACAATTAATGTTCTATCACTGTTTTCATTGATTTTTTAGTACTGTGCACTGAATGGTTGATATTTGAAATTGCACACGATAAACTATTTCAAACTGAAATGTTACTATTACTAATTAAGTAATTAACACATAGGTAGGCAATTAAAATTATGTTTTACGATGTCGTTAATTTTGATAACTTTTTCTTGGTTTGATTTCACTTCAGAGACATTGTTGTTTGTTTGCAAAGTTGTCGCATTCTTTAGTTTAAATGTAGTTATGAATAATCAACATCATCTTTGTGAGCACACGAAAAAATTAATTGCCCTTTGTCCAAATACACTTTTCAATGATTCTTCATAACAATCTGGGCTCATTAAGTTCCCGTGATGGAGGCACTTCTGGCAAGATGGCTATTATCAGTCCACAGATAAAACATATTTTACATTACCTTTAATTTGTAAGATATTATCCATAGTCTTGACTTTGTGACATCTACATTCATTGTGATCTCAGGGTGAACATAATTTTTCGTCATTTGGTATGCACAAACAGGGTTGCATCATGGCATCCTTGAAGGGGGGGGGGGGGGGAGCCGAACATTTTACAACCCCTACTTTTTCCCTACTTTGACACCTTTTGCACTGTCAAACTTGTCATTATAGACCTCCTTTAGATTGCAGATATGACAGACCCAACATGCTCTATAAGTTAATTTGAAACTAATCTAAGATAGTCAGTTATAAAAAATTTCGCCGCGCGGCAGTTTTCTGGGTGTCAAGAACCCATTGAGCACGGCTAGACCACTTATTTTTGCAAAATCTGTTTGCCCCCCCCCCCCCCCCCTCCCCCCCCCCGGGCTAAATTGTTGGAATTCATTCAACACTGTGCATAAAAGTATGATTTTAATTAATGATAATATCGGACAATGCGTAGACACGTCACGTTCATATGGCATAAGTCGATATCGTATTACTATTATCATATTAATATTATCATTAATTACAATTATGTTTTCCACAGACAGAATTATGTGACATATTGTCCAGTCTTTCATGTGTTGCTTTGCTATCTATACTTTCATTGTGATCTTGTGAAATATCATTTATCTATATGTATACCTTCGCCGCGTGAGATACGTAAGGACATAATGTCATACTTATATCATATTATCATAATAAAACAAATGCATTTTTATGCAGAAAACCCTGAAGAAGCTAGGAATCAGCTGATCAACATGATGTCATTCTTTATTCTAATTGGCTGAATGGCTGTAAAGGAAGGCGGGGTCTACGCCGCGTGAGTCGAGCCGAGGCGGCCGCGATCTGAGGCAAATGTATTTGAAAATTTGTGTAGACGAAACTATTCAATATTTTTGCATGCCGTTTCTTTTGTTATGGCAGTCGAGAAGCTGGGAATGTTACGAAAAAATGGCAACTGTTTGGTTTGTATATTCTTGCCGGAATTGAGTGTTATGTTTTCAATTTGGCGGAATTTTAATCAAGTCGAAATAAAAATAATAATTTTGACCATTATATGTTGACATTTTGATCATACATGCAGCGACAAATATGTTCATGACATTGCCAGCTATATTATGTTTTTTTAAGATTTGTTTTAGCTCGTCTAGTTTTGGACATAGAGCTGATTTTATGAATAAGGGTGGTTATCCCCGTTTTTGTTGAATTTAAGGGTGAAGGAGTCAAACCACAACTTGCCAACGGTTCTTTTTGGATTTAACGCGTCAAAATACATAGGAATATCGACGTTGGCAACTTTTGACAGACCTTCCCGCCAAGTTGTGATGTTTTACTTCTGTTCCGCGACTATCAGCCCGCCGTTCATCAGACCGGGTGACACTCACGCGCCTGGCGGTGGAACTGTGAACAGCGTGCCTTTTGAGACCGCGCGGGCAATAGGAACGAGATAGGGCGTTCTCTCACCTAACCTATATACCACCATGCTTTGGTTACTTCAAAAATTAATGAAATGTAATGTTGCTTGGTTCCTCTTTGAATGTGAAATTATTGTTGTTTCTGTATACAGTTAAATTGTGAACAGGAATCAACCCACACAATTTCAGAAGTGACTAATATCTGGTATTTTGTTCTATATTAAACTTAGCATATTGAACGTTTTAAAGTGAAAACCATGTAGTACGTGTTACATTGCGAACCTCATGTTTTGTTCAAAATACATTGTTCAAAACGGAACCAACCCACCACACATTATAGCGCTAGCGCAAGATGGCTTATTACAAGGAAACCGACCCACAAATATGTGGATTGGTTTGGTTCCGTTTAGAGCATGAAAAGGCTCAATAAATATACACTACACAGCAAGTGGTTGGTTCTCTTTTAAAAATTAAAGTTTAGGTCAAGATCTATCAAAAATGCCTAACTAATTTTTGAATTTTGAGGGTTGGTTCCTTTTTGCATAACTACGTCCAAATTAGTATCTCAATTTCAGTCCCAGCTCTACCACAGACAATAATTTGTTATTGGCTCTACCCCTGTGTTGGGGAGGAACTAGTTCCTTTTTGGGGAACTTTTAGGGTAACTTAGTTCCCTTAATTTTAAAGGAATTTGTAAGCTAAAAAGTTCCTTGTGGTAAGGAACTTGGAACTTATTTTACGTTATTTTTATTTTTTATTTTTTTTTCGCTTTTTATTTTATTTTTTTATTTTGGAGTGTCTTGAAATGATTTTTGCAGAATTTATAATGAATGATATTTTTTGTGGCTACCTAAATTTACCTGATTTCTGAAAATATACTTGTTCCCTTTGCTCACTCAATTTAGAGACCCCGGTACCTAATTAAAAACAATCGGATGGTTTTTACTTTGAAGTAACTTTAAAGGAGTGGCTCTTACTGGTAACTTTCCAGTTATTTTATTTGAAAGAGGAACTGGAACTATTTCATTTTTGCTCAAAAGAACTGGAACCGGAACTAGTTCCTTTTTTGAGGAACTTGCCCAACAGCTGCTCTTTCTACCCATCTGAAAATGTTTGACAATGTTAAATTCTTGTTTAGATTTTAGACTGGCTAGAATCATGACCATAATGATTATATCAAACAAGATATTGCCAAGATTTTCAGCAGGATTTATTCCATTTGAAAATCTTGCATCATTATCTATGTTTTCATGACGCGGAAACTGTTATTTTTTTTTCCTAATTACTTTTCCGGTTTCTATTTTATCGTGACTATTTATATTACAAATATTAGAAGAACTACAGATAGGTGTAAAACAGTAAAATGCAATTTTTGCCGGATTCAGAATTCGAAAATATTTTCGAGGGAGTTCAAATCAAACTTACGATGTATAAAAAAAGAAACATGTAAAAGAATTATATTAAATTTTCCAAATTCTTTCTTTCATATCCAGGAGATTAGCCATGGATGTAACATCTGAGAAATCAATCCATGTGCTAAAAACACGGAAACACTGTGAAGTACAAGCAGAGAGCTGAGTGAAGAGCAGCTCTCTCATTGGCTGACAGCTGTCACGTGACCTTACTTGCCTCCAAAGAAACAATAGACACTATTTTATTGAACTTCAACTTGGTAAATGATTATGTATAGCTTTACTTTTGAAAAACTCTTTTAAAAGGAACTGGTGAAGGAAAGGTCAAGAGCCACGCAAAATAGAAAATGCGAGAAAAAAGTTGATTTATTTAATAATGTCGGATAAAAGACAGCTGATATGAAAGTTCCAAAATTGGTCGTTTGCTGACAATAAATGTATCAATTAAAACGTCTGGGAAAGATTTCTTCAGTTGTTTCCAGCCCTCCGTTTCAGATACTTCTTCGATGTTCCTAGAAGAAAGTAAATAAATATAAAACAACAAAAGTCCTAGTATGCGGAGCCGGTTTGGCTCAGAGAGAACGCTCTGAACTTGTATCCCGGAGGCCCGGGTTCAATACCCGCTGCCGTCTTTCCCACTGGGGTTTCTCGTGGTTCCCTCAGTCGACAGGCAAATGCTGGGAAGGTACCCTACTAATTGGCCACGACCGCCTCTGTCCCACCTTCCAACTTTACCTACTCTTCACCATTATCACCCATCATCATTATAATCATTCATCCGCCGCCATTAGCCTAGCAGTAACTGCAGAAAAAGTAGATAACACTCTTCATGTTGTTAGAGGTTGCCAACTGGGGTGGGATCATATAGCAGTTGTCGCAGTGCCGAGATCACATCTCACCCGATAAGGTCGTGAATAACATTGAGATAAGAACATGTCACGCAAGATGAAGTGACAACTTTGGCCAAGTTACAAGTTACTGACTAAAGTCAAAGTAATCAGAAGTGTTTAGTATTAGGAACTGCATTTCTCATTCAAATAGGTAGGTATTTTCATTACTTTAGTTATGCAATAAAAAAATCACTAAAAACTGTGTAGTAATAGAACAATTCTATGCTATGCTATAAAACATTCTTTATTTAACTCCTCTTCCGCTCTGGCAATAGTTAGAAGTGTATCAAATTGTAGGGAGGGATGCGCGAAGTGAAAAATGTCTGTAGTCAAACCCGGGCTCGAATCCGGGACCTCCTACATGCCGGGCGAGAGCTCTACCAACTGAGCTACTCGGCCGGACGAATGGCAATAGAAAATGTTTAGAAAATGCAAATTTTAACATTTTTTTATCTTATCGGATTATAATATATTGTTCGTTGTCAACCACGCATATTGTCGTGTATATAGTAAGGTATGGTAAGGTGTAGTACCTGCGTATGAAGAGCTCAGCGTCTGTCTTGAGCAGGTCGGCGTTGTGCAGCACGGCCATGCTGAACACCTGAGCTGCGTTCTCGATGCTGATTGTTCAGTGGACAGCCACGCATATTGCCGTGTATATAGCAAGGTATGGTAAGGTGTAGTACCTGCGTATGAAGAGCTCAGCGTCTGTCTTGAGCAGGTCGGCGTTGTGCAGCACGGCCATGCTGAACACCTGAGCTGCGTTCTCGATGCTGATTGTTCAGTGGACAGCCACGCATATTGTCGTGTATATAGCAAGGTATGGTAAGGTGTAGTACCTGCGTATGAAGCGCTCAGCGTCTGTCTTGAGCAGGTCGGCGTTGTGCAGCACGGCCATGCTAAACACCTGAGCTGCGTTCTCGATGCTGATTGTTCAGTGGACAGCCACGCATGTTGTCGTGTATATAGCAAGGTATGGTAAGGTGTAGTACCTGCGTATGAAGAGCTCAGCGTCTGTCTTGAGCAGGTCGGCGTTGTGAAGCACGGCCATGCTGAACACCTGAGCTGCGTTCTCGATGCTGATTGTTCAGTGGACAGCCACGCATATTGTCGTGTATATAGCAAGGTATGGTAAGGTGTAGTACCTGCGTATGAAGAGCTCAGCGTCTGTCTTGAGCAGGTCGGCGTTGTGCAGCACGGCCATGCTGAACACCTGAGCTGCGTTCTCGATGCTGATTGTTCAGTGGACAGCCACGCATATTGTCGTGTATATAGCAAGGTATGGTAAGGTGTAGTACCTGCGTATGAAGAGCTCAGCGTCTGTCTTGAGCAGGTCGGCGTTGTGCAGCACGGCCATGCTGAACACCTGAGCTGCGTTCTCGATGCTGATTGTTCAGTGGACAGCCACGCATATTGTCGTGTATATAGCAAGGTATGGTAAGGTGTAGTACCTGCGTATGAAGAGCTCAGCGTCTGTCTTGAGCAGGTCGGCGTTGTGCAGCACGGCCATGCTTAACACCTGAGCTGCGTTCTCGATGCTGATTGTTCAGTGGACAGCCACGCATATTGTCGTGTATATAGCAAGGTATGGTAAGGTGTAGTACCTTCGTATGAAGAGCTCAGCGTCTGTCTTGAGCAGGTCGGCGTTGTGCAGCACGGCCATGCTGAACACCTGAGCTGCGTTCTCGATGCTGATTGTTCAGTGGACAGCCACGCATGTTGTCGTGTATATAGCAAGGTATGGTAAGGTGTAGTACCTGCGTATAAAGAGCTCAGCGTCTGTCTTGAGCAGGTCGGCGTTGTGCAGCACGGCCATGCTGAACACCTGAGCTGCGTTCTCGATGCTGATTGTTCAGTGGACAGCCACGCATATTGTCGTGTATATAGCAAGGTATGGTAAGGTGTAGTACCTGCGTATGAAGAGCTCAGCGTCTGTCTTGAGCAGGTCGGCGTTGTGCAGCACGGCCATGCTGAACACCTGAGCTGCGTTCTCGATGCTGATTGTTCAGTGGACAGCCACGCATATTGTCGTGTATATAGCAAGGTATGGTAAGGTGTAGTACCTGCGTATGAAGAGCTCAGCGTCTGTCTTGAGCAGGTCGGCGTTGTGCAGCACGGCCATGCTGAACACCTGAGCTGCGTTCTCGATGCTGATTGTTCAGTGGACAGCCACGCATATTGTCGTGTATATAGCAAGGTATGGTAAGGTGTAGTACCTGCGTATGATGAGCTCAGCGTCTGTCTTGAGCAGGTCGGCGTTGTGCAGCACGGCCATGCTGAACACCTGAGCTGCGTTCTCGATGCTTATTGTTCAGTGGACAGCCACGCATATTGTCGTGTATATAGCAAGGTATGGTAAGGTGTAGTACCTGCGTATGAAGAGCTCAGCGTCTGTCTTGAGCAGGTCGGCGTTGTGCAGCACGGCCATGCTAAACACCTGAGCTGCGTTCTCGATGCTGATTGTTCAGTGGACAGCCACGCATATTGTCGTGTATATAGCAAGGTATGGTAAGGTGTAGTACATGCGTATGAAGAGCTCAGCGTCTGTCTTGAGCAGGTCGGCGTTGTGCAGCACGGCCATGCTAAACACCTTAGCTGCGTTCTCGATGCTGATTGTTCAGTGGACAGCCACGCATATTGTCGTGTATATAGCAAGGTATGGTAAGGTGTAGTACCTGCGTATGAAGAGCTCAGCGTCTGTCTTGAGCAGGTCGGCGTTGTGCAGCACGGCCATGCTGAACACCTGAGCTGCGTTCTCGATGCTGATTGTTCAGGGGACAGCCACGCATATTGTCGTGTATATAGCAAGGTATGGTAAGGTGTAGTACCTGCGTATGAAGAGCTCAGCGTCTGTCTTGAGCAGGTCGGCGTTGTGCAGCACGCCATGCTGACCACCTGAGCTGCGTTCTCGATGCTGATTGTTCAGTGGACAGCCACGCATATTGTCGTGTATATAGCAAGGTATGGTAAGGTGTAGTACCTGCGTATGAAGAGCTCAGCGTCTGTCTTGAGCAGGTCGGCGTTGTGCAGCACGGCCATGCTGAACACCTGAGCTGCGTTCTCGATGCTGATTGTTCAGTGGACAGCCACGCATATTGTCGTGTATATAGCAAGGTATGGTAAGGTGTAGTACCTGCGTATGAAGAGCTCAGCGTCTGTCTTGAGCAGGTCGGCGTTGTGCAGCACGGCCATGCTGAACACCTGAGCTGCGTTCTCGATGCTGATTGTTCAGTGGACAGCCACGCATATTGTCGTGTATATAGCAAGGTATGGTAAGGTGTAGTACCTGCGTATGAAGAGCTCAGCGTCTGTCTTGAGCAGGTCGGCGTTGTGCAGCACGGCCATGCTGAACACCTGAGCTGCGTTCTCGATGCTGATTGTTCAGTGGACAGCCACGCATATTGTCGTGTATATAGCAAGGTATGGTAAGGTGTAGTACCTGGTTATGAAGAGCTCAGCGTCTGTCTTGAGCAGGTCGGCGTTTTGCAGCACGGCCATGCTGAACACCTGAGCTGCGTTCTCGATGCTGATTGTTTTGTGGACAGCCACGCATATTGTCGTGTATATAGCAAGGTATGGTAAGGTGTAGTACCTGCGTATGAAGAGCTCAGCGTCTGTCTTGAGCAGGTCGGCGTTGTGCAGCACGGCCATGCTTAACACCTGAGCTGCGTTCTCGATGCTGATTGTTCAGTGGACAGCCACGCATATTGTCGTGTATATAGCAAGGTATGGTAAGGTGTAGTACCTGCGTATGAAGAGCTCAGCGTCTGTCTTGAGCAGGTCGGCGTTGTGCAGCACGGCCATGCTGAACACCTGAGCTGCGTTCTCGATGCTGATTGTTCAGTGGACAGCCACGCATATTGTCGTGTATATAGCAAGGTATGGTAAGGTGTAGTACCTGCGTATGAAGAGCTCAGCGTCTGTCTTGAGCAGGTCGGCGTTGTGCAGCACGGCCATGCTGAACACCTGAGCTGCGTTCTCGATGCTGATTGTTCAGTGGACAGCCACGCATGTTGTCGTGTATATAGCAAGGTATGGTAAGGTGTAGTACCTGCGTATGAAGAGCTCAGCGTCTGTCTTGAGCAGGTTCGCGTTGTGCAGCACGGCCATGCTGAACACCTGAGCTGCGTTCTCGATGCTGATTGTTCAGTGGACAGCCACGCATATTGTCGTGTATATAGCAAGGTATGGTAAGGTGTAGTACCTGCGTATGAAGAGCTCAGCGTCTGTCTTGAGCAGGTCGGCGTTGTGCAGCACGGCCATGCTTAACACCTGAGCTGCGTTCTCGATGCTGATTGTTCAGTGGACAGCCACGCATATTGTCGTGTATATAGCAAGGTATGGTAAGGTGTAGTACCTGCGTATGAAGAGCTCAGCGTCTGTCTTGAGCAGGTCGGCGTTGTGCAGCACGGCCATGCTGAACACCTGAGCTGCGTTCTCGATGCTGATTGTTCAGTGGACAGCCACGCATATTGTCGTGTATATAGCAAGGTATGGTAAGGTGTAGTACCTGCGTATGAAGAGCTCAGCGTCTGTCTTGAGCAGGTCGGCGTTGTGCAGCACGGCCATGCTGAACACCTGAGCTGCGTTCTCGATGCTGATTGTTCAGTGGACAGCCACGCATGTTGTCGTGTATATAGCAAGGTATGGTAAGGTGTAGTACCTGCGTATGAAGAGCTCAGCGTCTGTCTTGAGCAGGTTCGCGTTGTGCAGCACGGCCATGCTGAACACCTGAGCTGCGTTCTCGATGCTGATTGTTCAGTGGACAGCCACGCATATTGTCGTGTATATAGCAAGGTATGGTAAGGTGTAGTACCTGCGTATGAAGAGCTCAGCGTCTGTCTTCAGCAGGTCGGCGTTGTGCAGCACGGCCATGCTGAACACCTGAGCTGCGTTCTCGATGCTGATTGTTCAGTGGACAGCCACGCATATTGTCGTGTATATAGCAAGGTATGGTAAGGTGTAGTACCTGCGTATGAAGAGCTCAGCGTCTGTCTTGAGCAGGTCGGCGTTGTGCAGCACGGCCATGCTGAACACCTGAGCTGCGTTCTCGATGCTGATTGTTTAGTGGACAGCCACGCATATTGTCGTGTATATAGCAAGGTATGGTAAGGTGTAGTACCTGCGTATGAAGAGCTCAGCGTCTGTCTTGAGCAGGTCGGCGTTGTGCAGCACGGCCATGCTGAACACCTGAGCTGCGTTCTCGATGCTGATTGTTCAGTGGACAGCCACGCATATTGTCGTGTATATAGCAAGGTATGGTAAGGTGTAGTACCTGCGTATGAAGAGCTCAGCGTCTGTCTTGAGCAGGTCGGCGTTGTGCAGCACGGCCATGCTGAACACCTGAGCTGCGTTCTCGATGCTGATTGTTCAGTGGACAGCCACGCATATTGTCGTGTATATAGCAAGGTATGGTAAGGTGTAGTACCTGCGTATGAAGAGCTCAGCGTCTGTCTTGAGCAGGTAGGCGTTGTGCAGCACGGCCATGCTAAACACCTGAGCTGCGTTCTCGATGCTGATTGTTCAGTGGACAGCCACGCATATTGTCGTGTATATAGCAAGGTATGGTAAGGTGTAGTACCTGCGTATGAAGAGCTCAGCGTCTGTCTTGAGCAGGTCGGCGTTGTGCAGCACGGCCATGCTGAACACCTGAGCTGCGTCTCGATGCTGATTGAACGCGACAACGCCTCAGCGCACTTGGCCTTCAGATCGGGAATGTCGTACTGTGAACGACACATTACAAAATATCAAACTATTCGTTTAGCATTTGAAATGTATGAAATTCTCTTGTGACACCTTTTTTCCTTGAACTAGATAGCTTCTAGAATCTTGATAGGTACATTGTCACATTTTCAAAAGTGGAAGCGGTCGATGCCCAACGTAGAAGAAAGGCCACAACCATTACTATGTGATTTTTTTAAAATAACTTTTCTCCTTATCTCAAAACTAATTGTAATTGGACTAGGTAATACCATTTCACAAATACACGATTCGAAACCATTATTTTATACTAGGAAAACGCTCCGAGTAACGCGTTGATGAGCGAGCACGGATAACGCGCAACACCTCGAACCGAAATTCTGTTTATCGAAAATGTCCTTAAAAGCCAATTATTATTGAATTTCCTCACAGACTTGTATGAAAATATCAAACAATTCCTAAAATATTGGTCCCAATAACCACGCAAAGTTTTAAGTCGATCGATTGAACCTTAATGATTGAACGATCCCTTGTTAATTTCCAAAAATCACAGGATAAAACACAGCACTGCACGCTTTGTACATTAATTGTGCCTTCCCGACGCATCTTGTGCAAGGAAAGTGTTGGGCGTTGTACGGTTGATACAAGAAAGATATCTGTTCGTCTACACACATAAATTGCACCTTCAGAGAGTGTACCTTTTGCATGCTGGGCCAGTACCCGCGTACAACACTGCAATTTATTTGCACGCGCGACAATACCGGGCCAGTGTCTACAGACGTGTATGTTTCTTGCATACCAAAAGCTGCACGCGCAACAATACCGGGCCAGTGTCTACCGACATGTATGTTTCTTGCATACCAGAAGCTGCACGCGCAACAATACCGGGTCAGTGTTGACCGACGTGTATGTTTCTTGCATACCAGAAGCTGCACGCGCAACAATACCGGGCCAGTGTCTACCGACGTGTATGTTTCTTGCATACCAGAAGCTGCACGCGCAACAATACCGGGCCAGTGTCTACCGACGTGTATATTTCTTGCATACCAGAAGCTGCAAGCGCAACAATACCGGGTCAGTGTTGACCGACGTGTATGTTTCTTGCATACCAGAAGCTGCACGCGCAACAATACCGGGCCAGTGTTGACCGACGTGCATGTTTCTTGTATACCGAAAAACTACACGCGCAACGACACCGGGTCAGTGTTGACCGACGTGTATGTTTCTTGTATACAGAAATACTGCAAGCACAACAATGCCGGCCCGGTGTTGACCGACGTGCATGTTTATTGTATACACACAAGGAGTGCACTCAACAATGCTGGGCTGGTATCAACAGGAGTGCATGATTCTTGCGTTGCGAAACAACTCTATCGGAAACATGCAAAACCATTGCTGGCCCAGTGTTGTACAACGCTGTTATTCGTTCCACTTTCTTGCCTACCCAATCTGTATAGTCACGCTATGGATGTGTTTAGATAATTTAAAGCGAAAATATAAATAAAGAAAACATGAATATATCTATGCGAAATCAATTCTAATCTATAGTGGAGTCAAGTAGTCTCAAATATTGGCAAATTAGTGCGTTTAGTGAAACAAACGTGAAATTTGGTACCCTGACTTATTCGAGTATGAGAAATCCAAAAATTTATGGCTCCAAGCCGAGTCATTAATACTTTCCGAGTAATTAGCATAATTAGCATAATCAATAAAATAGAGATTAAAAAATTATATCATTTTATAATGTGGTCTTTATGGGTATCCATCGACAGCTCTTTATGTCCACAATGTATATTAATCATAAAAAGTTATTAATTATCATTCACCTGCTAATTAACACACTAATTAATAAAATTGATAAAAAGCGCAATTCAACGTATCATTTATTTGACCAACTCCGATTTTGATCAAACTTGGTAGGATTGGTCACAAACCCAAAGTAACACACCCGTATTTTTTGGTTTACCCGTTTATTGAGTCCTTTCAGAGCCCCAGGCCCTCAAATAATCAAAATTTTGAATACTTTAACTATTCTAATTTTTACGCACCGTTCAACTCAGAAACTTGGTATCTTTTAAGGTTTGTTCAACTTAAAATTGGGAGAATCTGAATATGATTATTTAAGGGGAGAAAATCAAAATTTTGACTTCATTGGGCCTACTGCCCTATGACCGTTTTTCTTTAAATTTGCAATCATTATGTTGAAATATGGCTCAAATGCAAACAAAGGTGGATTTTTCTTCAAAATTAGATCCCCAAAAAATATTTGTGGATATTGCACGGGGGGGGGGGGGGGGGGGAGGGGCAATAGCGGATTCAGGCTAATTTTTGTGTCGATGGACGTTTTTTTTAAATTGATTGTAATCGTAGTGTGACCAAATCAGATAGCAATGGTTTTTGTCCAGGAATGATCGAGTAAAAATAATTGGAGTGCCCCCCCCCCCTCCCCATCCTCCTTCCATGCTGGCCAACGACGCTCGCCCCCCGGGACAAATTAAAATGTCTTATGCAAATCTTTTAAACACATCAAATAAGTCATTGATCTGCTCGTGTTGGAGGGTTTGTTGGAAGGGAGGGGGGGGGGGGGTGGGGGGGCAATAAGGCCAAAACCCTACAATTCTTAAAATTATCTAATATTCTGCCATTTCTAAGTCCAGTATTCTTACCAATACTAACATTGTGTCTTGATCTCCTTAGAAGACAATGTCCTTGGTATTTTGGTAAATAATAATTATAATAATGATCTTTATTCCTTTATTCCAAATACCTATATCAAATTTTAGTGATATAAAATATAAATTATTGTATATTATATGTGAAAACTTTCCGGCCGAATCAGGGCTTGAACCCTGGGTGGTTATTGTAAATGTCTTTATCGTCTCGTATCATGAAACCAGACAAGGAAATGTAGAATAGGCCACTAGGAGCTCTAGCAGACGAGGCCTCGAACAACTAAGCTCAGACTTGTAGGCAAGTGAGAGATCATGAGTTCGAGCCCTGGTTCGGCCTGATACTTTTCAGATGCCATAATTATCAACAAGTCAACAACTAAGAACTAATACCACTTATTATCTACCAAAAATCAACTTTAAGGTGGGTAATAAAGATATCTGATTATTTAAAATTTACTCTTTCTAGTAATGTTCTTTTACATTATTTTAAGTAGGCATAAAAGGTTACTCTCAACTGGGAACGGAGAAGAGGACCCCACTGACGACTGTGGGTCCGAGCAGAGGCATGCTGTCTCCATTCTCGGTGCACTCTTTAGGAAGGATATTTTTGATTTTATCTCCATTTCAAGAACCCTACATTTTCTTCTTTTAGTAATTTAACTTTGAGTATTGAGTTAAGTGAACAATTTTTATATGTAGAAGATTACCTTGATTTTTTTAGCAAGTTTGGAGGGAGGCGATAGGTACAATGCCCCCCCCCCCCTCCCCCAACTTCCTCTCCACCACAAAAATTATATTAATGCTAAAAATTCTGTCTACCCAAGCTCGGTATAAAATAACATTTATCTCCATAGATGTTAGGTCTTAAAAGGATTGTAGATATGGTTCAAATAAGAAATTTTAATTTGTCCGCGTGCGTCGTTGGCCCGTATGGAAAAAGGATGGGGGGGGGGGGGGGGGCTGACACTCCAATTGCTTTCACTCGATCACAATTCCTGGACAAAAACAATTGCTATTTGTAGGTTTTGAAGTTCTGGGAGCCGTGTTTTTTGACCTTCTTGGTTTTCGCGGTTTTGACCCCTTGCTCTTTATATGATGTTGAGGGCCCAGTGGGCCTTTGTTAACAACAACAAAGGCCCTCTGGGCCCGCAACATCTTTTAAAGAGCAATTGGTAAAAACACCGTTAACCAAGAGTGTCAATTGCTATTTGGTCACACTTATGTGAAACTTTATGTTATTGTTAAGATAATATATGTGTGATTCCCCAGCGGTTATTAAATAAATAAAAACAAAAAAATCACTTTTTAAAATTAGCATGGATCCGCCAATGCTCCCCCCCCCCCCCCCCCCCCCCCCTCCCCGTCCCATATCCACAAATAATTTATGGGATATAATTTTGATGAAAAATCCTTCTTTATTTGCATTAAGCCATATTTCAACATATTGATTAAAAATTAAAGAAAAATGTTTTTGTGTAGTAGGCCCTTTGAAGTCAAAATTTTGATTTTTGTCCCCTAAAATAATCATAACCAGATTCTCCCAATAACAAATTAAACAAAACTTAAAAGAGACCAAGTTTCTGAGTTGAACGGTGTAAAAGTTAGAATAATTTAAAATTTTGATTATTTGAGGGCCTGTGGCTCTGAAAGGACTCAATGAATGGGCAAACCAAAAAACACGTATGTGTTACTTTGGGTTTAGGACCAATCCTACCAAGTTTGATCAAAATCGGAGTTGGTCAAATAAATGTTTCTGTTGAATTGCGCTTTTTATCAATTTTATTAATTAGTGTGTTAATTAGCAGGTGAATGATAATTATTAATTTTTTATGATTAATATGCATTGTGGACATAAAGAGCTGTCGATTGATACCCATAAAGACCATATTATAAAATGATATAATTTTTTAATCTCTATTTTATTGATTATGCTAATTATGCTTATTACTCGGAAAGTATTAATGACTCGGCTTGGAGCCATAAATTTTTGAATTTCTCATACTCGAATTAGTCAGGGTACCAAATTTCACGTTTGTTTCACTAAACGCACTAATTTTAGACATCTTGACTCCACTACTATATCAGTTGTATTATTTCATCATCCTAATACATGTCCGTGTGTTTTTTTCAGTTAATACTCACAATAAGTCTTCAAAATGAGCATTTTAAATATAAAATGCACGAAAAGTGCACGCAATGGTGCCGGCGTGGTACAAATATTGTATACGGTTATCCACAAGAAATCAAGTATTTCAATGTTACTTAAATATAAAATTAATTATATAAGTATGAATTGGACTTTCATGACGTATATAATAATTTCATGTATCAATATTTTAACGGGATGTTTTAATTATGAACACATTTTATTTGTTATGCTTATTATATTAATTTCTTTGCACTGTACAAATTAATAACATAAAAAAATTATTTGATGTTAATATTGATGAGGAAATTGAAAATACTATGATATTTAATGCATTCTTTTAAACAAATTGAATTGCGCGGTATTGGAGTGCCCCAGCAGTAGGTACCCGTTTTGTATCAGAATTGTGTCGTACGATCGCTCGCGCTCGCTCGCCGGTCAAATGTCTTATTTCACCCTCGAAGCTCCATCGTCACCGTGGAGGAGTGGATACATCGGGAGCGCGCCAAATCGACGACCGGAGTTCGAATCCAGTGCATGTCTCATAAAATTGTCTTTCATGTACTAATTGCAATGTCGTCTATCACACAGTACAAACTACCTCCTTGTATAAATCTAGATAATTTTTTCGATTTTGAATACTATAATATTTGTTTTAAATACGGCAACATGAACTAGTAGCGATCCCCGTAGCTAATTTTGGAACTAGCGTTTTACATGCGAAAGAGCAAGTGCAAGAAAGATGCCGTTTCGTTGGCGCAAATTTTGTGCACGCAATCCGCATGGACGATGCACGCCCGGTGTTGGGAGTGTACATTTCATGGCTGCAAGATTAGTGCAAGTAAGTTAACGGTGAGGTATCTTTTCATGGCAGTTGGTTTTGTGCAAGAAAGATGCTGGTCCGCAACTGGGTTGGTGCACGCTGTACATGATGGAAAATGTGCATATTTTCGGGACATGATTTTGCCGGCCCAGTAACTTTTGTACAACACAAATACAACACCACATGAAGGTACAAAAATGATACAAGGCGTGCACTCTTGTGTTTGCTGGGTAGGTAATACCATTTCACAAATACACGATTCGAAACCATTATTTTATACTAGGAAAACGCTCTGAGTAACGCGTTGATGAGCGAGCACGGATAACGCGCAACACCTCGAACCGAAATTCTGTTTATCGAATATGTCCTTAAAAGCCAATTATTATTGAATTTCCTCACAGACTTGTATGAAAATATCCAACAATTCCAAAAAAATTGGTCCCAATAACCACGCAAAGTTTTAAGTCGATCGATTGAACCTTAATGATTGAACGATCCCTTGTTAATTTCCAAAAATCACAGGATATCGTTCAAAAAAAATTAATTTCTGTCATATCAATTTCATAATATACGTGTTTGAAAGTTTCTGCTCTAACAACCTTAAAGTGAAGATTCGAAGATGCCTTGAAATATGGAATCCCCATAAAAAACACTCCGTGTAAAAATACCAGCCAAGTCTCTTCAACTTAAAAAAATTTAAGAAATCTAAAAATTCAGCACTGAAAAGTAGTGATATCAAAAAATTGGCCAAGTCAAAACTTTTCAAAAAATACTTGGCGCATCGTTTTTCTAGGGGATTATAGTTATATTTTATGTATGTATAATGATTACCGGCCTACTTCTATACTATTTATATGCACGATGCGCCAAGTATGTTTTGAAAAGTTTTGACTAGGCCAATTTTTTGATATCACTACTTTTCAGTGCTGAATTTTTAGATTTCTTACATTTTTTAAGTTGAAGGGACTTGGCTGGTATTTTTACATGGAGTGTTTTTTATGGGGATATCACTCCTTTTTCAGTTTATTCTTACAACTTGTGACATATATTGTGGCACCAAAACTATAAGAATTCCTTTAAATAATACGCCTTTTTTATTTGGTTGCTAAGGAAAGTTGTGCTTGTTACTATGTATATGCTATAAATAATATGCTGTAAAGTATAGCGGAAGTTTCATTCTAATTGGTCCAGCCGTTCTCGAGTTATGTCATCACTTCTGGTTTTCAAAATGGCGGCTGACTTCACTGCCACCTAAAATTTGTATCTATAAATGTTATGCAACTTATAAGCCTTCTGAATATGTAGTTATTGTTATAAGAAATGATTTTATTCAGATTTAGCATTTTTATGACGTCATTTCCGGTTTCGGTAATAGTACATTTCTATATCGACTATTGATAGTCGATCCTGACGCAGCAGGACCGGAACGGAGCCCCGCTGTGCTGCCTGACGCCGCGGAACCGAAGCCGAATCCAGCCGTGCTGCCTGACGCCGCGGAACCGGAGCGGAATCCAGCCGTGCTGCCTGACACAGCAGGACCGGTGCGCAGCCCAGCTGTGCTGCCTGACGCAGCAGGACCGGTGCGCAGCCCAGCTGTGCTGCAGGACGCAGCAGAACCGACCCCGGCCGAGGACGCTGATGCCGAAGACCAGAGGGCTCCGGCCGAGGACGCGGAAGCCGAAGACCAGAGGGCTCCGGCCGAGGACGCGGAAGCCGAAGACCAGAGGGCTCCGGCCGAGGACGCGGATGCCGAAGACCAGCAGACCCCGGCTGAGGACGCTGCGAGGACCATCAACAAACCATCCCAACACAGGTTTCCAAAAAGGGATAGGAAACCAAAAAAATCCTTAAACCTTTGACACACAGAAAGGGGCAGAGATATACATAATAATAAAAATAATAAAATAAAAAGAAACAATAATAAAGTCAACATATTTCATCAAAATATTCAATGTCTAACGAGCTCACATAATAGTCTTGAAGTTTTTCTAGATAAAGAAATTGAGTCCGGTAATGTAATCGATATTCTCTGCTTATCAGAACACTGGAAAAAAATAGACGATATAGAAAAGATAAATATTCATAATTTTAAACTCTGCAACGCCTTCTGCCGTAGTGTATTTCGACATGGAGGGACAGCCATCTATATAAACAACAGAAATCATGACACTGTAAATCCGAGGCAGGACATCAATATTGTTAGCATAGAAAAAGATATTGAATTGACAGGTGTAGAAATGAAATTGAGCAACAACAATAACATCATAATAATAACACTATACCGCTCACCAGGGGGTAATTTGCCAAACTTCCTCAACACTTTAGACACACTTCTTCAAAATCTTGCAATAGAGAAAAAAGAAATTATCATCTTAGGCGACTTCAACATAGATTTTAATAAAAACACACGGGTCAGGAGGCAACTAACTAGTCTTCTTTTAACACATAACATTAAAACAACGATATTTGAACCAACAAGAATAGACCCATCCCACAATTCATCATCGACACTAGACAACATAGCCACAAATATAAAAAATTAAAAGTTCAATACAAAAGTAATAAACAACAACCTCTCAGATCACTTTGCACAACAAATAACTTTATCAATGGATCCAATAGAAATAAATCAAAAAACATTTATGCGTCGAAAATTTGATGACAAAAGCATCACTGCCTTTAAGGAGAACCTTAATGAAATTAACTGGGATGATGTCTACAACGCCAAAACACCGGATGATAAATACAATACTTTCGAGCAACTCTTTAAGAATACCTTTAACAATAGCTTTCCAGAAATAAAAATAAAAATAAATACCAATCAGAAAAGGTTGTCCTGGTTAACTACAGGAATTAGGATATCCAGCAAAAATCTGAAGTCACTGTACAAAATAAATAGACACTTCAAAACCCCAAAAACTAATCTTCAATACAAATTATTCAAGAAAATGTACAAAAAAGTGATAACAGCAGCAAAGAATAGAGACATTCAAAATAAAATAAATTCCTGTGAAACGAGCACAAAATCAAAAAAAATATGGGAAGTAATCAACGAACAAACAAACAATAACAAAACTAAAAAAGATGCAAATATAAAAATAGAAAGAGGAAATAAAATTATTAGCGATCACAATGTAATTGCAAATGCCTTCAATGAAGAATACGCATGCATAGCTAAAACACTAACAAAAAACATGCAAACGAGTAAAAATGCATACCAACAATATTTGAATCCAAACAAATTCTCACAAAAAACGATATTTCTAAGGGAAACTAATGCGCAGGAAATAATAATGCAAACAAAGAAGTTAAAAAATAAGCATTCCTTCGGCATTGATCAAATACCAACATCCCTAATAAAAAAATGCATAAAGTCCATCATTACTCCCCTTATAGACATATTCAACTCCTGTATAAATAGTGGCATCTTTCCCAACAAACTTAAAATATCAAAAATTATCCCACTTCACAAGAAAGGGAGGAAAGATAACATCAGCAATTATAGACCAATATCCCTGCTCCCAGCCATATCAAAAATTCTGGAAAAAATTTTACACCTTAGACT
This sequence comes from Leuctra nigra, assembly GCA_934045905.1. NCBI lineage: Eukaryota > Metazoa > Arthropoda > Insecta > Plecoptera > Leuctridae > Leuctra > Leuctra nigra. Next base: position 40,791,027 of record OW203764.1, on the reverse strand, counting down.
CACCTCATTCCTTGAACAAGAAAATATACTGTCTAACAAACAGAATGGTTTCCGACAAAAAAAGGGAACATCCGACACCATAAGCAATTTCATTGAAAATGCAATACACGGAATAGAGAATAGAGAACTTATCTTAGGAATATTCTGTGACCTATCGAAGGCGTTCGACTGCATAGATCACAGAATATTACTAGATAAACTAAAACACTATGGAATCAGAGGAAAAGCAGAAGAGCTCATTAGGTCATACCTGTCAAACAGAGTTCAACACGTGGAAATCACGACTTTTGACGCAAGGAACAGGGAAAAGAAGTTCCTCTCAGAGCCCAAAGCGATAACCGCCGGCGTACCCCAAGGGTCGATTCTAGGGCCGCTCCTTTTCAATGTATTTATAAACGACTTGCCAGATGTAATAAATAACGCAGAGCTGTTTGCTGACGACACAAGTATTATTATTAAGGGCATAAATCGAGACACACTATTATCAAACGCAGAAGCGACAATCGCCAAGGCCACTACTTGGTTCAGCGATAATCTAGTCGGGCGCTAGCTCGACGCTGCCAAACACCGCTCTAATACAACGTGCGAGCTACTACCAGACTTATACTGCAAGCGCTTCGGGCCCGATTTCGGGGTGTCAGTACGCATGCAAGCATTTAGAAATGAAAGTTGAAAACCATGGTTATCGGGTATATTTAGCCACCTGACAACACCTAACCAAATATCAAAGTGCTGCGATCATCCCTTCGGGGTGAATTTTGGGCCTCAAACATGCAAGGATTGACTTTCATGTTAGTTAGTTAGTTAGTTAGGCACGGTCAATTTGTTTGCCCCTCTCCACAGGTTGAACGGTTTGTCCTAGAGAGTTGAAATTTGGCAGAGACATAGAGTCATATTTATAGCAGTGCCCTTTGAAAGAAAATCTGAAACATTTTGACCGGAAGTGAAGTTATTACAATTTTAAATTTTAAATATTTTAAAAGTCAAACGGGTCCATCGAGAGTTTTGAAATTTGGCAACAATAAAGACAATGTAATGCTAGACACTCCACTTCAAGAAAAATCAATAAATTTAAACCGGAAGTGGGAAAATTATCAATATTTACGTTCCGCCCTTCTTCTTTGATACACTAAACAGCGGCTCTAATTCCCATCGGACTGATAGCTCATGTTAGGAAGGCAGCTGGCTTCGACATCTGCATAACACGTTCGATTCCCGATCCCGGAAAACTTTTTTTTTCATATATTATTTTTTAATTTGTATAAGCGATGATACCTTCATGGATATATATTCAAATGAGAGGTCCAGGGATGCTGTGAAGATCATCAATAGACCGAAACATCGCAATCGCGGCACGCCAGTTGCCATCGTGAACACTGAAGATATCAGGGAATCAGGAATTGCGCACGTCGTTTTACGCTCCACCTTTCTTCTTTGATATACTACACAGGTTTATATTTCAGTGTGGCGAATTGGCTCGGTCACATGAGGCAAGTGACTTCGATCACGGCGTTGCCGGGTTCGATCCCCGTAACAAATGTTTTATTTTTTTATCTTTTTCTTTACTTAAAAAATGTTTAACCTTCTTGTGTATATATTCAAAATGTTAATCCGAATACATTCAACGATTACATAGCAACTCTTTTTAATATTATACTCATTGGACTCTAATAATGATTGTCAATGTACACGTTGTACGTAAAGTTGTGCAATAAAACAATTCGTGGTCATGCTAATCAACAGAATCTTGGTGGCCTCAGTTACTAAACTAGAAACCACACAAAAAATGCTCCATTACTGGGTGCATAAGGTTGTCACAGCTTTTAATTTTTCCGAATTATTTAATTATGTAAAATTCAGGTAATTTAGTAAATAGTAAAATTCAGTAAAGGCTCCATTACTAATATTCAGTGTATTACGTGTTTACAACTTTTCATTTGTCACACTTATATATTATTTAAAATAGAGTTAATTTGTCAATATTGGTGGCTCAACAAGAAACAAGAACAACACGAAACAAGAAACCACACAAAAAGGCTCCATTACGTGCATCCATTACGTGATCACAACTTTAAGTTTCTAAAATAAATTTAATTATTTTAATTATGCAAATTTGTCGATCTTGATGGTTCAGATACGAAACAAGAAACCACACAAAATGGCTCCATTACTAGGTTTATTAGGTGTTTACAACTTAGTAAAAATTATTTCATTATTTCAGATGTTGTAATCTGTCAATCTTAGAAGCTCGGTTACAATAAACAAGAAACTACACTAAATGGTCCATGATAATTAATGGAAATCTGTGGGTATGAGAGATTTAAATTTCATTTCATCATCCAACAATGCTTACGTTAAAAAGTTAGAATAATAAAACGCTTTTAAATTGTCATGATTTATTTCCAAACTGTGAGTCAAAGTCTCATCAAGTGACATTGTTTAATGGAAATAAATGAAACTGATGTTCCTCCTAATCTGACACTAATAAAATAAACATTGGTTTTGATGCGAACGTTATATACGAAAGTGGTCTGGCTTGTTTACATCGGCAATACAATAATATTCTTCAAGTATCTAGGCAATAGCACGAAGTTGTTTCCTGGTTTGAAAATATGAAAATATTATCTTCCACAGCAACATCACAAAACAATATAATAATCACTAAATAAGATCAGTGGACTAATTAAAATGCAAGCTCGATAACTGTTTACAAGTACCTATAGAAGAAGACAACAATACTAAATGGACATCGATCGTATTTGCCATGAACAAACAAATGTAAACATTAAGTTGACCTGACAGGGAGAGGCAGAGAGGTGGAGATGCCAGGTATAGGCCGGCCCATGCTATCCGTGTACATAGGCGAGTAAGGCGGGTAGCGTAAATTTCATCACCCGTCATACTCCTTCCCACCAGCACTATAAACACCAGGTGGCTCAGCTAGTTAATCTTAACTAAGTTCCTTTTAAGTTACATTGCCTTCCAAAAACCATCCGGATTTTATTTAAAATGTGTTGTAAACATCTGTAAGCCTGCACGCTTTACCAATTGAGTTTATACTTCGGAACTTTGACATAAAAGAGTGAACATGGGAGAATTTAAAAATGAGGAAACGCATTTGCAATCATCTTTCGTGTACCTTTCAGTTTACCTAGTGGCGACAAATACGCGTTTTACGAGATGAACGCACAAATTCCGGTTTACACCGGAACAATACACCTACAATTTACGTTATTCACATGACTCAAAGCTGTGAACTTTTAACAAATTATAATTTGATATAACTCAAATTCAACCAAAAGAAATGGACCCTTTCGTTATACTAACTTCGGAACTATTGAAATAAAAACAGAAAACTTTAGACAAGAAGTGACGTTGTTGGCGTTAACTGTAATGATAGGTAACACTTAATGATCAGTAAAAGCTGCTATAAACTTATACCCCATATGACATGTTGTACAAAAACAAAAACTTGTAAAAAAAACTGCCAAGCACCTTCCCACTTAAAACAATTGAGATCTAAAAGAAGGGCCAAGCAATAATATATTGTTTAAACATTTTCGCACTTAAAATTCGTGAAATCATTTCGCCCAGTTACTGCCGCCAAGCACAACACTAAAAACCTAATGTTGTGTCCAAATTTGAAGAATACAATCTAAGTGAACCATCATTGTAAATTTAACAAAATTATAAAAATTAAAAACGACTTCAAAATAAATTTAAAATTGAAATTAAAAAAATTAAAAATAAAGCTTGGCGCATTGAATTTGCACCGACCATATTGTAGACTTCCTCTATCTTCTTCCTACTTTCTGTCTTTCTTCGGCTCCTTTATCGTCATCTTCTTTCTTATGTTGCCTTCTTCTTGACACAATGCGCCTAGCTTTATTTTTAATTTTTTTAATTTCAATTTTAAATTTATTTTGAAGTCGTTTTTAATTTTTATAATTTTGTTAAATTTACAATGATGGTTCACTTAGATTGTATTCTTCAAATTTGGACACAACATTAGGTTTTTAGTGTTGTGCTTGGCGGCAGTAACTGGGCGAAATGATTTCACGAATTTTAAGTGCGAAAATGTTTAAACAATATATTATTGCTTGGCCCTTCTTTTAGATCTCAATTGTTTTAAGTGGGAAGGTGCTTGGCAGTTTTTTTTACAAGTTTTTGTTTTTGTACAATAAACTAATACTAAATTCCAGTAAAACAAATTTTATCCATTTTAATAGCTCAAATAAAACACGAAACATTTTAATAGGAAACATAAAAAACAATATCGACAATTCAGAAATATCACAAGTAGAAGAAACTAGATTTTTAGGATTATTAATAGACAATAAATTAAACTGGAAGGCTCACTGTGATAATCTAGAAAAAAAGCTAAGTTCCTCCTGCTTTGCACTAAAAATAATTAAACAAACCACGAACATAAAAACTGCAAAAATTGCTTACTATGCAAATTTTGAGTCACACATACGCTATGGACTACAATTTTGGGGTAGTTCATGCAATACAAAACATATATTCAAAATGCAGAAGAGAGCGGTAAGAATAATATTGGGACTTAGAAATAAAGACAAAAATTATTTGTTAAACCACACTGTAAACCGCATTTCATAAAACATAAAATACTTACCCTCTATAGTATATACATTTTTGAATCATCAGTAGCCATTAAGAAAAACCTTCTTAATCTAACTCAGAACAAGGACATACACACTCACAACACTAGACAAAGAGAAAATGTACATGCAACAAATCATAGGATGAAACTAACACAACAAAACTCAAATTATGAAAAGTTAAAATTGTACAATAAATTACCTGTAGTCATAAAGAATGAAGAAAACTTAATTATATTCAAACATAGACTTAAGACTTATCTTGGAACTAATATCTAGACGATTAACTTCAAACATTGTTCCAAAGACAATATTTTTCTAGATTGCTATTTATCTTCCATCTATGCATGTTCATTCTAAATCTATTTTTAAGAGAGTGAATTAATAATTATTCCTTGCAGTATTCTGTGATAAAGATAGAAAAATTAGATATCTAGAAAATTAGATACCTAAATATTCCTAATATTAAGTTCGTCCGTATCAACTGTTATTGTTATGCATTGTATTACTAATTAATTACCATTTAATAACAATAGTAGTAGTAGTAGAAGTTGTAGTAGTAAATAGAATATAGAAGTGCAGTATAATGTGATTCATCACTTATACATTTCCACATACCCTAAACATGAGAGCTTGCTACTCAAGGGTCATTGTTTTATGTACCTACCTTGTAAAATAATTGGAAATAAAACTGAACTGAACTGAACTGAAACTGAACTGATATTTCATAAAGAAGATCGTCCAAATGTTTGGCGCCAGTTTCGTCCCGATCGGTCTATCCGTTTTTAAGATATGACGTCACTTCCGGTTTCAAAATGGCGGCACAAAAAATTCGTAAGGGCAAGGTATCATCAGACGCCAAAAGTGCATATGTGGTAAAAATTTCAGATCGATCGGTTCAGCCGTTTAGGCTGTGGCGGTGACAGCGACGTTTCGTGATATCATCAGAATCAGATAGCTTTTAAAATGGGTGTAATTTCACTGTTTTCACGGCCCTCTAGCTCGCAAATGGTATAACCTGTTGTTCCCAAATTTGGTATATGGGGTGGGGTGGGCCATAGCTCGAAATAAAGATATTTTGCAACAATGTGAGATTTTCCAATGTTAAGATCCAGTAGGCCGAAAATGCCATGTTGTTGCTTACAGTAAAAGTGGTTGGTCTGCTCCTCAGTTTATTAGGCAGTAACGGTTTGTAGAGTGAGTGTGAGTGTACAGTACGACTTGGCTGGGGGGAGCGACCGCTCCACTAGATTCGAGAAATATGATAGCCAACACGCAAAATATCCGTAAACTGTCAATAACTTTTGAATTTAAACACAGTTTAGTCTGAAAATTGTCTAACATTCAGATAATGTTGGACCCGATACCATGCAAATTTTTAAGTTGATCGGTCAAACGGTTCTGGTTTAAATTTCAAAAAGCACATGAAATATTTTTTAAAATTTTAACCAATGGGAGGATTTGGCTGAAAATTTGTAAAATAAGAGACAATGTTGGTGTTAATGACTATGCAAAATATAAGGTCGATCACATTTGTCGAAGTCCATTTTCATTTTTCAGCCCATCAGGAGATTTTTATTTAAATCAGGGACCCGAACCGGAACCGGAACCGGAACCTAGAACCGGTATGAACCTTTATAATTTTGGAACCAGAACCGGAACCTTTATACTTTTTTCCCCAAGAACCGGAACCGGAACCCGAACCTTTATGTGCGTTGGGTTTGATAAGTTCGAGATTCCCGAGCCTATATAAACATATTGTGAAGTGAGAAACGTTGTGTTAGGCCGTTTAGGAGCCATGGATTTAACTGAATCAGTTAAAGAAAACTGCGCCTATTTGTGCAACAAGTGCTGTGCTACCGGCACTTGCAACAGTGAATTTCTCGTTATTATTTTAGGAATCATGTATGCAAATGTTGTATTTAACCCAAAGAAACATATTTTAAAGTGAGGAAAGTGAGTTAGGTCGTGTGTGAACCGAGGATTTACCGAAATCATGTTAAAAATGACAGGCCGATTTGTCACGTAAACGTCAGTGGGCGTATTTTGAATTGCGTACTTTTTTGTAATAATAACATACAATAAAACTCAAAGATATACTGAATGATGATATTAAACATTATTTATTACACAATTACATTGATAAACATCCATTAATCACGATTTATTCCATTTTACCTATGCCGATTACTAGCTGTCACTTGTATTTTATCTGCCATACTACAATATCAAATCATGCCAGGAATTGTCTCTAGTGCTGCTCTTAGGTCAAGTATAATGAGTTAATGCAAAATAGCACTTCTTTAGGGCCAAGTTTAATGACCACAATGTCAGAATTAACTTCGTTTTATACAGTTAACCAAATGGGCATGTGGCAAGAATGTCCGTACTTTTGACTGGATGCGCGCGCACCCAGAGCTGTGACGTCACGACCAGGCTATTCGAAACGTACGCTATTTGCTTGTCATGTCTTGTTTGCCCGTCTATTAGTTGCGGGGCGTCCTAAATATCGCTATAACTTTTTGTTGGTACCATTGAATTTACGAAAATTGAGAACAAGGTTAAATATTGTTAAAATATTGTTATATACATTATTTGTGCCGAAACTCGTGTAAAATCTGAAAAATATAGACATTTCAGATTCTCCTATGAGTTTGGGCAAAAATTCCAATTGGCAACTCAACCAAAAAACGCAAAAATAAAATTTCATCTCTCCACATTTTGCTAATAATTTGAATTTGTGGAAATATAGGTAGGTACTACCAAGAACAGCAACAAGCTCCTCATTCAGGATTTTTCACTTAAAATTCATACTTTTTCATACTTTTTTAAAAAAAAATAGACCAAAAAACTTAGGTTACTTTTATCTACTTAGAACGATGATTTTTTTAGAACTGAAAGCTTTTGAAACATACTTTTAAAATATTTGTCAAGAAAAAGTAAATATTTTTGTTTTGTACAAAAATAGGCAAAAAAATATATTTTTGTAGGTACTTTTATTTTTTCTGTAGCTTATACGTTTTAATACGTTTTTTTTACGTTTATTGATATGTATTTATTGATATTGATATATTTATTGATTTATTGGTATTTATTTATTGATATGAGTCCATGGACTCATGCCCTTTCTTGAATACATGCAAGTTTAAAAGGCTCTTTTCTTTTTCATCAACAGGCCATAATATGACTAATTTCACTTACATATTCATAAAATATACATATTCATGTACTTCTTTGTAAAGTTTCTGCTTTGTTGAATAAATGATATTTGAACAAAATCATATGATTTAGCATTATTTTGAACAGTATTAGTATATGCAGTTCTGGGAAATGAACTTGTATTCAAGTAAGGGCATGAGTCCAGAGCAAAAAAGCCCTAAAATTTTGATGTTATAAGGTTCAAATAAATAATCTGACAAACGGGTTTAAAAGCTAATATTTTTTACTATTTAAATCAATACTTTTTTTTTAAACTACAAAGTTTTATATAGCTTTTTTCATATATCTCAGAACTACTTACCATGGACTTACCATACCCTTACTTGAATAAGTGATTCATTTGACATATTCATTTGCCCACTCATGTTTTAAGAATTTTGGAGAACTTTTGATATGTTATAAACCACAGCCGTCTGTACAGTCCCTCCTTCCCAAGGAGGTTCCCTCCTTCCTCGCTCCTCGAGGAAGGAGGGACTGTACAGACGTCTGTGTTATAAACATATTCATTTTGGATCGATTGGCTTAAAGAGTAGGTTATTATCTTTATTAGGGATGAAGATATCACATTTATTATTATTATGTCTTTATTTTGCACGAAGAATACATTACAAAAGAGGCGATATTCAGACACATGCGTCTGTTCTTCCATATAACCTGTAAGAAGAAAAAAGTTCTAGCCTATAGTTAAAATTAAAATTAAGATTTAATTTATCCTGGAACACTTCAGAAATGAAATTTTTACCACTTTTTGACCCCTTTTGACCCCTGTATCAACTTTATAATAGTGATATATAATTTTATTAACTGTACTAATCATATTAAGCTTTCATTTGATATGCTACTCGACTAGGTTGATATAATTTGAATTGATTGTTTGATCATGGTTTGATAATGACAACAATGGCTTTTTGACAAATTTGGCATTTTGGCCCACCCACCCTATTGAAATTTCGGAGAACTTTTGATATGTTATAGATAGAGAGAGGGCATTTTTAACATCAAAAAACCTTCTGTTGCAATTTGTATTGGGTTAGGCCACTTTTTGCAGCTTTTAACCGAATATTAATGACGACAACACACATTTTGTGGCACCATTCCTCGCACTCCACTTCTATCGGAGTTTCCACAACAACATTCATTATACAATATTTAAACGACATGAGATTGTCAATTACTCTCAATTTTATTGTTGCTCGACGGAATCCACGTGATCGGTGATACTGGATTTTACTGAATCTGAATTTTGCCGCTAATTTGGTACACCAATCAACGTTCGTTGTTTCGCGCTCTCTTCAGCTCAAGAGGCAGAATGCACATTATTTGGAAAGCAGCTTGTATCGAGTTTCTGAGCGTATCCCCACATCCAGCCAAAAAGAAAGATGGCTGCCAGGATGTCTGCGAGCAACAAATCGATCACTCAGATTTAATTGTGTTTATTGTTGTTTTTAACTTCATTTTATTCTCATAACTGTAGTGTGAGTGAGTAGTTTTATTTATAATGATATGCCTCTGCGTATAATGAATGTCGAAGATGCATAGTAGAATCATTTTATTAGGATTCTCCTACTGCTTGAGTGGAACAGGTGAGCACAGTAGAAATCCAGGGTAACAAAAACCAGGGATTTGTAACCTAGATTCTGTCAGACAGTTTAGGAAGTCTTCAAGAGTTTAGATTCGTTACTCAATAATATCCAGCAAATTTAATATAGTTGCTGTTTAGGCTAGTCACTCTTCTCCCTTCCCCTTCTCTTATAAGTTATAAGTTGATGAATTATCTAGGTTGGAAGATCAACAACCTGTCCAATACAAGTTAATTGTCAATTACCTATAGAAATATACAGTATTGCTTTTTATAGGAATAATTGTGTTTTTCCAGTGTTTCTAGCTCTGGGAGTTGCCGCTCTGGGTTCTGGTGAATGCACTGACCTGCATGATCGAACGATTGCTCCTGGTCTGCACTACGTTCCCGGTCCGGACTCTTGCACACTTTGCGTGTGTGAAGATGGCAACCCCAAGTGGTGCAAAGCAGTGCTGTGTTCACCACCTCAGGTACTTAACTGCCTAGTGCCAAGAACTTTGTGGACACTTTCCTACCGTTATGTTTTCAGAAATTTTAAATTACCTAAGTTCGTTCACTGTTAGAATATTTCTGTCGTTTTCATTGTTCACGTCGTTCATTGTTTGTTCACGTGAACACTGCCCTGTCAATGGCAATTTAACTTTCTTCTTTGTATTATTGAAATTGTATAAATTATGTCAAATACCTACCTACACAATTTTTAAGAGTAAAATATTACAAAAAGTCAATAAATTGATTTATTTTTATCTACAGTCGATGGTATTATACAGGCGCGTAGGAACTTTATTTTGACAGGGAGGGGGGGTCAAAATTATAGGGGATCGATGGATGTCAGGAAAAGGTAGTTCACTGCTACAAGGGGTCTGGGGGACTCACCCCCCAGTTAGCCCCGCAGGGCCTTTTTTGAATTTTTGATACAAAATAATCGAATTTTATGCTATTCTTCTCAAAGAAATGCAAAATGTGAGATATGCAATATTCTGTGGAAAAACTTGTTTTTATAGAATTCCCAATGGCCCCTCAGGGCATTTTTTTACATCTTGATAAAAAAAAAAGAATCGAATTCGACGCTTTTTTGGTATCTTTTTTAAAGAAATTTAAAATGTGTGTCCTATGCAATATTCTTGGGGATACAGGAGACAAAATAAAATGTTGTTATTTGACAAAATCCTAAATGGCCCCGCAGGGAAATACTTGAATTCTAGTGAAAGAGAATCGATTATGAATTGATTTTGGAATCGACCTTTGAAAAAGGTTGCAAGAGCAACAGCAATAAGCAATCAATAAGAAAAGTCTGTATGTGTTTTGGAACCTATGAGTTCAACGTGTAATTGAGCGATCGAAGCGAGCGTCTTTTTTGGCTCTTTTGGCACGGACCTCTGTTTTTTTGTGTGTGTGTGTTATTTTTTTTTTTTTTCTTTTACTGACGATATACAAGTCACAGTTTTTCTTTGATCAAGCTGAAATTTGCACACATGAACTGACCATTTCCGGGCGTTGCAGACCCTAATTTTTTTGAAATCCCATGATTGGTTCAAATTTTAAAAAAATTATCTTTCGATTGGTTAGTTTGATAAATTTTAAATTTTGACAAGTCATTACCACTAACATTTTACCTAATCAAACAAAGTTTCAGCCAAATCCTCCCATTGGTTAAAGTTTAAAACTATCTTTACTGTGATTTTTGACATTTAAACTAGAACCGTTTGACCGATCAACTTAAAACTTTGCATGGTCATTGGGACCAATATTATCTGTGTTTGTGACAATTTTCAGACACATCTGTGTTTAAATCCAAAAGTGTTTGACATTTTACGGACATTTTGCTTGTTGCTATGGATCACGGCAACATTGACCCCTCAGTTCCAATGTTCCAAGGTAGTTAGAATAGAAACTTTCAAACGCATAATTATGACACTTATAATCAACAGATTGATCTGATATTGTGTACACACACTACTTATATCATATGAGTGGTCCCAGGTATATTTTTGGAACAAGATCCTGTGATTTTTGAAAATTAACAAGGAACCATTCAATCATAAAGGTTCAATCGATCGACTTAAAACTTTGTATGGTTATTGGGACCAATATTTTTGGAATTTTTGAAGATTTTCATACAAGATTTCGGTTCGAGGTGTTGCGCGTATCCGTGCTCGCTCATCAACGCATTACTCAGAGCGTTTTCCTAGTTATTTAATTTGATTCATGAGAATGATCATGTTGGACAAATGAGTAAATGAGTTGTCTCATGGGATAATAGGTACCTCTGTTCAATACGTTTTACAAAACTTGAGGAAATTTTGAGAATGTAATATCATAATGGAGCAAATCTGTGCATTCTGTGCAAAACTAATCAACATTTATGAATATCTGGATGTGTTCAGGATCTCTAGCAGGGGGGGGGGGGGGGGTCCGTTCCCCCCTATCCCCCCCTATTCCTAGGCGCCTGGTATTATACATATTTTTTTGATTACCTGGAAAACGCTCAGTGTAACACGTTGATGAGCGAGCACTGGTATACGTGTCGATTCTCCAACAGGACTTCTGTACCAAACGCACAGTATCATATACATCCATATTGAATTGAAATATAATCCACTCAATCTACATAAAAGTATCTTTTTTTAAGAATATCAATCTATACACTTTGGTATAAAGCAAATCAGATCCATTTGGCAGTGGAAACATTCATTTGATACGCCATTTGTGACAGTTATTAAAACTGTCAATAAGTGCATATTATGTTCTTGACTGATTTGATTGGGCTGAAAATTTGTAAAATAAGAGATAATATTGTTCTTAATGTTCATGCAAAATATGAGTTTAATCAGATTTATAGAAGACTATTTGTTAGGTCAAACGGTCGTGTATAGCTGCAGGCAATTACAAATTAAGCATACAAATGTCAGTAAAATGTATATTACTCTTAAAGTTCATTAAAGGTTTGTCAAAATACACTTATAATGCTGGTGCCAATGACATTGCAAAATTTGGTGATGATCGGTCAACCAATTCCAGTTTTATTGGCACACAGAGTTGACAATTCTTTCATATTGCCAAGCCAAGTACCTACTACTAACTATAAATCAAGTTTCCGATGAAATTAATGGATAGATATTGCTGGAAATCAATAGGTTTCTGCATTGGATAGTAATTAAGCTTTTGTGAAAAAAATTAGCCAGATCCATTACTTCGTTTAAAATGTAACGCGAAATACACAGAGACAGATAAAAAAAAAACAGAGATTCGAGCCATAAGTTTCAAGTGGAGTCGCTCGCTCCGCTCGCTTGATTATATCAATTAACAAATTTACATGTGTATACCTAAGTATAAAATTGTTCGCTAGACTACAGTAGTATCTACACGGTCGCCATTGCGGATCATTATTCTTAATCTTACAGTGAACAAACTTTACCACACACATAACACCCATCTTCTTTCTACCTCACCTGCCTAGGTAAAGTAAACTTACCTACTTTGTCCTTACCTATCTACGAAGACTTGTGTATAAAAGGGTACAATTATAATTTAAAATATTTGAGTTTGTAGGGCTATACGAGATTGAAATTTTTCATGTCGAGCGAGATCGAGATTATTTCATAAAAGTCGAGCGAGATCAAGCGAGATATTTTACCTTCGAGATCGAGAATATTCGAGCAAGATTATACTTTTTTAAAAAGACTTTTTTTTGGTGGATGAGAAACACAATGCAAATTGTCCAGCCACACAAGAATAACATTTGATAAGTAGGTATGCAGAACTGTCTGCTTTATATATAAAACAATACAAATCAAATTTATGGACGATACAAAGAAAGTTAGCATGTGTAGTCCTGTAAAAATAAAAATAAATTGGAAATCTTGATGGCTCTTAGTTGATATGCTCGAGACTTGAAAATTCGAGATAATAATTTGAACAAACGATCGAGATCGAGATGGAGTTTCATATTCGAGATTCGAGAACTTTCAAGACTTGCACAGACCTATGAGTTTGTTTATTTTACAAAATATGAAAATGTGTCTAATTGTCTCTACGGACCTTCTCAAGTCGGGATCTTCTGAATTCACAGTCATTTCATCATAACAACTCTTTTTTGTTGCTTAGGTATCTTTTGATGTGAGCTAAATGGCTGGATATTTGCAGGACTGCAAGTCGTTCCGCGTGGGCAGTTCGTGCTGTGACTTCATCTGCTTGGACGACAAGCTGCCGAAGCACGAGCACGGACCGCACGACATCAGCACCGACCTCACGCTGAGACTGCTCGCCAGTTCCGTGACGGCGGTGCTCTGTCTCTCGCTGCTGTTCTTCCTCGTTCACAGGCTCCGGCAGCGCAAGATCAGAGGTGGGTCCAAGAAGAGCAACACTCTCAAGCTACTGACATATTTGGCTTAAATTTATACGTCTTAAAATTACCTTGCCAAATTTCTGTTTTGTGAGGACACACAGGACAGGACAAATTGATTTTTTAACCTGGCAGTGAATTTTATTTAAAATCCGTGCAAGTAAATCTTGTATTGTGCCTAGGGGTGTGCGAGCAGCCATAAATAAATTCGAGCGTGTTTCGGACGAGTTCAAATTTGCTTGAAATTCGAGCAAATTTCGAACGAGTTTAATAGTTGCTTGCTTGAAAATCGAGCATATCGAGGTAGGTTATGTTTAATCATTTTACGTACCTACCTAATTGCTTTTTTATGTAACTTACGTACAACAAACATCAAAAAGCATTTAGCCTAATGTAAAACTGGATGTTATTGCCAGATTCAATCATTCAATTAAATATTTTAATCGGAATATTCCTGGCATAGGTACTTTATTTCAAATATGTAAAATAAATAAACAATAACATTTTATCTTCCAGTTAAAGTTCCAGTTAAAGCCGGAAAGTTCCGGCTTTTCTGTTCTGCACCAAAGAACTTCAACCCTGCAGTACTTCCACTGTTTGTAGCTTCTAGTACTTGGTCCAATGAAAAAAAAAATTGTGGGGAAAAATGTTGATAATTTGAATTTTTTTGAAATTCGAGTCTCGTTTCATATTTTTAATATAATCCGACTTTAGGCCGAGATGGGTGACAAAATGACGTCATTTCCGGCTTTGATTTCCGGTACAAATAATTACGGCACAGAGTGTTTACATTATTAAAAATGACCCAAAAATTATCAAAAAAAATCTGAAAAAAAATTTACTTAGTACAAAGATGTAGCCTGAAGTCGTCTCTTGTTTTCATGTGAAAACTATTTACTGGGCAGAGATTAGAACGCGGCAAGATAACGAAAATTTGAAAATATGGAAACTATGTTGGGTCAATGATGACATTTCGTTTTAGTACTAAGATAGGTACTAGGAAAACGCTCAGTGTAACGCGTTGATGAGCGAGCACAGAACATGCAACATCCCCATAGTAACGATGCACGACACGGCACAAGACGATTTTCACTGCAATTTTTCAATATCCATAATTTGAAAAATTGCAGAGAAAAACACAATTATTTCGTGAAGTCTTACCTACATACCTTCTCCAGAAATCTCTTGTGACATCCCATACTAAACTCGTAAAATTATATTTAATACTTGACTGATTGGGCATACAATATGTAAAATTTAATATTAAGTTGGTCTTGATCACCATGAAAAATTTGAACTTAATGTGAACATTTTTATTGTTGACTAATCAGAAGACATTATTTAAACTTATACCAATTAGAGGATTTGGCCTTCGTACTGCATCCGATTTTATGCGCTAGCTCAAAAATGCTTTTATTTTACTGTACATTGTGGATAGCTTGGCTGCTCTACAGGCCTTGCCTTGGAACAGAAGCTTAAAGGAATAGTTCAGTTTACCTTCTAGCAAGTCTTAATAGATAACCACATTCAATTCTAATTCATATAAAAAAAGAAAAAAAATCCATCTCCCATGGATCATGAGCATTGCGCGATTTCCTGACCGGCTACTAGTCCGAGCTGTGACGTGCTAAGAGGGTAGCTCGCCTGCACAGGTAGATGCGTCCAGCTGTCTAGGCGGGGGAGTTCAACGGGCCGTACGGGGGGAGTATTTGTTATGATTTGATATTTCCCATTCAATAATTCAAAAATCAGTTCAATAATTGGTTTATATAAATATCTATAAATATCGTTCAATACTGTAATTGCAACGTTTCCCTGTAGTTGGCGGTAAGTTTGCCCAAGTGTTTTTACATGCGATACAAATAGTGTAACCAATACAGTCTTATTTTTACTGTCTGGAAATCATCCGTATTGATATGAACCAAAGTACACCAGTGAAGAAAATCATGAAATTGCCGAATTAAAATTCGCACAAATTATTCTCGTTTTAAATTGTGCATCTATTTCTTGTAAAGCTGGAGATATTTGTCTTTATAGGAAACTTCGCGATATACTTGTGACACCATTTAATTGTAATCTCTTCTTACAATTCGACAATTACAATTACCCTTGTCACAAGAATAACAAATAAAAGCGAGTACTTTACACACACGATCTTAAAATCCGAAGAGAAACTGATAATCGCGAATATCAGGAATAAAGCTACATAATAAGCATGTCGGTGTGCTAAGAATCTCTGAACACAAGACAAATAAATAATAATTAACAAACCTTCTGCTAACTATGAAAGATAAGAACTGAACATTTTGTACAAGTACTACGTTGACAAAAAGCAAGAGATATTTACAGATTTCTGAGAATAATTAATTTCCCCGGAATACGAGCCTGTGCAGGTAGCGAGTTGCCCTACCCCCAATGAAGTGCGGTTGACTGGTCCCCTCTTAAGACGTCACGAAAGGGTCGGTTTTCTCGCAGTAAAAGTGAGATAGAATGGTACACATGAGATTTAACATTTTTCAAAACATATGTCTATATCAGAAACTGTATGAAACACCCACCACAGAAAATTTTTAGAAACCCGAACTATTACTTTAAAGAAGGCAGAGATGACAATTTAGATACATTTTTCAAGATTATGGAATAAAATGACCTTAAAATGGCAAAACTTTTGAAAATAACGACAGATTAGATTGAAAATTGGCAAAAATACCTAAAATGTTGGTACCAATGACCACGCGAAGTTTTAAGTTGATCGGTCAATCTGTTCTACTTTAAATGTCAAAAATCACATGAAAAATGGTTTTAAATTTGAACCAATAGGAGGATTTGGCTGAAACTTTTTATGATTGGGTACAATGTTGGTTGCAATGTTTTTGCTAAATTTCAAATTGATTGAAGCAACCAATCAAAAGATAATTTTTTTAAAATTTGTACCAATCACGGGAGCCCGTTCAAAAACGATCCCAGGGACCGCATAGAGTAGGTTAGTATCAGCCTCATGCTCAAAAGAATTTTTAGATTTATCGACGCAAGTGCCCAGAGGGTCATTCCATATGAAATCAACGAAGTGATTTTTTGTGACCTCCTCCGATTTGAATAATATTTGGCACATCTGTTCCTATCATGGCAAAGATAGTCTGTGATTTATTTTATAATTTTGGGGCTCCTGGTTACAAAGTTATGGCGGGGTCAAATTTTGACCCGTCGGTGACCTTTTCGCGAGTTACTTGGGTTTTCTTGTAATTGCTCGGCTCCTATCAGAGCTACAGAGCTGGGAATGGTCTCATTGGAAAGGCAATAAAATTTCCTACATAGATAACTGTATTTCAATAACGAAATATCCTTAAGGACACTGTGGAAAGGACCTAAATCCTGATTTGGTCAAAGGTCAATAAGTCAAAAACATATTTTTTGTTTATTTTGAAACTTTGTAGGATTAATCTATATATGTGAAGGTACATCCACAAAAAGTTTTGAGATGGCGTTTTGTTTAGTTCTTGAGATATTAATTAAATTATAATGAAATTTCTTCTGCAAGTGTTCCGTTCCTCATCTCTAAAATGGATACATATAATTAGTACTATTTACTTGCTTCATTCAAATAAAAACTGATATTTTGGTCATTTGCAATTGCATCTCACCTAGTTGTACACATTAGAATCCAAGTAATCTTTTGGCTGCTTTGCTGTCATGTTCTGATAGTTTGCATGTGCGTCCGGATCTCCCTCTGAGTTGCACATTCGCTGTGGCCAATACTTGGCTTAATGGAAGCACAAGTTCATCGTCTTTAGGAGGGTAGGTGAATGACGGTGATGGTCCATGAGGGTGTAAGAATCGCAATTTCAATTCTTCTGATGGAACTATCTTCTCCAAGACAATTCAGAAAATGGTAAGCTGGAGCATTCAAGCTTCGTGTTCATCTCAGACTGCCTCACACATGACACTGCAGCCGTCTATGCTTTTCAAAAACAGCTTATTCCTCTCTTACGTGATAAAGTTCCAGAACTCACTAAAATTATGTACTTTTCCGATGGCTGCGCAGCTCAATATAAGAATAAAGAAAACTTTGCTAACATCTGCTTGCATGAATTGGACTTTGGAATACCAGCAACATGGCACTTTTTTGCTACATCGCTTGTTTGAATGGGCTAAGGCAAATTTGAGCAGCTCCATATTCCGGTTTGTGTCGAGTGAAGAGATGGAAGAGACGGGGCAACTACTCACTGAACGATTTCAAGGGCTGCTGCCAATTGCAGGTACTCGAAGCTACCATAGCTATGAACCAACATCTGCAGTGTTGTGAGTGAGAAGATATTCAAGGTCTGCTGATAGCCAGGACGTTAAGCTGATCCGAGATGGAGACACTAACACAGTCGAGACGGAAGATGAGTCAGATTTGGATTCAGATAAGTCAGAAGTAGATGAAGATGAGTCTGATGTGCAAGAAACAGAAGGAAACATCACTATTGGGGACATCGGTGATTACGTTACTGTACAATATGATGGGCACTGGTGGCTAGCGTTTGTCTTGGAGAAGATAGTTCCATCAGAAGAATTGAAATTGCGATTCTTACACCCTCATGGACCATCACCGTCATTCACCTACCCTCCTAAAGACGATGAACTTGTGCTTCCATTAAGCCAAGTATTGGCCACAGCGAATGTGCAACTCAGAGGGAGATCCGGACGCACATGCAAACTATCAGAACATGACAGCAAAGCAGCCAAAAGATTACTTGGATTCTAATGAGTACAACTAGGTGAGATGCAATTGCAAATGACCAAAATATCAGTTTTTATTTGAATGATGCAAGTAAATAGTACTAATTATATGTATCCTTTTCAGAGATGAGGAACGGAACACTTGCAGAAGAAATTTCATTATAATTTAATTAATATCTCAAGAACTAAACAAAACGCCATCTCAAAACTTTTTGTGGATGTACCTTCACATATATAGATTAATCCTACAAAGTTTCAAAATAAACAAAAAATATATTTTTGACTTATTGACCTTTGACCAAATCAGGATTTAGGTCCTTTCCACGGTGTCCTTAAGGATATTTCGTTATTGAAATACAGTTATCTATGTAGGAAATTTCATTGCCTTTCCAATGAAACCATTCCCAGCTCTGTAGCTCTGATAGGAGCCGAGCAATTACAAGAAAACCAAAGTAACTCGCGAAAAGGTCACCGACGGGTCAAAATTTGACCCCGCCATAACTTTGTAACCAAGAGCCCCAAAATTATAAAAAAAATCATGATTGCTACTGTCTATGGTATGATTGAATGTGCCAAATCTCATGGAAATCGCAGAAAGTCAGAAACAAAAATGTTTTTATTTTGGTTGGTTTCTTTTGGAATGACCCCAGAGTCTACTGGATGCCGTCCATAAGATTACTAGCACACGGTCTTGTGGTGTTGAGGACTGACACCCGCAAATTTCTACTTGCGGACGCAACTTCTTTTGAGCATGAGGCTGTATGTGTACAAAATTTCAGATCGATTGCTTGAGCGGTTTGACCTGGGCTGTGACCACAAAAAAAACAACATACAAACAAACACACAGAGAAAGTGCCATAAGAGTACAGTGGTGACGCTCGCTACGCTCGCTCAATTATGCACGTAGGACACTGTAATTTACATTTTTAAATGTATTTGAGATTACAACTGACTACCAAAGACTATTAATACATAAATTGGTCATTTAAACTCTTTAAAACTCATTTTAGTTATTACCAAAGATGTTACCCAACCGCTGGCGCCATCCCACGGACATTTTGGTTACTAAGAAAAATGTTACCCATCTCGGCCCAACGAAGATGCCTTTTTAATAACTTGCTCGAAATTCAAACTCGAGTCAAACACAGCAAATTTTGAGACTCGCCCAGCCCTAACTGTGCCTATTTTTGCGTCTTTATTCTGCACTTTGGACACTTTCTCTGTTTTTTTTGTGTTTGGACCGACGGCACAGGCCACAATTTTTTCCGATCGAGCTGAAATTTTGCCCACATACTAATATCATAACTTAATCATGTATAGTTTTTGAGAGCTTCCCTCCGATTGGTTCAAAAATTAAAATATCTCCCGACTGGTCGAAAATCAAAATGTTCCGATTAAGTTCAAGTTTTGCATGGTCATTAAGACTACCATTTTCTCTTATTTTACAAGTTTTCAGCCCAATCGGTAGATAATGTACTAAACTTCTTGACATTTAAATACCTACCTAGAATGTCAGAAGAGATTTTATCGACATTTAATTTCCAGTGCAACTTGAATCTGATTTTCTTTATGGATTCAGAGTGTTTAGATGGCTATTCTCAGTTTCAATTAGTAATGGGATTTTTTGAAATTTTTTTTTTTTGAAATTTTCATGAAAATTTTCATTAAATTTTTCAAGGCTTGAAATTTGCACAAATTACTTGTACGCCTATGTAGGTCACATTTAAAAAAAAAAATAACATGCAAATTTCCATGTGAAAATTGTGATTTTCTTTTTCAAGTGTTATAAATACAATTAGTAAAAATTATATGTGTAACGTTTATCGTTGGTTGCCATTAACAATACTTGCATTGTGCTGATTTGTCATTAATATGCAAGGTGTTAATGTTATGTTTTAAAATATTTCTAAGTTTCTTCCCTGCCATGCATGGGTATCCGCTGGATTTGGGGATAAGCTTAGAAAAACAATTTTCCACGGTTTAAGGGGTGTGGGGCTGCCCCGCAGGGCTTATTTGGTTTTTGGATACTTCGAAATCAATTTTGAGACGTAATGAGCTGTACTTTGTTAAAATACTCAATAATTTTTTAAAATTTGACACAATTTGTTAAAACCCGCAGGGCATTTTTTTTTTACAATTTGAAATGATATTTTAAATTTTTTTGCTTACAAAATGAAACTGTACCCCCAAATAATAAACGGTACTCGAAAGAAAATGAATTGACCGATTAAGGTTTGATGGCATCATCCCATGAAGTCAGTTCTAACGCATTGTCTACCTCTTTTAGGTATTGGGAGAATCTGAATATGATTATTTAAGGGGAGAAAATCAAAATTTTGACTTCATTGGGCCTACTGCCCTATGACCGTTTTTCTTTAAATTTGCAATCATTATGTTGAAATATGGCTCAAATGCAAACAAAGGTGGATTTTTCTTCAAAATTAGATCCCCAAAAAATATTTGTGGATATTGCACGGGGGGGGGGGGGGGGGGGGGGGGGGAGGGGCAATAGCGGATTCAGGCTAATTTTTGTGTCGATGGACGTTTTTTTTAAATTGATTGTAATCGTAGTGTGACCAAATCAGATAGCAATGGTTTTTGTCCAGGAATGATCGAGTAAAAATAATTGGAGTGCCCCCCCCCCCTCCCCATCCTCCTTCCATGCTGGCCAACGACGCTCGCCCCCCGGGACAAATTAAAATGTCTTATGCAAATCTTTTAAACACATCAAATAAGTCATTGATCTGCTCGTGTTGGAGGGTTTGTTGGAAGGGGGGGGGGGGGGGGGGGCAATAAGGCCAAAACCCTACAATTCTTAAAATTATCTAATATTCTGCCATTTCTAAGTCCAGTATTCTTACCAATACTAACATTGTGTCTTGATCTCCTTAGAAGACAATGTCCTTGGTATTTTGGTAAATAATAATTATAATAATGATCTTTATTCCTTTATTCCAAATACCTATATCAAATTTTAGTGATATAAAATATAAATTATTGTATATTATATGTGAAAACTTTCCGGCCGAATCAGGGCTTGAACCCTGGGTGGTTATTGTAAATGTCTTTATCGTCTCGTATCATGAAACCAGACAAGGAAATGTAGAATAGGCCACTAGGAGCTCTAGCAGACGAGGCCTCGAACAACTAAGCTCAGACTTGTAGGCAAGTGAGAGATCATGAGTTCGAGCCCTGGTTCGGCCTGATACTTTTCAGATGCCATAATTATCAACAAGTCAACAACTAAGAACTAATACCACTTATTATCTACCAAAAATCAACTTTAAGGTGGGTAATAAAGATATCTGATTATTTAAAATTTACTCTTTCTAGTAATGTTCTTTTACATTATTTTAAGTAGGCATAAAAGGTTACTCTCAACTGGGAACGGAGAAGAGGACCCCACTGACGACTGTGGGTCCGAGCAGAGGCATGCTGTCTCCATTCTCGGTGCACTCTTTAGGAAGGATATTTTTGATTTTATCTCCATTTCAAGAACCCTACATTTTCTTCTTTTAGTAATTTAACTTTGAGTATTGAGTTAAGTGAACAATTTTTATATGTAGAAGATTACCTTGATTTTTTTAGCAAGTTTGGAGGGAGGCGATAGGTACAATGCCCCCCCCCCCCTCCCCCAACTTCCTCTCCACCACAAAAATTATATTAATGCTAAAAATTCTGTCTACCCAAGCTCGGTATAAAATAACATTTATCTCCATAGATGTTAGGTCTTAAAAGGATTGTAGATATGGTTCAAATAAGAAATTTTAATTTGTCCGCGTGCGTCGTTGGCCCGTATGGAAAAAGGATGGGGGGGGGGGGGGGGGGCTGACACTCCAATTGCTTTCACTCGATCACAATTCCTGGACAAAAACAATTGCTATTTGTAGGTTTTGAAGTTCTGGGAGCCGTGTTTTTTGACCTTCTTGGTTTTCGCGGTTTTGACCCCTTGCTCTTTATATGATGTTGAGGGCCCAGTGGGCCTTTGTTAACAACAACAAAGGCCCTCTGGGCCCGCAACATCTTTTAAAGAGCAATTGGTAAAAACACCGTTAACCAAGAGTGTCAATTGCTATTTGGTCACACTTATGTGAAACTTTATGTTATTGTTAAGATAATATATGTGTGATTCCCCAGCGGTTATTAAATAAATAAAAACAAAAAAATCACTTTTTAAAATTAGCATGGATCCGCCAATGCTCCCCCCCCCCCCCCCCCCCCCCCCTCCCCGTCCCATATCCACAAATAATTTATGGGATATAATTTTGATGAAAAATCCTTCTTTATTTGCATTAAGCCATATTTCAACATATTGATTAAAAATTAAAGAAAAATGTTTTTGTGTAGTAGGCCCTTTGAAGTCAAAATTTTGATTTTTGTCCCCTAAAATAATCATAACCAGATTCTCCCAATAACAAATTAAACAAAACTTAAAAGAGACCAAGTTTCTGAGTTGAACGGTGTAAAAGTTAGAATAATTTAAAATTTTGATTATTTGAGGGCCTGTGGCTCTGAAAGGACTCAATGAATGGGCAAACCAAAAAACACGTATGTGTTACTTTGGGTTTAGGACCAATCCTACCAAGTTTGATCAAAATCGGAGTTGGTCAAATAAATGTTTCTGTTGAATTGCGCTTTTTATCAATTTTATTAATTAGTGTGTTAATTAGCAGGTGAATGATAATTATTAATTTTTTATGATTAATATGCATTGTGGACATAAAGAGCTGTCGATTGATACCCATAAAGACCATATTATAAAATGATATAATTTTTTAATCTCTATTTTATTGATTATGCTAATTATGCTTATTACTCGGAAAGTATTAATGACTCGGCTTGGAGCCATAAATTTTTGAATTTCTCATACTCGAATTAGTCAGGGTACCAAATTTCACGTTTGTTTCACTAAACGCACTAATTTTAGACATCTTGACTCCACTACTATATCAGTTGTATTATTTCATCATCCTAATACATGTCCGTGTGTTTTTTTCAGTTAATACTCACAATAAGTCTTCAAAATGAGCATTTTAAATATAAAATGCACGAAAAGTGCACGCAATGGTGCCGGCGTGGTACAAATATTGTATACGGTTATCCACAAGAAATCAAGTATTTCAATGTTACTTAAATATAAAATTAATTATATAAGTATGAATTGGACTTTCATGACGTATATAATAATTTCATGTATCAATATTTTAACGGGATGTTTTAATTATGAACACATTTTATTTGTTATGCTTATTATATTAATTTCTTTGCACTGTACAAATTAATAACATAAAAAAATTATTTGATGTTAATATTGATGAGGAAATTGAAAATACTATGATATTTAATGCATTCTTTTAAACAAATTGAATTGCGCGGTATTGGAGTGCCCCAGCAGTAGGTACCCGTTTTGTATCAGAATTGTGTCGTACGATCGCTCGCGCTCGCTCGCCGGTCAAATGTCTTATTTCACCCTCGAAGCTCCATCGTCACCGTGGAGGAGTGGATACATCGGGAGCGCGCCAAATCGACGACCGGAGTTCGAATCCAGTGCATGTCTCATAAAATTGTCTTTCATGTACTAATTGCAATGTCGTCTATCACACAGTACAAACTACCTCCTTGTATAAATCTAGATAATTTTTTCGATTTTGAATACTATAATATTTGTTTTAAATACGGCAACATGAACTAGTAGCGATCCCCGTAGCTAATTTTGGAACTAGCGTTTTACATGCGAAAGAGCAAGTGCAAGAAAGATGCCGTTTCGTTGGCGCAAATTTTGTGCACGCAATCCGCATGGACGATGCACGCCCGGTGTTGGGAGTGTACATTTCATGGCTGCAAGATTAGTGCAAGTAAGTTAACGGTGAGGTATCTTTTCATGGCAGTTGGTTTTGTGCAAGAAAGATGCTGGTCCGCAACTGGGTTGGTGCACGCTGTACATGATGGAAAATGTGCATATTTTCGGGACATGATTTTGCCGGCCCAGTAACTTTTGTACAACACAAATACAACACCACATGAAGGTACAAAAATGATACAAGGCGTGCACTCTTGTGTTTGCTGGGTAGGTAATACCATTTCACAAATACACGATTCGAAACCATTATTTTATACTAGGAAAACGCTCTGAGTAACGCGTTGATGAGCGAGCACGGATAACGCGCAACACCTCGAACCGAAATTCTGTTTATCGAATATGTCCTTAAAAGCCAATTATTATTGAATTTCCTCACAGACTTGTATGAAAATATCCAACAATTCCAAAAAAATTGGTCCCAATAACCACGCAAAGTTTTAAGTCGATCGATTGAACCTTAATGATTGAACGATCCCTTGTTAATTTCCAAAAATCACAGGATATCGTTCAAAAAAAATTAATTTCTGTCATATCAATTTCATAATATACGTGTTTGAAAGTTTCTGCTCTAACAACCTTAAAGTGAAGATTCGAAGATGCCTTGAAATATGGAATCCCCATAAAAAACACTCCGTGTAAAAATACCAGCCAAGTCTCTTCAACTTAAAAAAATTTAAGAAATCTAAAAATTCAGCACTGAAAAGTAGTGATATCAAAAAATTGGCCAAGTCAAAACTTTTCAAAAAATACTTGGCGCATCGTTTTTCTAGGGGATTATAGTTATATTTTATGTATGTATAATGATTACCGGCCTACTTCTATACTATTTATATGCACGATGCGCCAAGTATGTTTTGAAAAGTTTTGACTAGGCCAATTTTTTGATATCACTACTTTTCAGTGCTGAATTTTTAGATTTCTTACATTTTTTAAGTTGAAGGGACTTGGCTGGTATTTTTACATGGAGTGTTTTTTATGGGGATATCACTCCTTTTTCAGTTTATTCTTACAACTTGTGACATATATTGTGGCACCAAAACTATAAGAATTCCTTTAAATAATACGCCTTTTTTATTTGGTTGCTAAGGAAAGTTGTGCTTGTTACTATGTATATGCTATAAATAATATGCTGTAAAGTATAGCGGAAGTTTCATTCTAATTGGTCCAGCCGTTCTCGAGTTATGTCATCACTTCTGGTTTTCAAAATGGCGGCTGACTTCACTGCCACCTAAAATTTGTATCTATAAATGTTATGCAACTTATAAGCCTTCTGAATATGTAGTTATTGTTATAAGAAATGATTTTATTCAGATTTAGCATTTTTATGACGTCATTTCCGGTTTCGGTAATAGTACATTTCTATATCGACTATTGATAGTCGATCCTGACGCAGCAGGACCGGAACGGAGCCCCGCTGTGCTGCCTGACGCCGCGGAACCGAAGCCGAATCCAGCCGTGCTGCCTGACGCCGCGGAACCGGAGCGGAATCCAGCCGTGCTGCCTGACACAGCAGGACCGGTGCGCAGCCCAGCTGTGCTGCCTGACGCAGCAGGACCGGTGCGCAGCCCAGCTGTGCTGCAGGACGCAGCAGAACCGACCCCGGCCGAGGACGCTGATGCCGAAGACCAGAGGGCTCCGGCCGAGGACGCGGAAGCCGAAGACCAGAGGGCTCCGGCCGAGGACGCGGAAGCCGAAGACCAGAGGGCTCCGGCCGAGGACGCGGATGCCGAAGACCAGCAGACCCCGGCTGAGGACGCTGCGAGGACCATCAACAAACCATCCCAACACAGGTTTCCAAAAAGGGATAGGAAACCAAAAAAATCCTTAAACCTTTGACACACAGAAAGGGGCAGAGATATACATAATAATAAAAATAATAAAATAAAAAGAAACAATAATAAAGTCAACATATTTCATCAAAATATTCAATGTCTAACGAGCTCACATAATAGTCTTGAAGTTTTTCTAGATAAAGAAATTGAGTCCGGTAATGTAATCGATATTCTCTGCTTATCAGAACACTGGAAAAAAATAGACGATATAGAAAAGATAAATATTCATAATTTTAAACTCTGCAACGCCTTCTGCCGTAGTGTATTTCGACATGGAGGGACAGCCATCTATATAAACAACAGAAATCATGACACTGTAAATCCGAGGCAGGACATCAATATTGTTAGCATAGAAAAAGATATTGAATTGACAGGTGTAGAAATGAAATTGAGCAACAACAATAACATCATAATAATAACACTATACCGCTCACCAGGGGGTAATTTGCCAAACTTCCTCAACACTTTAGACACACTTCTTCAAAATCTTGCAATAGAGAAAAAAGAAATTATCATCTTAGGCGACTTCAACATAGATTTTAATAAAAACACACGGGTCAGGAGGCAACTAACTAGTCTTCTTTTAACACATAACATTAAAACAACGATATTTGAACCAACAAGAATAGACCCATCCCACAATTCATCATCGACACTAGACAACATAGCCACAAATATAAAAAATTAAAAGTTCAATACAAAAGTAATAAACAACAACCTCTCAGATCACTTTGCACAACAAATAACTTTATCAATGGATCCAATAGAAATAAATCAAAAAACATTTATGCGTCGAAAATTTGATGACAAAAGCATCACTGCCTTTAAGGAGAACCTTAATGAAATTAACTGGGATGATGTCTACAACGCCAAAACACCGGATGATAAATACAATACTTTCGAGCAACTCTTTAAGAATACCTTTAACAATAGCTTTCCAGAAATAAAAATAA
Source organism: Leuctra nigra (assembly GCA_934045905.1). Classification (NCBI taxonomy): domain Eukaryota; kingdom Metazoa; phylum Arthropoda; class Insecta; order Plecoptera; family Leuctridae; genus Leuctra; species Leuctra nigra. Next base: position 40,763,895 of record OW203764.1, on the reverse strand, counting down.
AAATAAATACCAATCAGAAAAGGTTGTCCTGGTTAACTACAGGAATTAGGATATCCAGCAAAAATCTGAAGTCACTGTACAAAATAAATAGACACTTCAAAACCCCAAAAACTAATCTTCAATACAAATTATTCAAGAAAATGTACAAAAAAGTGATAACAGCAGCAAAGAATAGAGACATTCAAAATAAAATAAATTCCTGTGAAACGAGCACAAAATCAAAAAAAATATGGGAAGTAATCAACGAACAAACAAACAATAACAAAACTAAAAAAGATGCAAATATAAAAATAGAAAGAGGAAATAAAATTATTAGCGATCACAATGTAATTGCAAATGCCTTCAATGAAGAATACGCATGCATAGCTAAAACACTAACAAAAAACATGCAAACGAGTAAAAATGCATACCAACAATATTTGAATCCAAACAAATTCTCACAAAAAACGATATTTCTAAGGGAAACTAATGCGCAGGAAATAATAATGCAAACAAAGAAGTTAAAAAATAAGCATTCCTTCGGCATTGATCAAATACCAACATCCCTAATAAAAAAATGCATAAAGTCCATCATTACTCCCCTTATAGACATATTCAACTCCTGTATAAATAGTGGCATCTTTCCCAACAAACTTAAAATATCAAAAATTATCCCACTTCACAAGAAAGGGAGGAAAGATAACATCAGCAATTATAGACCAATATCCCTGCTCCCAGCCATATCAAAAATTCTGGAAAAAATTTTACACCTTAGACTCACCTCATTCCTTGAACAAGAAAATATACTGTCTAACAAACAGAATGGTTTCCGACAAAAAAAGGGAACATCCGACACCATAAGCAATTTCATTGAAAATGCAATACACGGAATAGAGAATAGAGAACTTATCTTAGGAATATTCTGTGACCTATCGAAGGCGTTCGACTGCATAGATCACAGAATATTACTAGATAAACTAAAACACTATGGAATCAGAGGAAAAGCAGAAGAGCTCATTAGGTCATACCTGTCAAACAGAGTTCAACACGTGGAAATCACGACTTTTGACGCAAGGAACAGGGAAAAGAAGTTCCTCTCAGAGCCCAAAGCGATAACCGCCGGCGTACCCCAAGGGTCGATTCTAGGGCCGCTCCTTTTCAATGTATTTATAAACGACTTGCCAGATGTAATAAATAACGCAGAGCTGTTTGCTGACGACACAAGTATTATTATTAAGGGCATAAATCGAGACACACTATTATCAAACGCAGAAGCGACAATCGCCAAGGCCACTACTTGGTTCAGCGATAATCTAGTCGGGCGCTAGCTCGACGCTGCCAAACACCGCTCTAATACAACGTGCGAGCTACTACCAGACTTATACTGCAAGCGCTTCGGGCCCGATTTCGGGGTGTCAGTACGCATGCAAGCATTTAGAAATGAAAGTTGAAAACCATGGTTATCGGGTATATTTAGCCACCTGACAACACCTAACCAAATATCAAAGTGCTGCGATCATCCCTTCGGGGTGAATTTTGGGCCTCAAACATGCAAGGATTGACTTTCATGTTAGTTAGTTAGTTAGTTAGGCACGGTCAATTTGTTTGCCCCTCTCCACAGGTTGAACGGTTTGTCCTAGAGAGTTGAAATTTGGCAGAGACATAGAGTCATATTTATAGCAGTGCCCTTTGAAAGAAAATCTGAAACATTTTGACCGGAAGTGAAGTTATTACAATTTTAAATTTTAAATATTTTAAAAGTCAAACGGGTCCATCGAGAGTTTTGAAATTTGGCAACAATAAAGACAATGTAATGCTAGACACTCCACTTCAAGAAAAATCAATAAATTTAAACCGGAAGTGGGAAAATTATCAATATTTACGTTCCGCCCTTCTTCTTTGATACACTAAACAGCGGCTCTAATTCCCATCGGACTGATAGCTCATGTTAGGAAGGCAGCTGGCTTCGACATCTGCATAACACGTTCGATTCCCGATCCCGGAAAACTTTTTTTTTCATATATTATTTTTTAATTTGTATAAGCGATGATACCTTCATGGATATATATTCAAATGAGAGGTCCAGGGATGCTGTGAAGATCATCAATAGACCGAAACATCGCAATCGCGGCACGCCAGTTGCCATCGTGAACACTGAAGATATCAGGGAATCAGGAATTGCGCACGTCGTTTTACGCTCCACCTTTCTTCTTTGATATACTACACAGGTTTATATTTCAGTGTGGCGAATTGGCTCGGTCACATGAGGCAAGTGACTTCGATCACGGCGTTGCCGGGTTCGATCCCCGTAACAAATGTTTTATTTTTTTATCTTTTTCTTTACTTAAAAAATGTTTAACCTTCTTGTGTATATATTCAAAATGTTAATCCGAATACATTCAACGATTACATAGCAACTCTTTTTAATATTATACTCATTGGACTCTAATAATGATTGTCAATGTACACGTTGTACGTAAAGTTGTGCAATAAAACAATTCGTGGTCATGCTAATCAACAGAATCTTGGTGGCCTCAGTTACTAAACTAGAAACCACACAAAAAATGCTCCATTACTGGGTGCATAAGGTTGTCACAGCTTTTAATTTTTCCGAATTATTTAATTATGTAAAATTCAGGTAATTTAGTAAATAGTAAAATTCAGTAAAGGCTCCATTACTAATATTCAGTGTATTACGTGTTTACAACTTTTCATTTGTCACACTTATATATTATTTAAAATAGAGTTAATTTGTCAATATTGGTGGCTCAACAAGAAACAAGAACAACACGAAACAAGAAACCACACAAAAAGGCTCCATTACGTGCATCCATTACGTGATCACAACTTTAAGTTTCTAAAATAAATTTAATTATTTTAATTATGCAAATTTGTCGATCTTGATGGTTCAGATACGAAACAAGAAACCACACAAAATGGCTCCATTACTAGGTTTATTAGGTGTTTACAACTTAGTAAAAATTATTTCATTATTTCAGATGTTGTAATCTGTCAATCTTAGAAGCTCGGTTACAATAAACAAGAAACTACACTAAATGGTCCATGATAATTAATGGAAATCTGTGGGTATGAGAGATTTAAATTTCATTTCATCATCCAACAATGCTTACGTTAAAAAGTTAGAATAATAAAACGCTTTTAAATTGTCATGATTTATTTCCAAACTGTGAGTCAAAGTCTCATCAAGTGACATTGTTTAATGGAAATAAATGAAACTGATGTTCCTCCTAATCTGACACTAATAAAATAAACATTGGTTTTGATGCGAACGTTATATACGAAAGTGGTCTGGCTTGTTTACATCGGCAATACAATAATATTCTTCAAGTATCTAGGCAATAGCACGAAGTTGTTTCCTGGTTTGAAAATATGAAAATATTATCTTCCACAGCAACATCACAAAACAATATAATAATCACTAAATAAGATCAGTGGACTAATTAAAATGCAAGCTCGATAACTGTTTACAAGTACCTATAGAAGAAGACAACAATACTAAATGGACATCGATCGTATTTGCCATGAACAAACAAATGTAAACATTAAGTTGACCTGACAGGGAGAGGCAGAGAGGTGGAGATGCCAGGTATAGGCCGGCCCATGCTATCCGTGTACATAGGCGAGTAAGGCGGGTAGCGTAAATTTCATCACCCGTCATACTCCTTCCCACCAGCACTATAAACACCAGGTGGCTCAGCTAGTTAATCTTAACTAAGTTCCTTTTAAGTTACATTGCCTTCCAAAAACCATCCGGATTTTATTTAAAATGTGTTGTAAACATCTGTAAGCCTGCACGCTTTACCAATTGAGTTTATACTTCGGAACTTTGACATAAAAGAGTGAACATGGGAGAATTTAAAAATGAGGAAACGCATTTGCAATCATCTTTCGTGTACCTTTCAGTTTACCTAGTGGCGACAAATACGCGTTTTACGAGATGAACGCACAAATTCCGGTTTACACCGGAACAATACACCTACAATTTACGTTATTCACATGACTCAAAGCTGTGAACTTTTAACAAATTATAATTTGATATAACTCAAATTCAACCAAAAGAAATGGACCCTTTCGTTATACTAACTTCGGAACTATTGAAATAAAAACAGAAAACTTTAGACAAGAAGTGACGTTGTTGGCGTTAACTGTAATGATAGGTAACACTTAATGATCAGTAAAAGCTGCTATAAACTTATACCCCATATGACATGTTGTACAAAAACAAAAACTTGTAAAAAAAACTGCCAAGCACCTTCCCACTTAAAACAATTGAGATCTAAAAGAAGGGCCAAGCAATAATATATTGTTTAAACATTTTCGCACTTAAAATTCGTGAAATCATTTCGCCCAGTTACTGCCGCCAAGCACAACACTAAAAACCTAATGTTGTGTCCAAATTTGAAGAATACAATCTAAGTGAACCATCATTGTAAATTTAACAAAATTATAAAAATTAAAAACGACTTCAAAATAAATTTAAAATTGAAATTAAAAAAATTAAAAATAAAGCTTGGCGCATTGAATTTGCACCGACCATATTGTAGACTTCCTCTATCTTCTTCCTACTTTCTGTCTTTCTTCGGCTCCTTTATCGTCATCTTCTTTCTTATGTTGCCTTCTTCTTGACACAATGCGCCTAGCTTTATTTTTAATTTTTTTAATTTCAATTTTAAATTTATTTTGAAGTCGTTTTTAATTTTTATAATTTTGTTAAATTTACAATGATGGTTCACTTAGATTGTATTCTTCAAATTTGGACACAACATTAGGTTTTTAGTGTTGTGCTTGGCGGCAGTAACTGGGCGAAATGATTTCACGAATTTTAAGTGCGAAAATGTTTAAACAATATATTATTGCTTGGCCCTTCTTTTAGATCTCAATTGTTTTAAGTGGGAAGGTGCTTGGCAGTTTTTTTACAAGTTTTTGTTTTTGTACAATAAACTAATACTAAATTCCAGTAAAACAAATTTTATCCATTTTAATAGCTCAAATAAAACACGAAACATTTTAATAGGAAACATAAAAAACAATATCGACAATTCAGAAATATCACAAGTAGAAGAAACTAGATTTTTAGGATTATTAATAGACAATAAATTAAACTGGAAGGCTCACTGTGATAATCTAGAAAAAAAGCTAAGTTCCTCCTGCTTTGCACTAAAAATAATTAAACAAACCACGAACATAAAAACTGCAAAAATTGCTTACTATGCAAATTTTGAGTCACACATACGCTATGGACTACAATTTTGGGGTAGTTCATGCAATACAAAACATATATTCAAAATGCAGAAGAGAGCGGTAAGAATAATATTGGGACTTAGAAATAAAGACAAAAATTATTTGTTAAACCACACTGTAAACCGCATTTCATAAAACATAAAATACTTACCCTCTATAGTATATACATTTTTGAATCATCAGTAGCCATTAAGAAAAACCTTCTTAATCTAACTCAGAACAAGGACATACACACTCACAACACTAGACAAAGAGAAAATGTACATGCAACAAATCATAGGATGAAACTAACACAACAAAACTCAAATTATGAAAAGTTAAAATTGTACAATAAATTACCTGTAGTTGTGACTCTACACTAGTTACTTAATTAATCCTAAACCATCTTCAAATAATACCCCACTGTTGGGTGATAAATTCGTAGCATTATGTATTTCCTTTTCTAGTAATTTTTATTAATTTTATGTAACAATTAAAAAGGGTGAAGCTACTTCTGGCCAGATTTAAACTTATATTTATTAATTAATAACTAAGATTATGAGTACTCATCACTGAGGTGTAGATAGCTATAGTCCATCATGGTCCATCATCTCATTAGATAGTTCATCATCAATATAGTTTTTGTCATGAATTTTCTCTTCGTGCACTTTTCTTTCCCCTTTGCCGCCTTCTTTTCTTGATTAATATTCTTCTTTTAATAACAGTTATTTATGACATTTCTTCTAGTAATGATTTTTTTTAAACGATACACACAACATTCTTCTTCTAATCTTACATTTCAACTGCCTCTTTTTCCAATTCAAATTCACCACCATCCAATCTCATTCTGAACACCATACCATATTTTTCCATTGTTGTGGCTTTACAGTTTTGAACCCTTTTTATTTTAAACCTCGACCCCAAAGGTGATATGTTTCGAAAAGATAACTTAATATTTTTAAAGACATTTTATAATATAAATTAATGTTTTAAGAATTTAAATATAACTGTAATAATATTCTGTACTACTTATTTACTTTAATATAATTGAATCCTGAATAAAATATGATTTAAATGTCATTATTTATGTTATAATTTTGATCGCCATAGAAACAATCACGGCCTTCTATAAATTCATAAGGAACCACTTGTTGTTTACAACCTAGATAACTCTCCCTGGTACAGTAGTGCTACAATACCCCACTATGGAATATAGAAATATACTTTCTTTATTACATACCACCCCACTATCGTGAATGTCCATTTTTGTATATTGCTTTCAATTGTTGCTTTACAGTTCCTTCAAAGACATGTATGGTTTCAAGAGTATCGTATTATACACTCCTTTCAAAATTCCTTCCTTGGTCTTCAATTCATACGTATTGTTTCCTTTCACTTTAGAAACAATATAAGGCCCTTCAAATATATGGAAAAACTTCTTAGTTTCCTTTGACATAAAATTGGAAACATGTATTGCTCGTAATAATACCAAATCATTTGTTTTGAAAGTCGTTTTCTTCGTATACTTTTCTTCATGATACTTCTTTCTTTGAGCACCTTTATTCTTCAATCTATCCCCAGCCATTACAATCTTCATGTCGATATCAATTTCACTACCGTTATTTTCAGGAAAATCGATATTTTTAGCACTGTTGGATATGTATTTTTGATTGTAATGTAGTTCCATAGGCATAAACCCTGTACTTTCATGAAAACTTACGTTTAACCAATGTTCAATTTTAGGAACCCATTGTACCCATGAGTTATGTTTGTTGGAACAATATGTTCGAAACATGCGACCTAAACTACGCATGATTCTTTCACTAGGGTTTGATTGTGGGTGTCGAATAGTCGAATGAATTGCGATTACTTGATTTGCTTGCAAAGTGTTGTACCATAAACCAGACGTATATTGGGTTCCATGATCAGATAAAATTCGTTCCGGAATTTGAACTTGCTTGAAATATAATTCCAATTTCCCAACTACTGCCACTGCCGTAGCCTGCTTCAATGTATACAATTTTACTAACTTGGAGAATAGATCAATAAACACCAGAATATATCTGATTCCAAACTTTCCTCTTGGAAGAGGTCCGTACAAATCTGTGGCAACAATCTGGCCTGGTTTGCTGGGAATGATAGGAGTATAAGTACCTCTTGATGTTCTATTAGGATGCTTAACCCGCTGACAAATGTCACAACTTGCTAGAATTACTCGAATAATTCTTGCCATGTTCTTGAAATAGTAAAGCTTTCTCATTGCCATGTGGCATTTACGTTCTCCGAAGTGTCCGAATTCTTCATGCACTTCAATTATCAAGTCCTTCATGATCGTCGTAGGTATGCATAATCTCCATCCATCATCATTTTTCGCTTTGTGAAATAATTTCGTCCCGGAAATCTTGAATTGTTGATTTTGACTGTTATCATTCGGCTCATTCAATTTCTGTATAATCTCTCTAAACTGTGGGTCCTGTTCTTGTTCAGTTTGTATCTTTTCAAACCTCTTCTTCATGCTTAAACTGCATGATAATATAATTTCATATATTCCAATTTCCTTATCTTCACAAGTTTCTTGGTATATTTTTCCCTCTGCCGTTCCTGGTAATCTACTTAATGTATCTGCAATTACGTTAGATTTTCCCGAACAATGTCGAATTTCAAAGTTAAACTGTTGTAACCAGAGTACCCAACGAGTTAATCTTCCAGATAATAATCTACATTTCATCAAGAATGTAAGTGCTTGGTGATCAGTAACAATTATGAATTTTCTCACACCTTGAACGAACAATCTAAACTTCTCAACAGCAAACACAATTGCCAAACATTCCTTTTCAGATACATTATAATTGATCTCCGAAGTTTGTAACAGTCTTGAAGCCATATTAATGATCTGCATTTCACCATCATCATCCTTTTGATATAAAATACCAGCAATACCATAGTGACTTGCATCACATTGAATGTAAAATTCTTTGTTCATATCCGGATACAACAACTGCACATTGTTTACAAACAATTCTTTGAGTTCTTCAAATGCCTTCTGATGCTTTTCATTCCATCTCCATGTTGCTTTCTTCTTCAACAATTCCCTTAATGGTTCCATTTTATTTGCAAACTGATTTGTAAATTTCCGAAAATAACTGCAAATACCAATCAATCCCCTCAATTGCTTTTGATTTTTCGGCGTAGGCCAATTTTAAATAACATCCAATTTTTTCGAGTCGGGTCGAATTCCTGTACGATCTAAAGTATGACCAAGAAACGAAACTTGGTCTCTGCACCATTTTGATTTTTTCAAGTTTATTGTTACACCATAGTTCTTGAATCGTTTGAATATCATGTTCAGTTTTTCTATATGTTCTTCAAAAGTTGTGCTTGTCACTAGAATATCATCCACATATATAACAGTTGAATCTCTTAAGTCTTCTCCTAATACATGTTCTAATCCTCTTGAAAAAGCTGCGCCGCTTACGGAAAGTCCAAATGGCAATACCTTAAAGCAATACACTCTACCGCCGTATTTAAATGCAGTATACTTCCTGCTATGCTCCTCCAAAGGAATTTGCCAAAACGAGGAATTTAAATCAATAGTGGATAACCATCTGCTCTCAAAATGTTGCTGCAGCAATTCGTCAGGATCTAACGGTGTCTCATGTTCTGGAATAAGGATCTCATTTAACCTTCTTGCATCTAAACATAATCGAACTGACTGATCCTTTTTTATGTTAACTACCAAAGGATTTATGTAAGGTGATGTCATTTGTTCAATTATTCCCCACTCGATCATATTTTTTAACTGCTTTTCAACAGCCTCTCTATGTGCAAAAGCAACTGGATAGCTTTTGTTGTAATAAAATCCATTATTCCTGACTTTAATAGTATATTCATAATCTTTTATTAATCCTGGTTTATTTGTGAATATCTCTTTATATTTAACTAATAAGTCTTTCAACTCTTCCTTCTGTACATCATTTAACAATGTTAAATTCTTAATGCTTTCAAGAATCTCATTGTTGTATGTATTACATTCTCCATCCAATCTTCTTGAATTATTCTCATGCTCATAATTCAACTCTATGGCCATTAATTCTGAAATTTTTGTTTTTTCGAATTGTACCATTTTTCTGTTAATCTCTTTGCCCTGAATATAAATTGTTTTCGTGTCAAAGCATATATTCATAGATAATTGTGCCAATATGTCCACTCCCAGTATCAAATCCCTTCTCAAATCAGGCACAACTAAACAGATTATTTCTATTTGGATATCATCTATATTTATGGAAAGAAATGCTTGTCGAGTTATCTTCTTTCCTCGAGCTTGTGTTGCACCAACTATGGTAATTCCAATAACAGGAAAGATCTCAATGTCTTTATTTTTCTCCAGTAAACTTTCAAATACAACTTCATTCATGCAAGTCACTTCACTTCCTGTATCAATTAATGCAATCATAAATCTTTCCTTAAGTTTAACTAAAATTTCTGGGCATTTGATTAAATTGGTATTCATTTCTTCGTTTAAGTCATCTTCTTCTAAAAGTTCTTTACCATTAACTAACTGGACACTATTAATGTTTTGCACTAGATTTGTAGTCACGTAGTCAGTGCTTATTCTGCGCGACTCATTCCATTTCCCTGTACATCATTCCACGATGTACTTTGTTGGTAATTATTCTGGTTACTTTGATCTTGTTGATTATTTCCTCTTCCACAACCATGCTGATCTCCACGTCCTCCTTGACTTGCACCTTTTCCTCTACCACGTTGATCACCTTGACCTTGATTCTGTACATCATTCCATGATGTCCCTTGTTGGTAATTATTCTGGTTACTTTGATCTTGTTGATTATTTCCTCTTCCCCAACCATTTTGATCTCCACGTCCTCCTTGACTTGCACCTCTTCCTCTACCACGTTGATCACCTTGACCTTGATATCTAATACCATTTCCCTGTATTTCATTCCATAATGTCCCTTGTTGGTAATTATTCTGGTTACTTTGCCCTTGTTGACTATTTCCTCTTCCCCAACCATTTTGATCTCCACGTCCTTGATTATGTCGCATTTGATCTGTATGAATATTGTTGTTGTTATTCTCATTTTGTTGTCCCCTTCGGAATATTCCATTTTGTTGGAAATTATCATTCATCTGTACGCAATGTAGATTTTCATGCTCACATTCGATTAGCTGTTCTAACATCTCTTTCGTACTCTTCCGATACATGTGAAGTACCTCTCGTGTATTAATTGGGAAATGTCGCAATATTTGTTTTGCCAATTCTTCGTCTTTCATTTTATTTGGCAAGTATCCAACCAGCCTCACAAGTCGTTTAAAATACAATGACATTGTAGTCCTTCCCAGATATCTTCCATTGTACACTTCCTCAAGAACATAACTTTGCTGCGAGCTTCCCCAGTATTTTTCAATTATTCCTGTTTTGTATTCATCATATGATTCATAAGTTTGTTCTCGATACCAGCTCCTTGCAGTGTCCCTTATTACTGATGCTGCTATCATTAACTTTTGATGTTCAGTAATTCCATTGATATTCCGAAATCTCATTTCTATTAAACGAATGTACTCTAATACATGTAACTGATCATTTTTACCATTGAATATAATACCATTCATTCGTAATTCTTCACTGATTTGTCCAACAATGTTGATTCCACAAACCGATCCACTACACGTTATTTTAGACTGTCCCATAGCACTAGTCAGCTTCTTCTCGATTTCCTCATTTTTAATATTTATTACATTGATCATTTGTGTACAGTTTCCCTTAAATTCTTCAACATTTTCCTTTACCTCTTGAACTTCAGCTTTCCATTGATCTTCCCTAAGATTCTCATGTTTTGACAATTGCCACGTTATTCCATCATCTAATTTCTTAATCTTTCTCTCTATTTCTTCCTCAAAATCAATCCTTTTACTTTCCACTTCTTCGAACTTGTGATTAACATCTTCTACTTTTTCTTCAATGCAATCCACACGTTCTTCTACTATCTTGACTCGTTCTAGCATTTTGTTGTTTTGATTTAACAATACATCAAACCTTTTAAAGCAATTATCAATCGTTTCCTTATCTTCTTTCCGAATTTGTTCACATTGTTCATATCTTTCCTTATCTTCTTTCCGAATTTGTTCCTCTTTTTCATTGTTTTCCTCATCCTTATCTATTAATCTCTTACACAATTTTTCTATTGTCTCTCTATCATTGTGAATCAACTCAAACACTTCATTTTTCATTTTCCGCATATCATCGGTAAGATTCTTGATTGACTCTCCTATATTTTCTTCAAATGACTTTTCAACCTCACTCCTTAATTCTCCCATCTCTGTCTCAACCTCATTGCCTGTAATACCATCCATGACTTCTAATAAACTAAACACCAATTCCAATTACTAAACTACTTAATCTCAGGTCTTGTGTTGATTTTAAGATCAGTTCTTAAAAAGCCTCTCACGTTGGGTGCCAATTTTGTGACTCTACACTAGTTACTTAATTAATCCTAAACCATCTTCAAATAATACCCCACTGTTGGGTGATAAATTCGTAGCATTATGTATTTCCTTTTCTAGTAATTTTTATTAATTTTATGTAACAATTAAAAAGGGTGAAGCTACTTCTGGCCAGATTTAAACTTATATTTATTAATTAATAACTAAGATTATGAGTACTCATCACTGAGGTGTAGATAGCTATAGTCCATCATGGTCCATCATCTCATTAGATAGTTCATCATCAATATAGTTTTTGTCATGAATTTTCTCTTCGTGCACTTTTCTTTCCCCTTTGCCGCCTTCTTTTCTTGATTAATATTCTTCTTTTAATAACAGTTATTTATGACATTTCTTCTAGTAATGATTTTTTTTAAACGATACACACAACATTCTTCTTCTAATCTTACATTTCAACTGCCTCTTTTTCCAATTCAAATTCACCACCATCCAATCTCATTCTGAACACCATACCATATTTTTCCATTGTTGTGGCTTTACAGTTTTGAACCCTTTTTATTTTAAACCTCGACCCCAAAGGTGATATGTTTCGAAAAGATAACTTAATATTTTTAAAGACATTTTATAATATAAATTAACGTTTTAAGAATTTAAATATAACTGTAATAATATTCTGTACTACTTATTTACTTTAATATAATTGAATCCTGAATAAAATATGATTTAAATGTCATTATTTATGTTATAATTTTGATCGCCATAGAAACAATCACGGCCTTCTATAAATTCATAAGGAACCACTTGTTGTTTACAACCTAGATAACTCTCCCTGGTACAGTAGTGCTACATAGTCATAAAGAATGAAGAAAACTTAATTATATTCAAACATAGACTTAAGACTTATCTTGGAACTAATATCTAGACGATTAACTTCAAACATTGTTCCAAAGACAATATTTTTCTAGATTGCTATTTATCTTCCATCTATGCATGTTCATTCTAAATCTATTTTTAAGAGAGTGAATTAATAATTATTCCTTGCAGTATTCTGTGATAAAGATAGAAAAATTAGATATCTAGAAAATTAGATACCTAAATATTCCTAATATTAAGTTCGTCCGTATCAACTGTTATTGTTATGCATTGTATTACTAATTAATTACCATTTAATAACAATAGTAGTAGTAGTAGAAGTTGTAGTAGTAAATAGAATATAGAAGTGCAGTATAATGTGATTCATCACTTATACATTTCCACATACCCTAAACATGAGAGCTTGCTACTCAAGGGTCATTGTTTTATGTACCTACCTTGTAAAATAATTGGAAATAAAACTGAACTGAACTGAACTGAAACTGAACTGATATTTCATAAAGAAGATCGTCCAAATGTTTGGCGCCAGTTTCGTCCCGATCGGTCTATCCGTTTTTAAGATATGACGTCACTTCCGGTTTCAAAATGGCGGCACAAAAAATTCGTAAGGGCAAGGTATCATCAGACGCCAAAAGTGCATATGTGGTAAAAATTTCAGATCGATCGGTTCAGCCGTTTAGGCTGTGGCGGTGACAGCGACGTTTCGTGATATCATCAGAATCAGATAGCTTTTAAAATGGGTGTAATTTCACTGTTTTCACGGCCCTCTAGCTCGCAAATGGTATAACCTGTTGTTCCCAAATTTGGTATATGGGGTGGGGTGGGCCATAGCTCGAAATAAAGATATTTTGCAACAATGTGAGATTTTCCAATGTTAAGATCCAGTAGGCCGAAAATGCCATGTTGTTGCTTACAGTAAAAGTGGTTGGTCTGCTCCTCAGTTTATTAGGCAGTAACGGTTTGTAGAGTGAGTGTGAGTGTACAGTACGACTTGGCTGGGGGGAGCGACCGCTCCACTAGATTCGAGAAATATGATAGCCAACACGCAAAATATCCGTAAACTGTCAATAACTTTTGAATTTAAACACAGTTTAGTCTGAAAATTGTCTAACATTCAGATAATGTTGGACCCGATACCATGCAAATTTTTAAGTTGATCGGTCAAACGGTTCTGGTTTAAATTTCAAAAAGCACATGAAATATTTTTTAAAATTTTAACCAATGGGAGGATTTGGCTGAAAATTTGTAAAATAAGAGACAATGTTGGTGTTAATGACTATGCAAAATATAAGGTCGATCACATTTGTCGAAGTCCATTTTCATTTTTCAGCCCATCAGGAGATTTTTATTTAAATCAGGGACCCGAACCGGAACCGGAACCGGAACCTAGAACCGGTATGAACCTTTATAATTTTGGAACCAGAACCGGAACCTTTATACTTTTTTCCCCAAGAACCGGAACCGGAACCCGAACCTTTATGTGCGTTGGGTTTGATAAGTTCGAGATTCCCGAGCCTATATAAACATATTGTGAAGTGAGAAACGTTGTGTTAGGCCGTTTAGGAGCCATGGATTTAACTGAATCAGTTAAAGAAAACTGCGCCTATTTGTGCAACAAGTGCTGTGCTACCGGCACTTGCAACAGTGAATTTCTCGTTATTATTTTAGGAATCATGTATGCAAATGTTGTATTTAACCCAAAGAAACATATTTTAAAGTGAGGAAAGTGAGTTAGGTCGTGTGTGAACCGAGGATTTACCGAAATCATGTTAAAAATGACAGGCCGATTTGTCACGTAAACGTCAGTGGGCGTATTTTGAATTGCGTACTTTTTTGTAATAATAACATACAATAAAACTCAAAGATATACTGAATGATGATATTAAACATTATTTATTACACAATTACATTGATAAACATCCATTAATCACGATTTATTCCATTTTACCTATGCCGATTACTAGCTGTCACTTGTATTTTATCTGCCATACTACAATATCAAATCATGCCAGGAATTGTCTCTAGTGCTGCTCTTAGGTCAAGTATAATGAGTTAATGCAAAATAGCACTTCTTTAGGGCCAAGTTTAATGACCACAATGTCAGAATTAACTTCGTTTTATACAGTTAACCAAATGGGCATGTGGCAAGAATGTCCGTACTTTTGACTGGATGCGCGCGCACCCAGAGCTGTGACGTCACGACCAGGCTATTCGAAACGTACGCTATTTGCTTGTCATGTCTTGTTTGCCCGTCTATTAGTTGCGGGGCGTCCTAAATATCGCTATAACTTTTTGTTGGTACCATTGAATTTACGAAAATTGAGAACAAGGTTAAATATTGTTAAAATATTGTTATATACATTATTTGTGCCGAAACTCGTGTAAAATCTGAAAAATATAGACATTTCAGATTCTCCTATGAGTTTGGGCAAAAATTCCAATTGGCAACTCAACCAAAAAACGCAAAAATAAAATTTCATCTCTCCACATTTTGCTAATAATTTGAATTTGTGGAAATATAGGTAGGTACTACCAAGAACAGCAACAAGCTCCTCATTCAGGATTTTTCACTTAAAATTCATACTTTTTCATACTTTTTTAAAAAAAAATAGACCAAAAAACTTAGGTTACTTTTATCTACTTAGAACGATGATTTTTTTAGAACTGAAAGCTTTTGAAACATACTTTTAAAATATTTGTCAAGAAAAAGTAAATATTTTTGTTTTGTACAAAAATAGGCAAAAAAATATATTTTTGTAGGTACTTTTATTTTTTCTGTAGCTTATACGTTTTAATACGTTTTTTTTACGTTTATTGATATGTATTTATTGATATTGATATATTTATTGATTTATTGGTATTTATTTATTGATATGAGTCCATGGACTCATGCCCTTTCTTGAATACATGCAAGTTTAAAAGGCTCTTTTCTTTTTCATCAACAGGCCATAATATGACTAATTTCACTTACATATTCATAAAATATACATATTCATGTACTTCTTTGTAAAGTTTCTGCTTTGTTGAATAAATGATATTTGAACAAAATCATATGATTTAGCATTATTTTGAACAGTATTAGTATATGCAGTTCTGGGAAATGAACTTGTATTCAAGTAAGGGCATGAGTCCAGAGCAAAAAAGCCCTAAAATTTTGATGTTATAAGGTTCAAATAAATAATCTGACAAACGGGTTTAAAAGCTAATATTTTTTACTATTTAAATCAATACTTTTTTTTTAAACTACAAAGTTTTATATAGCTTTTTTCATATATCTCAGAACTACTTACCATGGACTTACCATACCCTTACTTGAATAAGTGATTCATTTGACATATTCATTTGCCCACTCATGTTTTAAGAATTTTGGAGAACTTTTGATATGTTATAAACCACAGCCGTCTGTACAGTCCCTCCTTCCCAAGGAGGTTCCCTCCTTCCTCGCTCCTCGAGGAAGGAGGGACTGTACAGACGTCTGTGTTATAAACATATTCATTTTGGATCGATTGGCTTAAAGAGTAGGTTATTATCTTTATTAGGGATGAAGATATCACATTTATTATTATTATGTCTTTATTTTGCACGAAGAATACATTACAAAAGAGGCGATATTCAGACACATGCGTCTGTTCTTCCATATAACCTGTAAGAAGAAAAAAGTTCTAGCCTATAGTTAAAATTAAAATTAAGATTTAATTTATCCTGGAACACTTCAGAAATGAAATTTTTACCACTTTTTGACCCCTTTTGACCCCTGTATCAACTTTATAATAGTGATATATAATTTTATTAACTGTACTAATCATATTAAGCTTTCATTTGATATGCTACTCGACTAGGTTGATATAATTTGAATTGATTGTTTGATCATGGTTTGATAATGACAACAATGGCTTTTTGACAAATTTGGCATTTTGGCCCACCCACCCTATTGAAATTTCGGAGAACTTTTGATATGTTATAGATAGAGAGAGGGCATTTTTAACATCAAAAAACCTTCTGTTGCAATTTGTATTGGGTTAGGCCACTTTTTGCAGCTTTTAACCGAATATTAATGACGACAACACACATTTTGTGGCACCATTCCTCGCACTCCACTTCTATCGGAGTTTCCACAACAACATTCATTATACAATATTTAAACGACATGAGATTGTCAATTACTCTCAATTTTATTGTTGCTCGACGGAATCCACGTGATCGGTGATACTGGATTTTACTGAATCTGAATTTTGCCGCTAATTTGGTACACCAATCAACGTTCGTTGTTTCGCGCTCTCTTCAGCTCAAGAGGCAGAATGCACATTATTTGGAAAGCAGCTTGTATCGAGTTTCTGAGCGTATCCCCACATCCAGCCAAAAAGAAAGATGGCTGCCAGGATGTCTGCGAGCAACAAATCGATCACTCAGATTTAATTGTGTTTATTGTTGTTTTTAACTTCATTTTATTCTCATAACTGTAGTGTGAGTGAGTAGTTTTATTTATAATGATATGCCTCTGCGTATAATGAATGTCGAAGATGCATAGTAGAATCATTTTATTAGGATTCTCCTACTGCTTGAGTGGAACAGGTGAGCACAGTAGAAATCCAGGGTAACAAAAACCAGGGATTTGTAACCTAGATTCTGTCAGACAGTTTAGGAAGTCTTCAAGAGTTTAGATTCGTTACTCAATAATATCCAGCAAATTTAATATAGTTGCTGTTTAGGCTAGTCACTCTTCTCCCTTCCCCTTCTCTTATAAGTTATAAGTTGATGAATTATCTAGGTTGGAAGATCAACAACCTGTCCAATACAAGTTAATTGTCAATTACCTATAGAAATATACAGTATTGCTTTTTATAGGAATAATTGTGTTTTTCCAGTGTTTCTAGCTCTGGGAGTTGCCGCTCTGGGTTCTGGTGAATGCACTGACCTGCATGATCGAACGATTGCTCCTGGTCTGCACTACGTTCCCGGTCCGGACTCTTGCACACTTTGCGTGTGTGAAGATGGCAACCCCAAGTGGTGCAAAGCAGTGCTGTGTTCACCACCTCAGGTACTTAACTGCCTAGTGCCAAGAACTTTGTGGACACTTTCCTACCGTTATGTTTTCAGAAATTTTAAATTACCTAAGTTCGTTCACTGTTAGAATATTTCTGTCGTTTTCATTGTTCACGTCGTTCATTGTTTGTTCACGTGAACACTGCCCTGTCAATGGCAATTTAACTTTCTTCTTTGTATTATTGAAATTGTATAAATTATGTCAAATACCTACCTACACAATTTTTAAGAGTAAAATATTACAAAAAGTCAATAAATTGATTTATTTTTATCTACAGTCGATGGTATTATACAGGCGCGTAGGAACTTTATTTTGACAGGGAGGGGGGGTCAAAATTATAGGGGATCGATGGATGTCAGGAAAAGGTAGTTCACTGCTACAAGGGGTCTGGGGGACTCACCCCCCAGTTAGCCCCGCAGGGCCTTTTTTGAATTTTTGATACAAAATAATCGAATTTTATGCTATTCTTCTCAAAGAAATGCAAAATGTGAGATATGCAATATTCTGTGGAAAAACTTGTTTTTATAGAATTCCCAATGGCCCCTCAGGGCATTTTTTTACATCTTGATAAAAAAAAAAGAATCGAATTCGACGCTTTTTTGGTATCTTTTTTAAAGAAATTTAAAATGTGTGTCCTATGCAATATTCTTGGGGATACAGGAGACAAAATAAAATGTTGTTATTTGACAAAATCCTAAATGGCCCCGCAGGGAAATACTTGAATTCTAGTGAAAGAGAATCGATTATGAATTGATTTTGGAATCGACCTTTGAAAAAGGTTGCAAGAGCAACAGCAATAAGCAATCAATAAGAAAAGTCTGTATGTGTTTTGGAACCTATGAGTTCAACGTGTAATTGAGCGATCGAAGCGAGCGTCTTTTTTGGCTCTTTTGGCACGGACCTCTGTTTTTTTGTGTGTGTGTGTTATTTTTTTTTTTTTTCTTTTACTGACGATATACAAGTCACAGTTTTTCTTTGATCAAGCTGAAATTTGCACACATGAACTGACCATTTCCGGGCGTTGCAGACCCTAATTTTTTTGAAATCCCATGATTGGTTCAAATTTTAAAAAAATTATCTTTCGATTGGTTAGTTTGATAAATTTTAAATTTTGACAAGTCATTACCACTAACATTTTACCTAATCAAACAAAGTTTCAGCCAAATCCTCCCATTGGTTAAAGTTTAAAACTATCTTTACTGTGATTTTTGACATTTAAACTAGAACCGTTTGACCGATCAACTTAAAACTTTGCATGGTCATTGGGACCAATATTATCTGTGTTTGTGACAATTTTCAGACACATCTGTGTTTAAATCCAAAAGTGTTTGACATTTTACGGACATTTTGCTTGTTGCTATGGATCACGGCAACATTGACCCCTCAGTTCCAATGTTCCAAGGTAGTTAGAATAGAAACTTTCAAACGCATAATTATGACACTTATAATCAACAGATTGATCTGATATTGTGTACACACACTACTTATATCATATGAGTGGTCCCAGGTATATTTTTGGAACAAGATCCTGTGATTTTTGAAAATTAACAAGGAACCATTCAATCATAAAGGTTCAATCGATCGACTTAAAACTTTGTATGGTTATTGGGACCAATATTTTTGGAATTTTTGAAGATTTTCATACAAGATTTCGGTTCGAGGTGTTGCGCGTATCCGTGCTCGCTCATCAACGCATTACTCAGAGCGTTTTCCTAGTTATTTAATTTGATTCATGAGAATGATCATGTTGGACAAATGAGTAAATGAGTTGTCTCATGGGATAATAGGTACCTCTGTTCAATACGTTTTACAAAACTTGAGGAAATTTTGAGAATGTAATATCATAATGGAGCAAATCTGTGCATTCTGTGCAAAACTAATCAACATTTATGAATATCTGGATGTGTTCAGGATCTCTAGCAGGGGGGGGGGGGGGGGTCCGTTCCCCCCTATCCCCCCCTATTCCTAGGCGCCTGGTATTATACATATTTTTTTGATTACCTGGAAAACGCTCAGTGTAACACGTTGATGAGCGAGCACTGGTATACGTGTCGATTCTCCAACAGGACTTCTGTACCAAACGCACAGTATCATATACATCCATATTGAATTGAAATATAATCCACTCAATCTACATAAAAGTATCTTTTTTTAAGAATATCAATCTATACACTTTGGTATAAAGCAAATCAGATCCATTTGGCAGTGGAAACATTCATTTGATACGCCATTTGTGACAGTTATTAAAACTGTCAATAAGTGCATATTATGTTCTTGACTGATTTGATTGGGCTGAAAATTTGTAAAATAAGAGATAATATTGTTCTTAATGTTCATGCAAAATATGAGTTTAATCAGATTTATAGAAGACTATTTGTTAGGTCAAACGGTCGTGTATAGCTGCAGGCAATTACAAATTAAGCATACAAATGTCAGTAAAATGTATATTACTCTTAAAGTTCATTAAAGGTTTGTCAAAATACACTTATAATGCTGGTGCCAATGACATTGCAAAATTTGGTGATGATCGGTCAACCAATTCCAGTTTTATTGGCACACAGAGTTGACAATTCTTTCATATTGCCAAGCCAAGTACCTACTACTAACTATAAATCAAGTTTCCGATGAAATTAATGGATAGATATTGCTGGAAATCAATAGGTTTCTGCATTGGATAGTAATTAAGCTTTTGTGAAAAAAATTAGCCAGATCCATTACTTCGTTTAAAATGTAACGCGAAATACACAGAGACAGATAAAAAAAAAACAGAGATTCGAGCCATAAGTTTCAAGTGGAGTCGCTCGCTCCGCTCGCTTGATTATATCAATTAACAAATTTACATGTGTATACCTAAGTATAAAATTGTTCGCTAGACTACAGTAGTATCTACACGGTCGCCATTGCGGATCATTATTCTTAATCTTACAGTGAACAAACTTTACCACACACATAACACCCATCTTCTTTCTACCTCACCTGCCTAGGTAAAGTAAACTTACCTACTTTGTCCTTACCTATCTACGAAGACTTGTGTATAAAAGGGTACAATTATAATTTAAAATATTTGAGTTTGTAGGGCTATACGAGATTGAAATTTTTCATGTCGAGCGAGATCGAGATTATTTCATAAAAGTCGAGCGAGATCAAGCGAGATATTTTACCTTCGAGATCGAGAATATTCGAGCAAGATTATACTTTTTTAAAAAGACTTTTTTTTGGTGGATGAGAAACACAATGCAAATTGTCCAGCCACACAAGAATAACATTTGATAAGTAGGTATGCAGAACTGTCTGCTTTATATATAAAACAATACAAATCAAATTTATGGACGATACAAAGAAAGTTAGCATGTGTAGTCCTGTAAAAATAAAAATAAATTGGAAATCTTGATGGCTCTTAGTTGATATGCTCGAGACTTGAAAATTCGAGATAATAATTTGAACAAACGATCGAGATCGAGATGGAGTTTCATATTCGAGATTCGAGAACTTTCAAGACTTGCACAGACCTATGAGTTTGTTTATTTTACAAAATATGAAAATGTGTCTAATTGTCTCTACGGACCTTCTCAAGTCGGGATCTTCTGAATTCACAGTCATTTCATCATAACAACTCTTTTTTGTTGCTTAGGTATCTTTTGATGTGAGCTAAATGGCTGGATATTTGCAGGACTGCAAGTCGTTCCGCGTGGGCAGTTCGTGCTGTGACTTCATCTGCTTGGACGACAAGCTGCCGAAGCACGAGCACGGACCGCACGACATCAGCACCGACCTCACGCTGAGACTGCTCGCCAGTTCCGTGACGGCGGTGCTCTGTCTCTCGCTGCTGTTCTTCCTCGTTCACAGGCTCCGGCAGCGCAAGATCAGAGGTGGGTCCAAGAAGAGCAACACTCTCAAGCTACTGACATATTTGGCTTAAATTTATACGTCTTAAAATTACCTTGCCAAATTTCTGTTTTGTGAGGACACACAGGACAGGACAAATTGATTTTTTAACCTGGCAGTGAATTTTATTTAAAATCCGTGCAAGTAAATCTTGTATTGTGCCTAGGGGTGTGCGAGCAGCCATAAATAAATTCGAGCGTGTTTCGGACGAGTTCAAATTTGCTTGAAATTCGAGCAAATTTCGAACGAGTTTAATAGTTGCTTGCTTGAAAATCGAGCATATCGAGGTAGGTTATGTTTAATCATTTTACGTACCTACCTAATTGCTTTTTTATGTAACTTACGTACAACAAACATCAAAAAGCATTTAGCCTAATGTAAAACTGGATGTTATTGCCAGATTCAATCATTCAATTAAATATTTTAATCGGAATATTCCTGGCATAGGTACTTTATTTCAAATATGTAAAATAAATAAACAATAACATTTTATCTTCCAGTTAAAGTTCCAGTTAAAGCCGGAAAGTTCCGGCTTTTCTGTTCTGCACCAAAGAACTTCAACCCTGCAGTACTTCCACTGTTTGTAGCTTCTAGTACTTGGTCCAATGAAAAAAAAAATTGTGGGGAAAAATGTTGATAATTTGAATTTTTTTGAAATTCGAGTCTCGTTTCATATTTTTAATATAATCCGACTTTAGGCCGAGATGGGTGACAAAATGACGTCATTTCCGGCTTTGATTTCCGGTACAAATAATTACGGCACAGAGTGTTTACATTATTAAAAATGACCCAAAAATTATCAAAAAAAATCTGAAAAAAAATTTACTTAGTACAAAGATGTAGCCTGAAGTCGTCTCTTGTTTTCATGTGAAAACTATTTACTGGGCAGAGATTAGAACGCGGCAAGATAACGAAAATTTGAAAATATGGAAACTATGTTGGGTCAATGATGACATTTCGTTTTAGTACTAAGATAGGTACTAGGAAAACGCTCAGTGTAACGCGTTGATGAGCGAGCACAGAACATGCAACATCCCCATAGTAACGATGCACGACACGGCACAAGACGATTTTCACTGCAATTTTTCAATATCCATAATTTGAAAAATTGCAGAGAAAAACACAATTATTTCGTGAAGTCTTACCTACATACCTTCTCCAGAAATCTCTTGTGACATCCCATACTAAACTCGTAAAATTATATTTAATACTTGACTGATTGGGCATACAATATGTAAAATTTAATATTAAGTTGGTCTTGATCACCATGAAAAATTTGAACTTAATGTGAACATTTTTATTGTTGACTAATCAGAAGACATTATTTAAACTTATACCAATTAGAGGATTTGGCCTTCGTACTGCATCCGATTTTATGCGCTAGCTCAAAAATGCTTTTATTTTACTGTACATTGTGGATAGCTTGGCTGCTCTACAGGCCTTGCCTTGGAACAGAAGCTTAAAGGAATAGTTCAGTTTACCTTCTAGCAAGTCTTAATAGATAACCACATTCAATTCTAATTCATATAAAAAAAGAAAAAAAATCCATCTCCCATGGATCATGAGCATTGCGCGATTTCCTGACCGGCTACTAGTCCGAGCTGTGACGTGCTAAGAGGGTAGCTCGCCTGCACAGGTAGATGCGTCCAGCTGTCTAGGCGGGGGAGTTCAACGGGCCGTACGGGGGGAGTATTTGTTATGATTTGATATTTCCCATTCAATAATTCAAAAATCAGTTCAATAATTGGTTTATATAAATATCTATAAATATCGTTCAATACTGTAATTGCAACGTTTCCCTGTAGTTGGCGGTAAGTTTGCCCAAGTGTTTTTACATGCGATACAAATAGTGTAACCAATACAGTCTTATTTTTACTGTCTGGAAATCATCCGTATTGATATGAACCAAAGTACACCAGTGAAGAAAATCATGAAATTGCCGAATTAAAATTCGCACAAATTATTCTCGTTTTAAATTGTGCATCTATTTCTTGTAAAGCTGGAGATATTTGTCTTTATAGGAAACTTCGCGATATACTTGTGACACCATTTAATTGTAATCTCTTCTTACAATTCGACAATTACAATTACCCTTGTCACAAGAATAACAAATAAAAGCGAGTACTTTACACACACGATCTTAAAATCCGAAGAGAAACTGATAATCGCGAATATCAGGAATAAAGCTACATAATAAGCATGTCGGTGTGCTAAGAATCTCTGAACACAAGACAAATAAATAATAATTAACAAACCTTCTGCTAACTATGAAAGATAAGAACTGAACATTTTGTACAAGTACTACGTTGACAAAAAGCAAGAGATATTTACAGATTTCTGAGAATAATTAATTTCCCCGGAATACGAGCCTGTGCAGGTAGCGAGTTGCCCTACCCCCAATGAAGTGCGGTTGACTGGTCCCCTCTTAAGACGTCACGAAAGGGTCGGTTTTCTCGCAGTAAAAGTGAGATAGAATGGTACACATGAGATTTAACATTTTTCAAAACATATGTCTATATCAGAAACTGTATGAAACACCCACCACAGAAAATTTTTAGAAACCCGAACTATTACTTTAAAGAAGGCAGAGATGACAATTTAGATACATTTTTCAAGATTATGGAATAAAATGACCTTAAAATGGCAAAACTTTTGAAAATAACGACAGATTAGATTGAAAATTGGCAAAAATACCTAAAATGTTGGTACCAATGACCACGCGAAGTTTTAAGTTGATCGGTCAATCTGTTCTACTTTAAATGTCAAAAATCACATGAAAAATGGTTTTAAATTTGAACCAATAGGAGGATTTGGCTGAAACTTTTTATGATTGGGTACAATGTTGGTTGCAATGTTTTTGCTAAATTTCAAATTGATTGAAGCAACCAATCAAAAGATAATTTTTTTAAAATTTGTACCAATCACGGGAGCCCGTTCAAAAACGATCCCAGGGACCGCATAGAGTAGGTTAGTATCAGCCTCATGCTCAAAAGAATTTTTAGATTTATCGACGCAAGTGCCCAGAGGGTCATTCCATATGAAATCAACGAAGTGATTTTTTGTGACCTCCTCCGATTTGAATAATATTTGGCACATCTGTTCCTATCATGGCAAAGATAGTCTGTGATTTATTTTATAATTTTGGGGCTCCTGGTTACAAAGTTATGGCGGGGTCAAATTTTGACCCGTCGGTGACCTTTTCGCGAGTTACTTGGGTTTTCTTGTAATTGCTCGGCTCCTATCAGAGCTACAGAGCTGGGAATGGTCTCATTGGAAAGGCAATAAAATTTCCTACATAGATAACTGTATTTCAATAACGAAATATCCTTAAGGACACTGTGGAAAGGACCTAAATCCTGATTTGGTCAAAGGTCAATAAGTCAAAAACATATTTTTTGTTTATTTTGAAACTTTGTAGGATTAATCTATATATGTGAAGGTACATCCACAAAAAGTTTTGAGATGGCGTTTTGTTTAGTTCTTGAGATATTAATTAAATTATAATGAAATTTCTTCTGCAAGTGTTCCGTTCCTCATCTCTAAAATGGATACATATAATTAGTACTATTTACTTGCTTCATTCAAATAAAAACTGATATTTTGGTCATTTGCAATTGCATCTCACCTAGTTGTACACATTAGAATCCAAGTAATCTTTTGGCTGCTTTGCTGTCATGTTCTGATAGTTTGCATGTGCGTCCGGATCTCCCTCTGAGTTGCACATTCGCTGTGGCCAATACTTGGCTTAATGGAAGCACAAGTTCATCGTCTTTAGGAGGGTAGGTGAATGACGGTGATGGTCCATGAGGGTGTAAGAATCGCAATTTCAATTCTTCTGATGGAACTATCTTCTCCAAGACAATTCAGAAAATGGTAAGCTGGAGCATTCAAGCTTCGTGTTCATCTCAGACTGCCTCACACATGACACTGCAGCCGTCTATGCTTTTCAAAAACAGCTTATTCCTCTCTTACGTGATAAAGTTCCAGAACTCACTAAAATTATGTACTTTTCCGATGGCTGCGCAGCTCAATATAAGAATAAAGAAAACTTTGCTAACATCTGCTTGCATGAATTGGACTTTGGAATACCAGCAACATGGCACTTTTTTGCTACATCGCTTGTTTGAATGGGCTAAGGCAAATTTGAGCAGCTCCATATTCCGGTTTGTGTCGAGTGAAGAGATGGAAGAGACGGGGCAACTACTCACTGAACGATTTCAAGGGCTGCTGCCAATTGCAGGTACTCGAAGCTACCATAGCTATGAACCAACATCTGCAGTGTTGTGAGTGAGAAGATATTCAAGGTCTGCTGATAGCCAGGACGTTAAGCTGATCCGAGATGGAGACACTAACACAGTCGAGACGGAAGATGAGTCAGATTTGGATTCAGATAAGTCAGAAGTAGATGAAGATGAGTCTGATGTGCAAGAAACAGAAGGAAACATCACTATTGGGGACATCGGTGATTACGTTACTGTACAATATGATGGGCACTGGTGGCTAGCGTTTGTCTTGGAGAAGATAGTTCCATCAGAAGAATTGAAATTGCGATTCTTACACCCTCATGGACCATCACCGTCATTCACCTACCCTCCTAAAGACGATGAACTTGTGCTTCCATTAAGCCAAGTATTGGCCACAGCGAATGTGCAACTCAGAGGGAGATCCGGACGCACATGCAAACTATCAGAACATGACAGCAAAGCAGCCAAAAGATTACTTGGATTCTAATGAGTACAACTAGGTGAGATGCAATTGCAAATGACCAAAATATCAGTTTTTATTTGAATGATGCAAGTAAATAGTACTAATTATATGTATCCTTTTCAGAGATGAGGAACGGAACACTTGCAGAAGAAATTTCATTATAATTTAATTAATATCTCAAGAACTAAACAAAACGCCATCTCAAAACTTTTTGTGGATGTACCTTCACATATATAGATTAATCCTACAAAGTTTCAAAATAAACAAAAAATATATTTTTGACTTATTGACCTTTGACCAAATCAGGATTTAGGTCCTTTCCACGGTGTCCTTAAGGATATTTCGTTATTGAAATACAGTTATCTATGTAGGAAATTTCATTGCCTTTCCAATGAAACCATTCCCAGCTCTGTAGCTCTGATAGGAGCCGAGCAATTACAAGAAAACCAAAGTAACTCGCGAAAAGGTCACCGACGGGTCAAAATTTGACCCCGCCATAACTTTGTAACCAAGAGCCCCAAAATTATAAAAAAAATCATGATTGCTACTGTCTATGGTATGATTGAATGTGCCAAATCTCATGGAAATCGCAGAAAGTCAGAAACAAAAATGTTTTTATTTTGGTTGGTTTCTTTTGGAATGACCCCAGAGTCTACTGGATGCCGTCCATAAGATTACTAGCACACGGTCTTGTGGTGTTGAGGACTGACACCCGCAAATTTCTACTTGCGGACGCAACTTCTTTTGAGCATGAGGCTGTATGTGTACAAAATTTCAGATCGATTGCTTGAGCGGTTTGACCTGGGCTGTGACCACAAAAAAAACAACATACAAACAAACACACAGAGAAAGTGCCATAAGAGTACAGTGGTGACGCTCGCTACGCTCGCTCAATTATGCACGTAGGACACTGTAATTTACATTTTTAAATGTATTTGAGATTACAACTGACTACCAAAGACTATTAATACATAAATTGGTCATTTAAACTCTTTAAAACTCATTTTAGTTATTACCAAAGATGTTACCCAACCGCTGGCGCCATCCCACGGACATTTTGGTTACTAAGAAAAATGTTACCCATCTCGGCCCAACGAAGATGCCTTTTTAATAACTTGCTCGAAATTCAAACTCGAGTCAAACACAGCAAATTTTGAGACTCGCCCAGCCCTAACTGTGCCTATTTTTGCGTCTTTATTCTGCACTTTGGACACTTTCTCTGTTTTTTTTGTGTTTGGACCGACGGCACAGGCCACAATTTTTTCCGATCGAGCTGAAATTTTGCCCACATACTAATATCATAACTTAATCATGTATAGTTTTTGAGAGCTTCCCTCCGATTGGTTCAAAAATTAAAATATCTCCCGACTGGTCGAAAATCAAAATGTTCCGATTAAGTTCAAGTTTTGCATGGTCATTAAGACTACCATTTTCTCTTATTTTACAAGTTTTCAGCCCAATCGGTAGATAATGTACTAAACTTCTTGACATTTAAATACCTACCTAGAATGTCAGAAGAGATTTTATCGACATTTAATTTCCAGTGCAACTTGAATCTGATTTTCTTTATGGATTCAGAGTGTTTAGATGGCTATTCTCAGTTTCAATTAGTAATGGGATTTTTTGAAATTTTTTTTTTTTGAAATTTTCATGAAAATTTTCATTAAATTTTTCAAGGCTTGAAATTTGCACAAATTACTTGTACGCCTATGTAGGTCACATTTAAAAAAAAAAATAACATGCAAATTTCCATGTGAAAATTGTGATTTTCTTTTTCAAGTGTTATAAATACAATTAGTAAAAATTATATGTGTAACGTTTATCGTTGGTTGCCATTAACAATACTTGCATTGTGCTGATTTGTCATTAATATGCAAGGTGTTAATGTTATGTTTTAAAATATTTCTAAGTTTCTTCCCTGCCATGCATGGGTATCCGCTGGATTTGGGGATAAGCTTAGAAAAACAATTTTCCACGGTTTAAGGGGTGTGGGGCTGCCCCGCAGGGCTTATTTGGTTTTTGGATACTTCGAAATCAATTTTGAGACGTAATGAGCTGTACTTTGTTAAAATACTCAATAATTTTTTAAAATTTGACACAATTTGTTAAAACCCGCAGGGCATTTTTTTTTTACAATTTGAAATGATATTTTAAATTTTTTTGCTTACAAAATGAAACTGTACCCCCAAATAATAAACGGTACTCGAAAGAAAATGAATTGACCGATTAAGGTTTGATGGCATCATCCCATGAAGTCAGTTCTAACGCATTGTCTACCTCTTTTAGGTGAGCTCTGATTTCATTGATAATAACAAGGATTGATTTTCAAGGAACCGGCCCAGCAGCCAATACGTTTTGAACCAAGTACCGTTTATTATTTCGGGGAGTGTACTTATTTAACAACACCAAAAGTTTATGTTTAAATCCTGACATACAGGGGCCCTCCAGCCCCCCCCCCCCCCCCCCTCATGGATGCCCATGATGGCAAAATAAAATGGAGACCAGTGAAAAAAGATGTACCTATAATAGTGCGAAGCTAG
This sequence comes from Leuctra nigra, assembly GCA_934045905.1. Lineage (NCBI taxonomy): Eukaryota > Metazoa > Arthropoda > Insecta > Plecoptera > Leuctridae > Leuctra > Leuctra nigra. The sequence goes on along the minus strand of OW203764.1, from coordinate 40,735,164 downwards.
CACCTACACCTGCACAAGAATAAACTGAAAATAAGTTAAAAGTGCTACTTACAGTCCTACCAACTGCTGTCGAAAAGTTAAAAAAAATTAATTCGGTTAATAAATTGAAAATTTTCATGTCCCATCACTAGTTTTAATGAAGATCAGGTAATTTTATTTTTGAAAAACCGGCTCCGACTTTTTTTTTTGGTAGTAGGTATACTTCAGTAGGTACCTACCTACCTACTTTTTTCAGTTTTTTTAGGTAGTAGTTAAAAGGACCTAGTATTTATTATATAGGTACCTACTAAATAATAATTTTCTAATACCTATCAAAAACTCCACTACTAGATAATTTTAAATTTTTAGGGGTGCGTGCCATCTCCAGTCGTTCGTAGGAAGAACAATTTTCATACGCCTGCCCAAAAATATTGACTATTGCCAGCGAGTACCCACTAACCGCTTAATGCTTGTCTACAGGTCGACAGAACCGCCAGCTGAGCGAAGATGAACGAAGCATCGGGTACTTGGCCGGCAGTTTAGCGTATCTTCCCGAGGGGATGGGCTACGGCAACCAGGACCGTCACCCGTACGACGAGCCACCTTCACACTGCCTGTGGAAGCCCCCGGGGAACTACTTCCCCCGCGGAGAGGCCCCGCCCCCGTACGAGGAGGCTGTGGCGGCGGCTAGAGCAGAGGCGGCACTTGCCGCTGCTCTAGCGGCCAGCAGCAACCACGGCCATCGCACCATCCCAATGAACATGTTTAGATTAGAGCCAGCCGAGGTAAGTTGAACTAGCAGCCATAGCGATAGAACGCTTATCGGTGGTTTTAAGAAATGGCCAAGTTGGCCAGCTAGCTTCAAAGTCCGAGGCCCTAGCAAATGATGACCCTAGCCGACCCATTCCTTGGAATCAGGCGAAAGATTATTATTATGTAACCCTTTTTTAGCCACCATAATTTTAATTTGTACATTTACAAATGTTTTCAGAGTTTGAAATATCATAGTTTTTATGATTTGACCTACATTCAATCTTATTGTCAAGAGTCAAGACAGTTGGGCATTATTAGGTATAAAACTCAAAACATATTTTATTTTAGAATCAATCTTTAGAATAGGCACCTTCACAGTTAGAGAAATATCGTAAAAAACAGTTAGAGAAATATCGTAAAAAATAGCTTTGTCAAAGTTGGTCTTCCCCAAAGCCCGAGACTCGTTATTTCAGATAAATCAAATCATCCCCATACTTCCATATGTGATGCCATCATCAGAACGGAAATTGTTTTTGCCAAGAGCATGTGACCTTAAATATTCACGTTTGGCGTTGTAGGAAGATAAGTTTGAGCTGTGCCAATTGACTGTGCCCAATGTCTGGTTGGGTAGTTAGTTTGTTGATAGAGCTTTTGCCCAGCAAGAACGAGATCCTGGGTTTGGCCAAATATCTATCGCTTCGCACATCCCTCCCTTTCACCCTGACATCACTGGAAGTTTCATATCCTATCAAACCCAGTGTCTCGATTGTCCTGTACCAAGTGTCATGATATCGCTGCAGACGGAGCCACCTCTTCCTCGGCCCGCATCCGCAGCCATCCGGTCCGATGCGTTCTACGAGGACGTGCTGCTGCCCGCCTCGCCCCCGCTGGTGCCGCCGCCGCCAGTGTTCACCGTGAGCTCGGAGCGGCTCAACGACCTGAGCAAGAGCGAGGACGCCGACGACTACCGCTCTGAGTGCGAGAACTGCAAGAGCGCCCACGGCTCCAGCTACTACGTGGACCGGGGCGAGGGGCCGGCAGGGGGGCAGGAGGAGACCATGACGCTGCATCGGAGGCCCGAGTACGACGCGGCAGACGAGGCGGCGTATTACCGCGCTTCACTCACGCTTCCAGTCAACACGCGACGCAACAGGTTAGCCAATAATCTTTATTGTTATGGCAGTTAGTGTTGTAAATTTCTCGAGAATTTTTTTTTGGAGAAATTTCTCCATTTTCGGAGAATTTTTATTCTACCAAATATCAAGACAAATTTCTTTGATAGAGAATTTTCTGGAGCTTTTTTTTAATGAAATATCAAGAGACATTTCTCTGATGGAGAATTTGTCTATACTAAGTGAAGTTCTCTTTCCATTGGCTGTTGTAATGGAAGGCGGCAAATATTTAAAAAGTATGTTTCAATCAATCATGAACAGTATAGGTACAATCATCTATATAACATAGGTAGGTAACTTATAAGTTACATAACTGGTTAATATCATTCAGGTTACTTCTTTGATAATTTATTTCATATTCCTTTGCATAAATGTAAGTTTGAAAAAAAATTCTCCGGAGAATTTTGTTCGGAGAATTTCTCGGAGAAAATTCTCCTTCTCGAGAAATTTCTCCGGAGAAATTTCTCCACTCACAACACTAATGGCAGAACATATAATAAAGGTCTCTTTTTGTTGCCTACCTCTGTTAACTTATTATTACCGATCAAGTTTACTTTGTATGGGTACCTGCCTACTTAATTAGAAGATGGAGATGTTCATGTTAATCATTTGGTAAAAATTCGTTAGAAATGTATTGACATGTCTTAAGCAATTTGCTTAAATATTTTAACTCAAAAATCAATTTTAAACAAATATGATTTGAGTACTACTTTGGTAGGTACCTACAAAACAAAATGAGGAAAGTTGTATTTTAAGTTTTTACCATTTGCAGCTATAAATTAAATTTTTTTCTTATTGTACTTTTTTCCTTTTTCTAGAAATTTCACAAATTTTAATTTTAATTTTAATTTAAATCAATAACAAGTGATACCTACCTACCTACTAGTTTTTCTAAATCATGACTGTTCCATACTGACACTGTGATCGTGTGTTGCTCGCAGATGTTTGCCGCTGCACGGCACCGCTGCGTCTGCGCTTCACGGCGCGCGAGAGAACTGGTTCAGCAGCATGCCGGCCTCGTCCACTTCCTCATCCGACGAGGAGTGACTCGTCCGCACGTAACCGTTTCATTCCGTTGCCATCAGCACGTGGACACTACGTGATTTGTGTGCGGATGCATTTCACCGTCTTCAGGAGTGACGTTGACTGAATCTAAACCTTTACGAAGGTTACTTTACTATTCGACTCTTACATGGAACCAAAGAACTTGCTTGTCGCGAGACATTGGCTGGATTGGTGATCAAGTAGTTGGATTATTCTAACTCCAGTGCGATGATATGCAAAATATTGGGCCAGTAGTTTAGTTGTGACTTGTGGTGGGAATGTGATTGTGAACTATGCCAGAGATGAATCGTTCTAGTGTTTGAATCCCAAATTGAAATTCTTTCTGTTTCCGTATAGTACTGTTCTGTTATTTTTATTGTAGTGCTTATTGTTATGTTGATCAGCCTGATGTTAGTACTGTCCGTATAGTACTGTTCTGTTATTTTCATTAGTAGTGCTTATTGTATTGTTGATCAGCCTGATGTTGGGCCGAATAACCTATTTGAAACATCAGTCATAACCAATAAAAATAAATTACCTAACTATATGAAACAGAATGAATTTAAATATCTGAAACACAAACTTACTTCATTGATGAGCTAGAAAAAGCTTTTGGAAATAACAAAATTATTACAATTCTAAGTATTTTTTGTTAGTTTTGTTCTTGTTTGTAAGTTTGTTTTAAATAATTTATACATTTCTATTTTATTTTGCTATTTTAAACTGAAAATGAATACTGCATATCTGGCTAACTCCACACATGCCACCAAATGCTGTCATTTGGTTCGTGTTTCCAAATCACACTATTTGAAGGGCAACCCTCACAAACTGGTCTGGATCTAGTTCACCAACAATTCTACATGTCATCAACATCAATATCTTCTCTCGTCTATATTTCCAGTGCTTCATTATTCTGCCGGCTAGTTGTGTTGCGTTTGACAAGGTTCGCACTACAAGTTGAACATGTAGAACTGTGTGTAGGTGAACTTCGAGTCTCATTTTTGCAGTAATTTTAAAAATATCTGTGCGTAAATATGATCCAGAGCGTGATTTTGTTATTAAACAGTGTATCATAAAATCGTGAAATTTTATAATGGACGGATTAGTTAGACGTCATCGAGACTGACTGAACATGTACATGGTAAGTGAATGTTGCTTCAACGCCGTTCACACTGTCAAGCCTACAGGTGAGTCCATGGAAAATTCGCCTCTAAAACCGGCAGACGTTTCAGTTGAATTGAAGTGAAAACGATAAGGGACGGATAGTCAAACGATCATGATCAAGTCATTCACTCGACACTCACTGCAGGCTTCACACTGCACACTGCGTTTTAGTAATACGTATGAATAATTCTAAAATATGTTGAACTGGTTTTAGGCATCATTTCCATCTGTTCGTAGTAACTAACTACTGAGTAGTCTATTACTCCGACTTGTAAATATCTTAATTCTCGTCAGCTCAATGATCAGTCAGGTGTCTGCACAGCAGTTTATGTAACTTGAAATCGAAACTAGGTCCTCAACTTGTTACTCCTCTTGTTTGGAGTGGTGCCATCTTCAAGCATGTGCTTTATTACCTTCTCCTGCCCTTGGATTGAAGAATGAAGCGTTGTCCCAACTTCTGTCGAAACACACCTATGCTTAGAAACCTGCCAATAGCCAACTCGCTCTATAATTTTTTCCTTTAGTAAAAAACAAGACCACAAATATTTAAATAATCAATAGAAACATTTTTTACTTTCGTAGTCCTATATTTTCATTGCTAACTCTCACATTGAAATATCAACTAACCTGTTTGCGGGAAAAACAGAGTGAGTCCTTAATAAAGGTTATAATGACTATTCATCCCAGAATAATTGATTGTCTACATCCTAGAGATGTACTTATACTCCCAATATGTCAAGGTTTTAAATTCTACAAGAGATAGTTCTCTATTCCAAAAGAAAACCAAACAAAAGAAACTTCTTTATTGACCATTTGCCTTTGTGTTTCTTTTCTTTAACTAGTCGGAAGTTAATATTTTAGATGACCTCCTATAGTCACCTGCCTTTGAACATATTCTTCTTATAATATGAACAGAAAAAAAGAAAAAAAGAATTGTTCATACTTGTTCTTCTTATTCCTCGAAAAATGCACCCGTTAAAGGGAGATGGGTGAGCAAAGCAAGTGCTTGAAGTATGTGGTGGTTATGTAAAAGTTACATGATTTCTGTGCTGGGTCAAATCTTTAGTCATTTCTATTGATCGTTGGCCTGGAAGAAAAATAACTTAATGGTGCAAATTTTTAACACTGCCACCTTGCCGTCAATGATAGAGATTTACCAGTAGTACATAGTAGGTTTTATCAATTTGTGGATGTGAACTGTATGCTATCTCATAATTAACTCAACGAATTAGATTTAGGTACTCTTATTGAATCATTATTTCCGTCGGAGCGTTAAGATAAATATATTCAGGTTGCTGACACATTCTATTATGTCGGGTTGTAGGATTGGCCATTGAGAAAATTTACACTGACAGTAGCACTGAAACTGAAATTAATGGATTACTGCAGAACTTCTCAATATTTTGGCCACATGTTTGGTTGAAAATTGAACAAGGTAACGACATAGTGCGGACTCTTTTGAAAATGTCTTAATAAAGTACATGCAACATGAAAATTATAACCTTACTATTTATACCTACTTGACAGTTTAAGTTTTTGAAACAAGGCAACGTTTTCTTGTTATGAACTGTTCAACCTGGAATATGACAACCTACATGTTTCAAAATACTTTATATGTTTTTTATGGGTGTGAGCTATCAAAAGGTGATGATAATCATTGAGCTCATATGAATCCTGATTTAATACAAAATGTAAAGTGAGAAACATTAGTACTATGTTATTCAAGTCCGGAGTAAATTTTCTCTGTTGCTAACCCTACATCTATATTTCGATGTATGAAAACGGCCCTGCTATCACGAAACATAACTCTCGAATGAATGCATTACATTCCACTGCATGCTTCTGGCTGTAGATTGCAGGCACAGTTTATTATTTACCTTTGGTTCAATGTGTACAGATAGATAGCCAGATCTTAAATGCACATGAAATAAGAGAGTTTTATTTAAAATCTTAAATCTGGGTAGATAAATATTTAGTTTACCTACTACACTGTGCCATACAAATTTTACAATTACCTATTTTATCTTATGATGAGAATTAATTATATTTATTTATCAGCTATTTGACGTTTGGAAAACAATACATACTATTTCTGTCTGCATTATTATTATTAACAATTTAACAAAATGGCACAAGTTTTAAACATATAGGTAAACTAATTACCTACATCTCATCCGTAATATCCAAATCTATTTACTACTGCATCACTTGAGTTAGGGCTCTGAGTTTTTATTTTCTATTCGGCCTATAAAACTAGGCTCTTTCAACAATCATGTGTAAGTAACTATATAATTAGTATTTGCGAATTGCGATGTAGGTACCTATACATTTACATACAACTCCTGTTAATCATTGTTTACAATATCTCTTTATTGTTCATTCTTCAACCTGTTTTTAATATCGACGTATAACCAAAGATGTATTATAACTATGAAGGAAGGTGGGAAGTGCTTATTGCCCTAAATAGCAAGATGCAGTTGACATAATATTTATTTAGATTTGTTTGTGAAGAATTAAAAAAAACACCGTGGTAGGTAAACCCCTTTGATCATATTCATGGATTCGGATTCAAAATTTTAACTAGGTATGTAACTGCGTAGGTACTAGCACAGACTAGTTATAACCTTCGGCTTAACTAGTCTGTGGTACTATGGTCCGTTTCGGACCTAGAGACACTCATTGTTCTCACTTACATTGGACCTGACCCTATCGTAAAAACGTAAAAGTATCAAAACAAACCTCAGCTGTGGAATGCTTTCTGTATCAGCTCTGCCGCAGAGCCAATAGACCCTCAAATGTGTCTACATTTTCACCCACTCAAGGTCCATTTCTTTGGAACGAATTTTTACAACCCTTAGAGGGCTAAGAGTAACAAGGTTGTAAACGACATCGAACAAGGGACGGACAATAAATGGTTGAGGATACAATGAGAGCAAATGATTTTACGATACATTATAAACGAGAACAATGAGTGCCTCTAGGTCTGAGACGGACCATAGGTACTACATACCTGCTATCTACTAACTAGTAACTAGTAACTACACAACTTTGAATCTCCCCCCCCCCCCCCCTCCCTGCCAATTTAGAGCCAAGATTTAATTTTAAATCTTCAGAACATATCGATACCTACAAACAAGTGGACGCACCCTTATGGCCCACAACAAACATCAGCACCACACAACTGGAATCTTTCATAGGGCTTTGCACTACCTTTTGTTCACTCTCATAATTATAATTCAGGTATTACGTATCGTGGTTCAACGAAATATTTACCTACGTATCGGTAGGAAAGTATTTTTGATTCTAGGTACAATTATGTATACCTATCTACTTTTTAAGGTCTGAAGCAACAAGTGATGAAAAGATATTTCCAGAATTACTACCTCTTGTTGATATTTTGATGCTTGCATATAAATAGCGTATTCACCGAGCGATAATAACATTACTCTCATAGAGAATTTCTCAAAACTTTCTATTTATTTCACAGTTAGGGAAAATTTTTTCGTTGATGTTTAAACAGATCTTGTTGTATCTATTAGAAGATTTTGTAACTTAATTTTACTGTGCAAAACCACCTACAATTATTTTTAGTCCATGACTTCACTTGTGTGATATGAATCTACATTCTTGGAATACATCATTGGCTACATCAAAAACGTATGCTGTAAAATAGTTTTTAGTGATTAATGATTTGAGATAGTTGACTATCGAGATGTGTTAACTGTCAACACAGTTGCATTTGAGTTTGTGATATGTATATTATTATGATTATTATTATTATTATGGTTATTGATGATTGAGGAAACTTGTGACCAGGGGCTCATTCTAGATTCTGATGGAATTCGATTTCATTCAATGTTAATCCTTATGGCCGTAACCGGATTCCATCAGAGTGGAATTGGGAAAACGTTCTAGAATAGACTCGCAGGCTGCGAGAATTGAATTGCAGTTAAGTTCGTAATGGGGTTAAAAATTAACCAATGAGAAACGAGTGCAGTCGACCGCTATCATACTTAATTGAATGTAAAATGCTTCCACACCTCTAGGTCACTTATTTCGCTTTTGCTTAACTCCATTTCAATTATTTAAATATACATTATCTTCATGTAACATCAATTGAAAGAAAATTGAAAAAGAAGGCAATGACATTTCATTAATCAAATTAAACAGCTGAGCAAAGACAATGACATTTCATAACAGCTGATCAGTTCAGCAAGATCGACGTCATGATTGTGAGTGACGTTTTACCACCCTTACTCCTTGGCTGAAAAATAACTCCATATACGAACTTAACTGCAATTCAATTCTCGCCTCCAGGCTCCAGCTGATCATTTTCAGTCAATTATATGTAGGTAGTATATGTACTGTGTCAGTATTAATTGGGTTGTCTTATGGCAAGAGGTATGATGGTAAACTGTTTATTTGCCCAATATTATGTTTAAGTTGCGACATAAGAACCTGAACTAACAATGCCATCTTTTGCAAATTATACATGTACAAAATTAAAGAATCCTTTTGCCATAATGAGAGATCTCTTTTGAAAGGCCTACAATTAACCAATGAATATAATATGAATAGTTATAATATAGTTCATAATTATATATGAATGGTATAATTATTATTATGATTATTATGTCTTTTGCCATGAGACCACTGAATTAAATGTCAATCTCTTCATTCAAGGAAATGCGAGGATGGTTTTTCTGTTTGTGGAGAATGTTTTCCAGTTACCAGCGGTCTTTTAAGTTGGCAGACCTGTTACAATTGCATACATACCATTTTATGTACAATTATTGATGTATGATATTAAGATTAATAATAAATTGGTTAAAATATGAGCTTAGTGCACATCCTTATTTCCAAGAGATCCAGGAGTATTTATTAAAACACGGGACACACTACGTATCAACTTTTGTAATCATGAGTGAATTACCAAGGGTGCGGTTCACAATAGGAGCTGGTTGGGCATTGACGTCACCATAGGATTTACGGGTTAAATCAAACTTGCCGCGTCAACAAACGAGCTGAAACCGTGCCCATAATGCCCAAGCTCAAGAGGTTAGACGATCTGATCCAACATGGATGCCTGTATTTCCATTCATTCGACTAAATTCGACTCAAGGTCACGCTCAGGTGCTTACGTCACAATGTTAAAAGGATAGGGAAACTGGGCGACCTGATTCAAAAAGGGTATGCACCCTAAGTAATAGCTGTGAGGTCAGTAAGCAGTATAAGGTCAAGTGACAGCTGTCAGCCAATGAGGTGGCATTCTTTCTTCACTCTGCTCTCTGATTTCACTTGACAGTGTGTCCCGTGTATAAGCGAAGAAGATACGGACAAGCAGTGTTATGAAAATGATTGTGAACCTGTTTATTTGCTGGAAAGTTACATTATTACTGCTAAAAATGGTTGAGCAATCGAAGTGAGCGTCTCGATTCGCGCTCTTGCGGCCAAACCTCTTTTTTTCTGTCATTGTCGCAGTGCCGCTATTCTTGTTGAACCGTTTCTTCAATCGAGCTGAAATTTTGCACACATGTAAAGCAGGGTCCACATAGACTATTTTTGCGTTTTTTTTTCTTATGACAAATCACAAGTCCAGAACCGCTCATGGCAGACTTGTGATTGGTTAATAGAAAAACGGTCTATGTGGACCTGGCTTAAGGACAAACGCGGTGGTTTGCAGTGCAGACCCAAATTCTGTCTAAAGCTGGGTTCCCATACTTCGCATCGAATTCGCTTTCGCAAAATGGCTACCTTTTAACAAAGGAAATCGTCCATGTTTACATTCGCATGTTCACTTGTTTCGGTTTCGGTTCGGTTCGTCAAAGTTAAAATTGGCTCAACTTGAACGAAACCGAAACACGGGAACATGCGAATGTAAACATGGACGATTTCCTTTGTTAAAAGGTAGCCATTTTGCAAAAGCGAAGCGAACCGGAAGCGAATTCAATGCGAAGTATGGGAACCCAGCTTAAATCCATTATTGGTTCAACCTTGGTTCAACTTTTAAAAAAATTATCTTCTGATTGGTTGATTTGATAAATTTGAAATTATGCGAGGTCAGGAGTAGACCAACATTTTATCAAATAGGTATTACAAAGTTTCAGCCAAATCCTACGATTTGTTAAAATTTAAATAATATCTTGCCATTGATTGAATATTAAATTAATCCAATTGAGTTAAAATTTTTCATGGTGATCAAGACCAACATTATCTTATATACACATTGTCAGTCCAATCAGTCAAGTATATTTATTTGCCAATTTAAAAGAAGTGATTTATTTAAAAATTCCAAATCACGGCACATGAATATACTTTTCAGTTAACCAGGGTGTATGGAAATTGAAAGTTCAAAGAACATCGAGAATAATATAGTTAGTTTGATAAAATTATGTTAAGCAACTTCACTCTAGCATTGCTCCTTCGTCTCACCATGACAAAGGCTAGAGTGAAGTCTAGCATTATCAGCGCATATCTGGTGTTTTATTTTTGTTTAGTGTTCGTTTATTTTTGTTTATTTTTGTTTAGTTTTATAATTGTATTTAATTTTTTTTGTATTTTATTTTTTGCAACATAATCTTCACCATGCAATCATCATATTTTGATTGATATGGATTATTATATTTTATTGAGCGAGCGAAGCGAGCGTCTCCTTTTGGCTCATTTGGCACGGACATTTGTTTTATTTTTTTTCTGCTAGGTGAGGCTATGCAGGTCACAGTTTTTCTTCGATCGAGCTGAAATTTTGCACACGTGTACGGACCATTTCTGGTCGTTGCAGGCCCTATTTTTTTGAAATCCACTGATTGGTTCAAATTTAAAAAAAATTATCTTTCGATTGGTTAGTTTGATCAATTTGAAATTTTGACAAGTCATTACCACTAATATTTTACCCAATCATACAAAGTTTCAGTCAAATCCTCCCATTGGTTAAAATTTAAAACCATCTTTACTGTGATTTTTGAAATTTAAACTAGAACCGTTTGACCGATCAACTTAAAACTTTGCATGGTCATTGGGACCAAAATTATCTATGTTTTTGACAATTTTCAGACACATCTGTGTTTAAATCCAAAAGTTATTGACATTTTACGGACATTTTGCTTGTTGCTATGGATCACGGCAACATTGACGCCTCGGTTCCAATGTTCCAATGTAGTTAGAACAGAAACTTTCAAACGCACAATTATGACACTAATTGAGCGAGCGAAGCAAGCGTCTCCTTTTGGCACGGACCTCTGTGTTTTTTGTTTTTTTTTTACTTTTGTCTGTTAATATACGATACACAGGTCAGAGTTTTTTCTTCGATCGAGTTGAAATTTTGCACACATGTGGAGACAACCTTTTCTGTTTGCAGACCCCAAATTTTTTTGAAATCCATTCATTGGCTAAAATTTAAATAAACATCTCCTGATGATAGGTTGAAAAATGAAACTGGTCTTCGATAAATCTGATCAAACTCATATTTTGGCTATACAGGTCAGAGTTTTTCTTTCATCGAGCTGAAATTTTGCACACATGTAAAACAAACCTTCTCTGTTTGCATACCATAATTTTTTTTGAAATCCATTCATTGGTTAAAATTTAAATATATATCTCCTGATAGGCTGAAAAATGAAAACGGTCTTCGATAATTCTGATCAAACTCATATTTTGCATGATCATTAAGACCAATATTATCCCTTATTTTACAAAATTTCATCCCAATCAGTTAAGAACGTATGAACGTATTGACATTTGTAATATCTGTCAGTAATGAAGTATCGAAATAAATGTTTTCCAGTGCCAATTGTATTGATTCTGATTTGCTTTATGAACCAGGTGCTTAGATGCTATTTTAAAGTTTCGATGAAAGCATATACTTTTAAGTTGATATCATAATCAATTCAATATGGATGTATGTTTTCTGTGTGTTGTGTACGCATTTCCGGTTCGAGAATTTGCACGTACCCGTGCTCGCTCATCAACGCGTTACACTGAGCGTTTTCCTAGTAATCAACAGATTGATCTGATATTGTGTAAACATACTTATATCATATCCCTGCTTGAAAAATCTCGACTAGTTTCTGGAGTAAGTCCAGACACCAGAACTAGTCAGACAAGACCAGAAATGGTGTCCAGACATACTCCAGAAATTGGAACAGACAAAATCAGAATCAGACAATAACAGACAATACCAGACAATTACAGAACACATTTCACTTTCTTTTATCAGAGTTGTCCAGACATATCAGACATAACCAGACGAAAGTGAATTGGAACTTACAAGAAACTATCAGACTTTACCAGACAAATGTCTTGGAACTGACAAGAATTTATCAGAAATAATAAGATATTACCAGACCGTGAATATACCAGCCATAACCAGAAGTAATCAGACATTACTAGACCGAATACACCAGACATAACCAGAAGTTCTCAGACATTACCAGACTATACCAGACATATCCAGAAGTTATCAGACATTACCTGACTGACTATACCAGAAATATCCAGACCTAATCAGACATTACCAGGCCGACTATACCAGACCTATCCAGAAGTTTTCAGACATTACCAGAATATACCAGACATATCCAGAAGTAATCAGACCTTACCAGACTAAACCAGACATATCCAGAAGTATTCAGACATTACCAGACCGATATACCAGACATATCCAGAAGTAATCAGACCTTACCGGACTATACCAGACATATCCAGAAGTTATCAGACATTACCAGACTATACCAGACATATCCAGAAGTAGTCAGACATTACCGGACTATACCAGACATATCCAGAAGTTATCAGACATCACCAGACATATCCAGAAGTAATCAGATATCACCAGACTATACCAGACATATCCAGAAGTTGTCAGACATTACCAGACCGATATACCAGACATATCCAGAAGTTATCAGACATCACCAGACTATACCAGACATATCCAGAAGTTATCGGACATTACCAGACTGTACCAGACATATCTAGAAGTTATCAGACATCACCAGACTATACCAGAAGTTATCAGACATCACCAGACTATACCAGACATATCCAGAAGTTATCAGACATTTCCAGACTACACCAGACATATCCAGAAGTTATCAGACATTACCAGACCGATATACCAGACATATCCAGAAGTTATCAGACATCACCAGACTATACCAGACATATCCAGAAGTTATCAGACATTACCAGACACATCCAGAAGTTATCAGACATTACCAGACACATCCAGAAGTTATCAGACATCACCAGACTATACCAGACATATCCAGAAGTTATCAGACATTATCAGACATATCCAGAAGTATACAGACATTACCGGACTGACTACCAGAAATATCCAGACCTATTGACATGACCAGACCGACTATACCAGCCATATTTAGAAGTTATCAGACATTACCAGACTATACCAGAAATATCCAGAAGTAATCAGACATTACCAGACTGATTATGCCAGATATATACAGACCTAATCAGAAATTGCCAGACCGACTATACCAGACATATCCAGAAATTATCAGACATTACCAGACTGATTATGCCAGATATATCCAGACCTAATCAGACATTACCGGAGTTGGACCGACTATACCAGACCAAGGTGTCTATAGAAGTTGGTATACCAGACCTTACCAGACATATCCAGAAGCTCCAGAAGTTATCAGACATTACCAGACCGATTATACCTAAAACCAGATATCCAGATGTGTTCCACTAGGATGATACCATTACAAATGTAAGATTGATGAATGTTGAAAAACAGTATCGAACAAAATACGAGTATGTAAAGATTCAGAACAATAAAAGGTCTTAAAAGTTCCATAATTCCGAAGCATTTCTAGGTGTTATTTCGTAATGCATTCAACAGCCCATAGATTTGAATTCATCAAGAATTTAGAAGAGCATGTGTGTGGCCAGAATTAATATCACACTTTTAGTGTAAATTTATTTTATCATTAGATATTTCGCACAGGTGCCTACTTACTTGCATATTATATAATTATCATGTAGAATGTCAATATCACAATAATATAAATGCAATGGGTATGTAAATCATTTTTGTATATAATTGAATCTATTTTCAAAATATTTTTATATCAAATGATTATAAATATGCCCATACATATTATACAAGATCTGCACAAGGGATAAGTTTCCACACAAAATCTCAATGAAATCTTTAAAAAAAAATTAGAATGGAAACTCGTTTTCCTAGACTGTATGTACTTACGCTTAATATTTTGCTTAATTACATGCATTACATCAACATTGGAGACAATATATTGGTTAAAAGAGCCAGTGCACAGCATGTGCACAGTAAGGTGCAATGCCAATCACTGTCATTAGCTCCGAGCTCTGACTTATGGCATGATATCATAATATTGGAGAATATTTGGTACCATTGGCCCCTTGAATCAGACCCAGTCGTTGACCACCTATTTCAATCTTAGTAAAACAATCTTCCGTATGCATTCTCATGCAGGGTTCACTAGGTCCTGTTCTATAAGCGCATGAGATCAAGGAAATTTGTTCGGAAATGAACACAATTGGCTTTAACGAAAGTATTGAACCATTAATTTAACATTAAAGAAATTATTGGTTTTAATTACTTTCTAATAAAGGTGAAAGTCTTTATGTGAATAATCGTTGTGTCGGGGTGGAGGGGAATGGCACCAGGAGAGTATTTTGACAGCATTCAAGCTATTCAACATGTGGGAATTTATTAATTTATGGGTTCAACATTCTTTACAAAGTTTTAACATCTAACTTTTAATAAAAACGCTAAAAATCAAGGACAAATGGAAACGATGGTTCATTCAACAGTTGCAATAATATTTCATGTTTGTGTTGAAATATGAAACTGTTTTTATTAATCATAATGTAATAATTGTAATACACTATTAAAAATTAACTCACAACTAAATTTGGCCCTGTAAAAAATTAAATACCTATAGACAAATGGAAACAATATAATTACAAAATATAAAAATGCATTGGATGGAGCGGTTACCGATCCTGGTTTGCAGTTCTTCGCCTCTATACAATGGAATTTTGTCATCGGCTTTCAAAGAGGCTGTGGCTATATGTCCTGTAAAATGAAATGAAGAGAAAAGTAGTCACGAGATACATTAAAAATAATTTTATCTCATTACCGTCACAATAAAAAATCTTGGTACTGGGTATAGAGGGACGAGTAAGAAGGTAGTGTGCGTGCCTTTGCACACTACCTGCTGAGAAGTCTTGCCAAGATCATTGTAATATTGTCTTGATTGTATTTCTAGAAAGTTTGACTCTAATTTTTTTTTAAATGATAATATTTTACTTCTTTTGGCGAGATCTTGTATTCTTGTTTAGATTTTTTTTTTGATTTAGACCAGCGTTTCTTAAACTTTTCTACCCCGCGGACCCCCTTAAAACATAGGTAGTTTAGTTTGTTGTCGCGGACCCCCAAAACTTACCCGTAACATTTTTGGAATATTCCCCCATTCATCATATCAGATTAGAATTCTTTTCTTTATTCCCAAAGATAGTCTAACTTTGATAATAATATGAAATAATAAAAATTATTGGAATGTAGCATTATTTTTCATTTAAATATTTGTATTCTATATTAGTACGGCACGACTAATTACGGGGAAACATTTTGCGCACGAAACAATGTGGGGAGGGCCCCTTAGCGACAAGGGATAGGTCCGAAAAGACCGGGAAATTTTTGAAATTCGAAAGTGAATTTGGACTATATTTACCTATGCGATTTGGATAATAATTTTTGTCGTTTTTATTTTTGGCTTACAAAGTATTTTTTCACAATAATGAGAACATGTTTAAAAAAAATTAATGTAATTTTAGTGACGTAGAGTTAAGAATTACTTCACAATAGGAGGAAGGGGAGAAGAAGCACACACTTAAACATGTATACCTACCCTATATTTTTATTGAGTTTAAGTGTATTTTAAATTTTATATTTAAACCCAATATAAATATTCAATGCTATTTCTTGAGTCTTCGCGGACCCCCTGTGAGGCCTCCGCGGACCATAATTTAAGAATCGCTGATTCAGACAATGAAATTGTTAATATTTGACAAAATCTTGTTAAGATCTTGGAAATAGTTTCAGCAGGGAAGTCCCTTCTTGGGTACTAAAACATCATCATTGAATGTGGTAAATGTAGTAATGCCATGCCCCAAGTTTTTTTTCTGAAATAAAGAATCGTTGAATATTACATCAGTGATCTGTTTTAGATAGACTAGTACAATAAGCGTCTTTAATTACCATTCAAAACAGTGTTTCATGACGGAATTGGTTTGGTGCCATTGTTTTGTTGGATCATGTTACTTGGATTGTTCAATGAAGAATTCTGTAACATAAATTACTTATTTAAATAGACACCGTACAACATAAATCAAAATAATATACAAATACAAATTGAAATCAGTCAAAGGTATGTAATAACTGAGGATATTATCTCATTATGTTTTACGTAGCACAGTTATATCTTCAACTTACTAAACTAGGAAATAGCTCGGTGTAACGCGTTGATAAGCGAGATCTTGGCAAGAGTTTCAGCATGGCAGTCCCTTCTTGGGTATTATCACATCATGTGGTGAATGTAGTAATGCCATGTCCCAAGTTTTTCTGAAATAAAACAATCGTTACCTATGTTAATATTATTATTATTATACTCAGATATTGCCTGAGTATAATATAACATCAGTGATCTGATTTAGAAGTGTCCTTAATTACCATTAAACAGTGCATTCTTGACGGAATTGGTTTGGTGCCATTGTTTTGTTGGATCATGTTACTTGGATTGTTGAATGAAAAATTCTGTAACAGAAATTACTTATTTAAATAGACACCGTACAACATTAATCAAAATAATATGCAAATACAAATTGAAAACAGTCGAAGGTATGTAATAACTGAGGATATTATCTCATATGTTTTACCAAATACATTAATAATAGTTACCTTCATTATTAAAGTAATTGGTTATATCTTCAACTTACTAAACTAGGAAATAGCTCGGTGTAACGCGTTGATAAGCGAGATCTTGGCAAGAGTTTCAGCAGGGCAGTCCCTTCTTGAGTATTATCACATCATGTGGTGAATGTAGTAATGCCATGTCCCAAGTTTTTCTGAAATAAAACAATCGTTATGTTAATATTATTATTATTATTATTATACTCAGATATTGCCTGAATATATAACATCAGTGATATGATTTAGAAGTGTCCTTAATTACCATTAAACAGCACATTCATGACTGAATTGGTTTGGTGCCATTGTTTTGTTAGATCATGTTACTTGGATTGTTCAATGAAAAATTCTGTAACAGAAATTACTTATTTAAATAGACAGCGTACAACATTAATCAAAATAATATACAAATACAAATTGAAAACAGTCAAAGGTATGTAATAACTGAGGATATTATCTCATATGTTTTACGTAGCACAGTTATATCTTCAACTTACTAAACTAGGAAATAGCTCGGTGTAACGCGTAGATAAGCGAGATCTTGGCAAGTGTTTCAGCAGGGTATTAGCAGGGCCTTCTTGGGTATTATCACATCATCATTGAATGTGGTGAATGTAATATCTAATGACATGCCCCGAGTATTTCTGAAATAAAATAATCGTTATGTTATTATTATACTCAGATGTTGCCTGAAAATTACATCAGTGATCTGTTTTAGAAGCGTCTTTAATTACCATGCAAAACAGTGTTTCATTACGGAATTCGTTTGGTGCCGTTGTTTTGTTGGATCATGTTGTTCAATGAAGAATTCTGTAACAGAGTACCTACATACATACAACATAAATCCAAATAATATACAAATATAAATTGAAATCAGTCAAAGGTCGTAATCAGGCGCGTAGGAACTTTATTTTGAGTGGGGGGGTCAAAATTATCGGGGATCGATGGATGTTAGTAAAAAGCCTTGCTCTTCTTCAAGGGGGTCTGGGGGGCCACACCCCCCAGTTAGCCCCGCAGGGCTTTTCTAATGTTTAATTTAAAATAAATAACTGACTATTTTCAGTTATCAATGACAACTCAATTCAATCCCTTCAATAGTAAAAAACTTGAAGGAAAAATGCTAGTAAATTTAAAATGTGTGATATGCAATATTCTTGGGGAAACTTGAGACAAAATGCAATATAATCTGTAAATTTTGTTATATGATAAAATCCCCAATGGGTAATTTTTTGAATTCTAGTAAAAGAAAGAGTATAGATTATGAATCGATTTCGGAATACCTTTGAAAAAGGTTGCAATAAGCAACAGCAAAGCAAGAATAAAAATGTGTATGTGTTTTGGTATCAAATAGTTTCACGTGAATTTATTAAATGTTATGAGGGTGATCATGTTGAACATATGAGTAAATGAGTTGTCTCATTGGATAATACCTAGCTGTTCAATTAGTTAAGCAAAACTTGAGAACATTTTGAGAATTCAACGTCATAATGAAGCAAATCTGTGCATTTTTGCATCTCATAATCAACGTTTGTGAATATCTGGGAAGGTGATATCTGGGGGCCAATTCTTGAGATTCACGTTTCGAAACCGTGTACGTTCACTGTTTAAAATTTAAAAAAGTTAAATGCTAAGCAAAGTTCAAGTTTCAAGTTCAAGTTTTATATGCAAACGTAAATGGTTTCAAATCGTAAAAACTCAAGAATTGGCCTCCTGGTCTCCTGGGCAAGGGGGGTCAGGATCCAGTCAGCAGGGCATCGAACCCGATCGTTTACGGGTTCAGGTTCGGGTTCGGGTTCAGGCAAAGCTATGATACGGGTTCGGGTTCAGGTTCGGGTTCGGGTTCGGGTCCGGCTCCACACTTAGATTAATCCTACATACCTACATCTTTGTGTTCCAAACCAATACATTTTCTGGTGTACAGTTTATTAAATTTGAATTACATCAACAAACTTCATTAATTTGACTTAAATTTTATTTTTTGGTCAATGCTTTATCATTGAACGCATGTCGAACTGACGTATGGGACTCATAGTCGTACTCATGATAAAGCATTGAGGGGGTGGGTGAGGGGGGGGGGGGGACTGAATGATCAGTCTGAATTTACGCGATTTTTGGCATATGATTTGTAAAGGCGTTTTGATTTTCTAAAAACTTTTGGTAGACACAAAAACTTGTCGTATGCTGGGTTATGTATATAATTTATATATCCTCTAAAAAATTTCGAGTACCTATAGCAGAGCTGTGATGTGATGATTAATGCGAAATGAAGGCAGAATTGGTATTTCAGACATCCAGTTTGCCCCGCAGGGAGATTTTTCATTTTACTTCCTACTAAAACGAATTTGTGACCACTACAGGCCACGAGTTATATTACTTCATAGAAAAATATTTTTAGTGTAGGTTGAAGCATGGGGGAAGGGCAGGAACCCACCTCGTAAGTAAAAAATTAGACAAAGTCCCTTTATAATTCTTAAAAATATCTCGAATAATACTACTTTTCTTCTTCCCCATTTCAAAATTCAGAGCGGAGACTCAAGACAAAGCTATTCGGCTAGGTTATTTGGCGTGGAGACACAACTTATTATAATTCATGTTTTGTACCCTCACATAAAAATATATCTAAGTAGGTAGTATACTTTGAAAATGAAATATGAACTTAACATTTTTATTCAAATTATTAAATATTATAAAATGTATTTAATTTAATTTGAAAACCCATAAAAAACCCTAAATAATATGGGTTCGGGTTCAGGTTCGGGTTCACAAATATAATTTATAAGGGTTCGGGTTCGGGTTCGGGTTCAGACAAAAAATTTAATACGGGTTCGGGTTCGCAAAAAATACGTTTTTTTCGGGTTTCGGGTTCAGGTTCGGGTTCGATCCCCTGCCAGTCAGGGGTGTCCGTTCCCCCCGGTTCCCCCCCTTTAATAACTGAGAATATTATCTCAGTTACGGCTCGACAGCTGTAGTTACCTACTACTTATTTATTGGCAATGGACACTATGACGAGAAGTGTTGTGAAGTAACATGATACAAAGTAACATGTTACTACTTACTTTAAAAATGAGGTAATTGTAATTGTATTCAGTTACTTTCTTTATTGAAAATAGAAACAGTAACTTTTATCCCGTTACAATTTTGAGTAACTTTAGTGAAATGTAACGTGATGCATTTAATTCATCTCTGAATAATGTAAAATGTCCAATTCAGTAAAAATAAAAAAATAAAAAAATCAGCTCTAGAATGAGAAGGCATTACAACAAAATTCTAAAATGCCTTTGGCCTAGACATTTTTCTTGTCCTGTCAGCCCTGTTCACTATTTTCAGTTATCAATGACAACTCAATTCAATCCCTTCAATAGTAAAAAACTTGAAGGAAAAATGCTAGTAAATTTAAAGTAACTGTGAAAGTAACTGCTGTCAATATAAAAGTAGGTAACTGTAACTTAACACTGATATTTGTCGGTGTTACTTTTGAAACCCTTGTAACTGTAGCTGTCTGTAACACTGTTAGAATTTTGAGCAAGTAACTGTAACTGTAATACTGCTACATTTTAAAAGTAACCACAACTCTGGACGATAGCCCTGCCTATAGATATTCTCAATTGAATCATAATTTCATATTTAAAAAATATATACTTACTTTCTTTGTATTGTAAGTATTTTTTTCTCAAAATGAGTGCATACCTAACATGACAATTTAGGTAGTACAACTTATTCACAATGATGAATTGAGATATGTCAACAAATTAATGCACTTGAACATGCTGAACCATACAAAATATTTATGTAAATGTGAAAGAAAATTGGATCTGCCATCAAATTTTATTTTCAGATTTCGCAAATAATCTTCTACCGAAGCTTTTACCTCTAATGACATTAGAACGAACTTATGATACGTAAATTTACATTTGTCTTTATACGACTAGAATACAAAATTCACACAAATTTTAAAAAAATATTTAGAGGAGGCAGGTTCACTCATTTAACCCTTTATAGGTCACTGGTCTGGGACCCATTTTATTGAGCTGAAAATTAAAGCAATTATCAAGGTCGTCAATATGAATATAAGGCGGGGAAAAGTGGGAAGCAAATTTCCCACTGTACATTTAGGTCACAACCATGGTGGGAAGATAATGTCCCAATAACCTATAAAGGGTTAAGCCGGTTTCACATAAAGCGCGTTTCGCGTTTTTTTTATTGACCAATCAAAACCACCGAAAATTTCGCCGCACGCGTTTTATTTTTAAGCCGCCCCATCTCGATTGTAGGGAGGTTTTTTCAGTACCGCGCGTGGCGAAAATGACGTCACGACCTAGCAGCTAATCACGTGCGACTACGAAAACTATAAAATAAGACTATAATGATAATAATTACTTACCTCTGCATATTATTCCATCTAATCATACCAATTATAACACCCAAATTGTTACTAACAAGAATAATAAATTTATATCAACATTCTGTTTTCGACGGCCTCTTCTAGGCGTTATAAAAAAAGACAAAACGCGATATCGCAAAACGCGGCACGCGCTTTATGTGAAATGGGCTTTACCCAAGGGTAGTAAAATTATTTTAGATACCTTGGGCTGTATTTACCCACTTGTAGGTCATACACTTACCTACCTTCAAAGACAGAGATGTTTGTACTTCGCTGTTCCTCCATTCTTCATCGCAACACTGTATTTTCTGTTAAATACGCGTTGAATTTGATTAAATATCGAAATGCACGAATGTAGGCGATCACATTTTCCCACTTATAAAATTTCCTATTATGTGTAGGTACGGTACACTCAGCAAATGATAAAACGGTATTTGAAAGAAATGGATTGGCTGAAAAAAATGTGTTGGCATCAAAATGTTGAAGTCTGCTAACTCGTCATCTACCTATAGTAGGTGAGGATTGATAGGTGAGGGTTGATTGTCAAGGAACCTGACCAGCAGCGAATCCGTTTCTTTCAAATACCGTTTTATGTTTTTTTGGGTGTACTAACTCAATAATTACAATTTAATGCACATGCACGGTAAATCACGGTAAAATTTTCTATCAAATCATTATCTAGATACTTTTTTGAGTAACTGGCTGTAGATACTTTCACTTTCTGGTATTCATCAAGTAAAATATTAAATTTGTGACGTTCCCTCTTACCATGTTTTAAACAAATTACATGCAAAAAGGAACCAAACCCCAGGTATCATGAACTGAGATATTGAGAGAAACGCAGAGAGTTTCATAGTTTTTTAAATGTATGGACTAAATCAGTAATTTTTCTGTTGTTTGATCGGCAGAGTTTTTATATATTTTTTTGTAATTACTAAATATTTAAAATATACTGTGGTTACTTCAAAAATTAATGAAATGTAGCTTGGTTCCTTTTTTTTTATCAATGTGAAATTATTGTTGTTAATGTATAATGTAAAAAGGAACCAACCCACAAATATGTGGATTGGTTCCGTTTTGATCAATGTGAAATTATTGTTGTTACTGTATAAATTTAAATTGTGAAAAGGAACCAACACCCAAAAATTTAGATTGGTTCCGTTTTGCTTATTGTAAAATAGTATAGAAAACGCTCAATAAATATACACTACACAGCAAACGTGGGTAGGTTCTCTTTTGAAAATGTAAGTTTATAGGTCAGCAACTAAAAAATAAAAGGGGTTTAATACAAAATTAAGCAAGCATGATTTAATAATCATAAAACACCAAAAATGAAGAATCGATTGATCACCTACCATAAAAAATGTCATGCCATTTTCAATGTCAAAGCTGATTGTAATTATTAATTATCACCAGCAGATTGCACACACAAAAATCTAAAGGTTTTTAAAAGGTTTAAAAACAACCTTCAGGGAGACCCTGCGGTTTTGTTTCTGCCCATGGACGTCCGCAAGGAAAACGTATTTTCAACGGGTTAAGGGAGGGTGTGGGGAGCGCGCCCCCCCCCCCCCCCCCCCCCCCCCCCCCCACTTATTGGTTTTTCGACACTTTGAGACGATGAGGTGTATTTTGTGGAAATATTCAATATTGTATAAATTATAAATTTGACACTTGACACTTGGGGGGGGGGGGGGGGGAGAAGACATGTTCAAACCTTGCCCCTCAGGCATTTTTTGGTTTTTCGACACTTTGAAATTATTTGTTTGTGTATTTTTTGTTTACAAAATGATCACCACACAAATTGTATGTTTTCCTGACATCCAGGGGGGGGGGGGGGGGGAAGACAAGCGCCTCCCCCCCCCCTCCCCCTGTGGACGCCCATCCATGTAAGTGTCAAACATCCAAGTGCAATTTTACCGTGAAATAGGTGCCTCTCCGCCGCAGGTGGCAGGGTGACATTTTTACCAGCTATTATTGTAACTACCTACTATTTGTCAATAAAGTGTTAGGTAAATGCTCAATATTCAATGCAAGATGCTCTCTGTATGTAACAGTAATTGGGGGTTTCAAAGGAGTAGGTATAATATAATTGAAATGACTGCTCACTTACCGTTTTCCTGAGAGATCGTATAGGTATTCCAAATTGTGTTTTTTCACTGTTTAGAATCCGCGTAAAACTGTGTACATTATACTAACAAAAGAATGATGTTTTTCAAAATTATACATTAACAATTGATTAATGTATTTGAATGCATTTACTATCAGTAGTTACTGTAAAGAACAGAGCGTTGTCACATAAATCACAACTGATTAAAAAACAGCTCGAACTTCACACAGCAGTCTCCACCCGCCTGACTGGGGACTGACTGACTGAAGATTTGATGTCGATGCAAAACTAGCTCGATCTAGTTCAGCGTGAGAACAATGATGAATCATATTATTCAAAAAAACCGTTGTATCAGAGTTATGCAGATAAAGTCAGAATAGTCAAGACCTGATGTCAGACATAACCAGAAGGATTCAGAACGCACGAACATTTCCAGAACATACCAGATAATACCAGACGCTTTGAGACAATGTCTATCCAGACCAAGCCAGACAATACCAGAATGACACCAGACCATAGTTCATTCACCAGAATATCTCAGAACTTACAAGACAATTATCCAGACAAAACCAGACGATACCAGACCAGCTACCAGAATACACCAGATACAGAAAATATCAGAATATACCAGAAGAAATCAGACACAGGTCTAACCAGACTAAACCAGACAATTCCAGAACTACACCAGATCAGTTCATTCACCAGAATATCTCAGAACTTACCAGACAATTATCCAGACAAAACCAGACGATACCCAGACCAGCTACCAGAATACACCAGATCCAGAAAATATCAGAATATACCAGAAGAAATCAGACATAGGTCTAACCAGACTAAACCAGACTATTCCAGAATTACACCAGATCAGTTAGAACACCAGGTTAACTCAGAACGTACCAGACATGTCAGTCCAGCAGACTATACCAGACGAAACCAGAATACACCACATCCAGAAAATACCAGATAATACCAGACGTTTTCAGACATTGTCTATCCAGATCAATCCAGACGATACCAGAATGGAACCAGACCAGTTCTTTCACCAGAATATATCAGAAATGATCCAGTCAGTTCTACCCAGACTATACCAGACGAAACCAGAATACACCAGATCCAGAGATTTCCAGATATACCAGACGTATTCGACAATGTCCATCCAGACCAATCCAGACGATACCAGAAGGAAACCAGGCCAGTTTATTCACTAAACTATACCAGAAGTAATCAAAAGTAGTTCTATCCAGACCCAGCCATTCTGGTATCGTCTGGCTTAGAATAGAATGGAATAGAATTTTCATTATTTTGCTTGCTGGATAAACAGTGTCTGATACGTCTAGTAAATTCTGGTGAATGAACTGGTCTGGTTTCATTCTGGTATCGTCTGGCTTGGTCCGGATAGACCGTATCTGAAAACGTCTGGTAGTATAATCTGGTATATTCTGGATCTGAAATGTTCTGGTTTCGTCTGGTTTTGTCTGGATAATTGTCTGGTAAGTTCTGAGATATTCTGGTGCTGAACTATGGTCTGGTGTCATTCTGGAATGGTCTGGTTTAGTCTGGTTAGAACTCTGTCTGATTTCTTCTGGTATATTCTGATATTTTCTTGATCTGGTGTATTCTGGTAGCTGGTCTGGTATCGTCTGGTTTTATCTGGATAATTGTCTGGTAAGTTCTGAGATATTCTGGTGAATGAACTGATCTGGTGTTATTCTGGAATTGTCTGGTTTAGTCTGGTTAGAACTATGTTTGATTTCTTCTGGTATATTCTGATATTTTCTGGATCTGATGTATTCTGACAGCTGGTCTGGTATCGTCTGGTTTTGTCTGGATAATTGTCTGGAGGGTTCTGAGATTTTCTGGTGAATAAATTGATCTGGTGTCATTCTGGAATTGTCTGGTTTATCTGGTTAAAACTATGTCTGATTTCTTCTCGTATATTCTGGTGAAAGTAATTGTCTGATTCATTCTGGTTTTGTCTTGTAAGTTCTGGCAAGATTTGTTACTGGTTTGTCTGATATTTTCTGGTTATTTACTTTTTCTTGATTTGTCTGGATCTATCTTGATAACTCTGGATTCATTTTGTCTGGTATAGTCTGATATATTCTTATGTAAGGTTTTCCTGACCTTTCTGGAAAACTCTGAGTCAGTCTTACTTCTTTTGTCTGGTATAGTCTGGCTATGCCTGATTAATTCTGGTTGTCTGGAGAAATCTGGAAAACTCTGAGTTAGTCTGACTAATTTGTCTGGTTTATTCTGATTATGCCTGAATAATTCTGGCGTCTCGAGCTTCTCTGGTAAACTCTGGTAAACTCTGGAAGAGTCGGGTGAAAGTGTGTCTGGATTCTGAGATTGTCTGAAATTCACTGGGAATGTCTGGTAAATACTCCAGATTTTATCAGAAATGTCATGTTTTTTTCAAGCAGGGATATGAGTGGGTGGTCCCAGGTATATTTTTGGAACAAGATCCTGTGATTTTTAAAAATTAACAAGGAACCATTCAATCATAAAGGTTCAATCGATCAACTTAAGACGGCTCTTCAGAGTGCTAATTTAGCCTATAAATGGGTAGTGTTACCAATTTAAATTTTACAAACGCAAAAATTGAGATAATTTCGTTCCCTTTGCGGCAGAATAATATTGAAATAATGGCCCATGTTTCAGTGTTGCTATTTTGTCTTAATGGCGTTCACAACTTTATCCCCAAGTCCCCAAAACAACCCCTAAATTTAAGAAAAAAGCAATGATGTTCAGTAATATATTGTGCCTTTCACAGAGCGAATAAAAATATTTCAAGAACATACCAACAAAGCTCATTCTTTTGGGTATCTACATACAAAAAATCAGATCAATTGGATGCATAATGACGAAGAAAACTTCTGAGTAAGATTCGATTATTTTGGAGTGGAAATCTTACTTCCAGCACCTATAGTGGAAGGGGGGGATTTTGGTTCGCTTACAATCTCGAGCGCCTGTCACATT
This sequence comes from Leuctra nigra, assembly GCA_934045905.1. Classification (NCBI taxonomy): domain Eukaryota; kingdom Metazoa; phylum Arthropoda; class Insecta; order Plecoptera; family Leuctridae; genus Leuctra; species Leuctra nigra. The sequence continues at coordinate 40,708,603 of OW203764.1, read as the reverse complement.
AAATCATTCTGCGTACGTGACATTTTCTGAATGAGCGTTGTTTATCACTTTGCAACTCGGCTCGCTGCTAAATTCCAAGTATCATTGGTAATATGATCTCATCATGGACTTATATGATTTTAGTGTTGAAACCACAAAGTTTGTACGCGTTTTCAATTAAAACTAAAAAATGTAATTACTGTAGTTGTATTATACCTGATACGTTGATTTGATTTCTTAACTCCTTATGTTGTAGAGAAAACGGTTTAAAACGATTTTTCAGACGTTTTCCTAGGGGGGGGGGGGGGGGTAGGAGATTTGCAAATCAAAATAGAGAGAGTGCACAACTAAATAAGGATTTACTTTTTTATAACCTGAATTGAATTTGATGTTATTGTGAATTTACCTGTCGGAGGCAGGACGGCTACATAGGTGTCCTCTTGAGCCTTGTACAAGTGTGATTATGACAGTGAAAATGGATGAGGTAGAGCACAAACAACATAGGTAATTACAATAATCACTTTGTTCCAATAGTTCGAGTCGGGTTGTTACCATTATTACCTATACATATGGTGGGTGGGTAAGATATAGATTATAGAGTAAAAAAAAATGAATTGTCTTCCATAAATCAGATCAAACTCACATTTTGCATGGTAAATAATACCAACATTGTCTCTTATTTTACACATTTTCAGCCCAATCAGTTAAGAACGTTTGCACTTATTGACATTTTAATATCTGTCAGAAATGAAGTATCGAACGAAATGAATGTTTTCTACTTCAACTGAATCTGATTTGCTTTAGGTACACCCAACAAATCATAAAACGGTATTTGAACGAAACGGATTAGCTGCTGGTCTGGTTCCTTGACAATCAATCCTTGTTATTATCAATGAAATCAGAGCTCAACTACTAGAGGTATAATGACGAGTTAGCGTCAGCTTCATCAGATGATGCCTTCACATTTTTTCAGCCAATCAATTTCTTTCAAATACCGTTTTATCATTTGTTGAGTGTACCAGGGTGCTTAGATGCTATTTTCAAGTTTCGATGAAAAGCATACTTTTATGTTGATTGAGTGGATCATATTTCAATTCAATATGGATGTAAATGTTTTCTGTGCGTTTGGTACGGAATTCCGGTTAGAGAATTTGTACGTTCCCGTGCTCGATATTTTTTTATTTTGTATTTTATTTTACATTATTATCCCGTAGACTAGTACATACTACCATTATGGGTACCGTCACTGAGCGTTTTCCTAGTTATTATTGTTCAGCGAGCGACTCAGGCGCGTCAAAAAGGATCGACACACTCAAGAAATTATAACGCTCTGTATTACCTGAAAATAAATACCATTAGAAAAACTTTTTCACAAACATCCAATTTTTCCATATGGCGATAATCGATAGTAAGAGAAATTAAGAAGTAATTTGAAGAATTTCTATGAAAACATCGACCAAAATGTGTGTTTAAATCGCGTTTAAAATGCACTAAATTATGCAGTGAAATTCAAAAATTTCCAGGGCCTGGGAGGCCTACCCGCGAGATGCTCTGGTGCCCTCCCCTTGACATAATCAGATGCTATTTGACACGTTACTACACAAATCCACAGGCGACGCAGCAGGATTGACAATAATTGAAAAAGTGTCATCAAATATTTAAACATTTACACAAAAAGATGCATTTATATAAAAATTTTTACGGTACAGGCAATAAAGAAAGAAAGGGGGTCCCAAAAAATATCTAACAGGGGGGGGGGGGACCGAAGTTACGCCACTATCCATATTAACGAAACGGCATTGTTTCTTAGAGATGAAATATTATTTTGTCTAAGTTGAGTGGAATCGTTGGTTGTTTATAGTCATAAGCCGGGTTCACACAGTAATTAATTGTACAACGGAACGATTTTCCTATCATTAGCCAATCACAAGCAAGGTATTGTTGGTGTCTACGATTTTTCTCCGTGGCTAAAAATAAAATTAAAGTAATGTGAACCCACCCACTACTCATTTTTGCTTGGAGCAGCACAGAGATAAGTAAAGTAACATAATCTCAAGGACCAATAGAAATAAATTGAGATTTCTATCAGAATTGTCAATACCTGTTATATATTTTTTAATTTTAATTAATTTTAATTTATTATAAATGAAATACATTTCAGCATAGTCCCGCTAAACCAACAATGGCTTGTCGGCAGGTTTACTAAATTCAATTACAAATTACAATATAAAATAAAACACTCTCAGATCATCAACCCTTGTGACTGTTACACAATTCAAAGTAATATAAAGTAAAGACAAAAATAATAGTATAATTTTAATTACCAAATTTTAATTTTAATTACCTATCTGTGTAGGTTCAAGTGTAGAAAAAATGCTTTCCGCTCGATTGGAGTGCCGAAATTAATTTTTGCATATATCGAAATTGTTTACAGTGACGTGCCTTCAATTTTGTTGGTGGTCATCTTGGAAAATATGGCGGAAAACGTATATTTTACAAATTATTTAATTGTTGGCAGTGGTAGATGAAAGGTTGAAAAATTATGAAATAATTCTGAATTCACTAAAACTAACTCAATACGCCGTGAACGAATTTTATTTTTTCATTGTTGGAATTTACTAATCACGTTTCTGTGTTTTTTTGCTCTCAATTCATTACGAATCGAGTGGACTTAGACTAATATATGTGGAATTACAATTTGTAGACAATTTCATTGTAAACAATACGCGTTTTTTTATTTAAAAAAAAATTAAATTTTTTAACAAAATTGGTTTACGGCGTTTTTTTATTTTAATTTAAGTCCCCATTTTTGAGTTCGTTTTAATGAATAATTTCATAATTTTTCAACATTTCCTCTACCAACAATTAAATAATTTGTAAAATGCACGTTTTCCGCTCGTTTCCGCCATATTTTCCAAGATGGCCACCAACATAATTGAAGGCACGTCAGGTCATTTTAAGAAAGATGTAAACAATCGATAATTATTAAAAAATCAATTTCGGGACTCCAATCGAGCGGAATTACATTTGCTCCTATACTATATGATATTACAAGATATCCTATTAATTAGTGAACATACAACATACAAAAAAATTAAATTTCAGATTACAATACACATTGAGATATTTGCCAAAATTGCTTCAAATTCGAATTATCTTTTACGAAAAATTAAAAAAATGAGGTGCTAAATGGGGGATTCTGTCAAACCAGATGAATATCTACAGATTATATTTCATGTATCTAAAGTTTCCACAATAAATGGCATCGCACAATTTAAATTTCTTTCTAAAAGACGCCAAAATCGCTTCAAATTGTATTCCTTTGTGTCAATCATTCCTTTGTGTTTGACAAATATGAGGTATGTTCAATTTTAGTCAGTTTGAGGTGTTTTTAGTAAAATTGATGTTTTAATGTTGTGTCTAAGTTCGGCCTGCTGGCCGGATAGCTCATTGGGTTGAGCTCTCACCCGTAGGCAGTGTTGTGACTTATCAAGGTATTTTTTTTTAATCTATTTTCTTATCTAGATAATTACATAATTTGATATCTTTATCTTTATCTAGATACAAATATTGTTATCTATTGACAATTATCTAGATAAAAAATATAAAATTCAAAATTCATTTAAATGTAAAAACATGCACAAACCTCAAATGTCAGATGATATGAAAAAGGAAAATCATCACCGTTTAGTCGCAATAGTTGGCTTGTTTAGACGCCCCATTTTTAAAAAAACTTGAGTTCCGAATTTAGGATTCGAAATTAATTACGGAACAGTGTAGTATTTGGTAAAAACAAATTATCCATTATCTATTACAGTTATCTTGATAATTTTTTTTAACTGTTTCTATTATCTAGATGATTTCTTGGAAATTTATCTACTATCTTATCTAGATACATTTTTGGCAGGTTATTTTTATCTTTATCTAGATAAAGATACCTGGTTTAAGTCCCGGTTTGGTACGACAACTTTGTCAATGCAAGCTAATCAAGGTATTGTATAAATCGGCCCTAAATCGTATCATTGAGCGAGCGAGCGTCTCTTATTTGCCCTTATGGCACGTACCTAGCTGTTATTTTAACATATGTTTTTTTCTTCCCTGCATATTATAAGGTCGAGGTCGCTTCGTTTGTCTGATAGTGCTGAAATTGTGCACACGTGTATGGACCGCCTCTGGGGTTTGCAGACCGAAATTTGTTTGAAATCCGTTCATAGGTTAAAAATATAATAAATAAAATACATTCTATTAATTGGCGGAAAGACTAAAATGAAGCTAAAATTTTGCATGGTTTTTACCACCATTACTCGTACATGTGCTCACTTATCAACGCGTTACGTTACATTGATCATTTTACAAGTATATTAATGAGAACATGTTTCCAAGATCTTATCTCTTTTATAATAATGGCATAATGGTAGCATAAATAATATAAAAATGTTAGCAAAATTGTGTATAAACTTGGCAAGATCTTGGTAAGATAAAAAAAGATCATGCCTCACAAAATGGTATCCACAAGTGTAAAATATATGCAAAAGGGAATCGAACCAGGCATTCTTACTTGGAGTTCAAGAGATCTGCCATCGAAATAATTTCTGTTGATGGACTGAATGAATGGAATGTTGTGGTGTGGAGTTTGTTTACATTATCTCGGACTATTTACGAGCTGTACGTGACTGGAAGCCAGCCTGGGATTATTATCACAACTGTCAAGATGACGAATGATCGTAAAGAGCTCATGTTACACTTATATCTAAAATTTTGAGTTGGTCTCTCCGTGAACGGAGGTCTTAAAACTTTGTATGGTTATTGGGACCAATATTTTTGGAATTTTTGAAGATTTTCATACAAGATTTCGGTTCGAGGTGTTGCGCGTATCCGTGCTCGCTCAGCAACGCGGTACTCAGCGCGTTTTTCTAGTAATTCTGAATTAAGTTGAATGTTGATTTTCCTGCAACAATATTCCATAAATAAATTTATAAGAAACTTCCATTCAATTAAAATTCCCGCCATTTTCCCTACAACACGTGTTGATTTCAGAAAGTGCATGCAGGCGGCAGTGGTCTTTGGCAGAGGCAGTAGAGAGAGAAGGCTGTGGTCGCAAAGTGTTTCCAAAAGTGTTTTGCATTGCGGGTGCAAATGTGTTTCTTTCTATATTATTTATCTATTAAGGTCAAGAGCAAGACCGTTAATATTCTTATCTGTTAATCAACCGAAGTACTTAAGTTCAAGGTTTTACGTCTCGTCATGGAAGTCGCACCGGTATTATAGCATGCTAGTATTTTCTGTCCTCAGTCTCTCCTAGCCTCACTTTTGGGTTAACCCACCCTCTGATTCACCCTCGTGTCATTGACCTCGCGTGACTGAAATGATCCGAATTGTTCAAATCGCGGTGCTAATTGTGATTATAACCCAAGTCAACTGCAAATGTCTCCGTCCATCACTTTTGATCGTTTCATTTGACGGGTTTCGCCACGATTATTTTTCAAAGAATGTTTCGTACAACATGATTAAACTAAGGTCTGAAGGAACATACGCCGATCATATGACCAATGTGTTCCCGACCAAGACGTTTCCGAATCATCATTCCATCGCAACAGGTGTCTATCCGGAGGTTCACGGAGTGCTGAACAGTGAAGTGTTTGATCCGGATCTCGGGAGAAAGCTTAAATTTGATGAGATGTGGAATTATAACAAGGACCTTGTTCCAATTTGGGTAAGTGAACATTTTTTTGCTCTAATGAAGGGTCAGTGTCCCAGTTCTCGTCCACGTCCCTAATCTCGACCACCATGAATACCTACTCCATTACTAACCATTAACCATACTCTACCACTTTAACATTGAATTTCTCAAGTGGCCAAGACTTGGGTAAGTGGCAGTGGCGTGCCGAACCTATCTTGAGGACCGGTGCTTATTCATTGATGGGTATACCCACCCACCCCCAATAGTCAAGAACATAAAATTGGCAGCGATCGCAATGGGGTCTGGGGAGAGGACCCTTCAGTAGGTACATGCAGGTCCGGGGTGCGAGCATAGCCTCGGAAAAAATTCAATTTCAATACCAACTTTGAAGGTTTTTGGTGCATTTTAGACTTGAAAATAATTTATCATTGTTAATGTTTGATGAAGCACCTCTTAAAACTACAGAGAAACAAATAAAGTGAAGTGAATTATTTTAGTTTTAGCTCTGGGAAGTAATTAATTTAATTATTAAACGGTTTGCACCCACACAAATGCCGCGCATCGATTTTTTTCTTTTGGTTAGACGAAGACGGGTTTACAATAAGTTTACAGGCAGGTACGATATTTTTGAAGGAAAACAGAACAGTCAGTATAATGATGTTGTGGACGTTTTCGGAACCATCTTGTAATGAATTGGCAGTGGTGACGGTTTGTTCCGATTCGCGACGTTTCGAAGGAGTTACTTCCTTCATCTTCTGGCGGCGACTGCAAAGATGTAGCTGGCAGAGCGGACTTATATTCGTTTTTGGGTTCCCATTGGTGGAGTGTTGGACGACCAATCGCAGAGCTGGGATTGGCGATTGGCCAACTGAAGAAGTGAGGACGACTCACTTCTTCAGTTGGCGGCGAGCCTGGCTGTGAGTGAGTCGTGCGGTAGGGAGCGCTCCTGTCGGTGCGCGCGGCGGCAGCTTGGTGTTCTTCTGCTTTCCCGCGAGGATCGCTCCGCTGATGCTTGGTGCCGGCTGGGCTGGTGACTGCGCGCGGCGAGTTCGACTTCGCGTTCATGGCCCCAACAGAGAACTCGGCGAGGTGTTCACCGCGGCTGGTGGGTGCTTGACTGGTGGCTCAGTCGGCGGCACCAGTATCCTGGCCATGACAGGCTTCCACGCGTGTGTAAGACGGATACTGTCGTCCCGCTTGTTGAGGTTGCCGGGACGCCTCTCGATTTCGACTGCCTCTCGGATGGTGCGGACGGCGTAGTGCTCGACGGAGGCGAGTGGCTTCATCGCCTCGAAATCGATTGAGTGTCCGGTTTCCTCAACGTGCTGGGCAAGGGACGATGTGCTGTCCATCCTCCTGACGGCTCGCTGATGCTCCTTCCGCCGTGTAGACATCTGCCGCTTGGTCTGGCCGATGTAGGTGCGGCTGCAGTCCGAGCAGGGGATCTCGTAGACGCCTCTCTGCTCGAGGTGGATCTTGTCTTTGGCGCTGCCCAGGAGCTCGGAGATCTTCTGGTTGGTGTTGAAGACCGTCTTGATGTCGTGCTCTGCCAGGAGTCGGCCGATCCAGTCGGTGGTGCCTTTGACATAGAGCAGGAAGGCCAGCATCGGGCGCCGCTCGTCCTCTCCCCCGGCCTCCTAGGGGGCGGCCTCCGTTGGTTTCGGGACCCGGTTCCATGCCTTCTCGAAGACTTTTTGTCAAGTAGAGACTGCTGGAGAGTCCTGGCCTCGGCGTCGATGTGGTCCGCGTCGGCGATGCGCTGGGAGCGGGTGGCCAAAGTGTTGGCGACTGCGCGGAGCTGGGCCGGATGGTGGTGTGATGCCGCGTTCAGGTACCGGTTGGTGTTGGTCGGCTTCCTGTAGACGGTGTGTCCGAGACTGCCGTCATGGTTCTTGATGACGAGGCAGTCGAGGAAGGGGAGTTGTGCACCAGACTCCATCTCGTGGGTGAACTGGATGTTCGGGTGCACGGAGTTGAGATGTGCCAAGAACTCGGGGATCCTGTCGGCTCCATGCTGCCAGACGACGAAAGTGTCGTCGACGTAGCGGTACCAGCAGCGGGGCCTCAGCGGCGCCGTGTCGATGGCTTAACCGGAACAAACCGGAACAAGTCGACGGAACAAACCGTCACCACTACTGCCAATTCAGTCAGTATTTATAATTTATATTAGAAATAAAATCAAACTAAAAATGCCGCGCAGCGAAATTTTGGGATTTTGACTACATTAGAACGAGTTTCAAATGATTATACAGGTACGACGATTTTGAAAGAAAACAGAAAATTCATTCATGTATAAAAATCACACATAAAAAAGCCGCGCAGCGAAAAAAACACGTTTTGGCTTCATTAGAACGGGTTTAAAATGATTTTACAGGTACCTACCTACTAAGTATAATTTTGAAAGAAAAAAAAAATAATAATAAAAATGCATACATAACTTTTTGTATTTTGGCTACCTTAGGACGGATTTAACATGATATTACATTAGCAATAAAATCACACATAAAATAGCCGCGTAGCGAAATTTTTAGTTTTTAGCTACATTAGAACGGGTTTACATGAGTTAAGTGTTTAAAATGATTTTGAAAAACAAAAACGTGATTTATTTATAAAAAGAAAAGCACACATAGGTAATAATGCGCTGCAGCGAATTTTTTGGTTTTCGTCTACCTAGGACAGGTTTAAAATGATTTTACATTACCTACTCTGTTTTTTAAGGAAATCAGGAAAGTTCTTAATTTATATAGTTTAGTAATAAAATTATAAATAAAATAGCCGCGCAGCGAAACTTTTTGGTTTTGGCTACGTACATTAAAACGGGTTTTAAATAATTTTACTCTACAAGGTACTGTATTTTTGATAGAAAACAAAAAAGTAATTAAAACAAAAAAACATGCGGCGTAGCTATTTTTTGGTTTTCAACTCTACATTAGCACACGTTTATAATGTTTTTTCAGGTAGGTACAATAATTGTGAATGATTATTTTTTGTATTAGGCTACCCAAGGGCGTATCCCGGATGAAATTTCGGGGGGGGGGGGCCGACATTACTAATATTTTGAAAAATTACAGTGTTATACAGGGGGTTCGGGGGCGCAGCCCCCGAGAAAATTTTGGATTAAGGTCATTCATTTAGGTGCAATTTTGAATCGCAATGTAGGTATAGCTATTTTGGGAAATTATAAATTACAAAATATCAAAAAATTAGACTAAGAGGTTAAAGAAATTTTTGTGAATTAAAACTCTATTCTAAACAATTTGGAATGTTTTTGACATGATCCATCTATTTTTAAGTTTTTTTCCACATATTATTTAAAGTGCTTATTTTCTTAGATGAAATCCTGATTTCGGTGGGGGCCATGGCCATAGGCGTGCGCACGGGGGGGGGGGGCCTTGGCCCCCCCTAATGGGTCAGCCTCAACTAAAAAATTATAAAATGTGGTCCTTATAGTGTCAAAATTTTGATTTAAAAGGGTTTAAACAAAAAAAATCTCCTTGCTGGGCAGACTGGAGTTGCTCAAATCACTGTAATCAAGTAGGTACTTGCTTGATCAAAAACACCATATTTTGAAGAAAATACCACGAAAACAATGCCTATTAATTACCTTCCAAAAACATGATTTTTCATGAATTTCTAGGCTTTTCCCCTATTTTTTTTTTAATATCCTCAAAATTTCTCTAATATGTACATACATTCCCAAGGGCTTCGCCCCCGAACCCACAAAAAATCGCGCTGCAACCCACACCCACACCTTGTTGTAATGAAAAGGTTTGTAAATTTAAAAACATATGAATTTGTAAACACAATACTCCTCAGAACGTCTCAAAATGGATTTCAAAGAGTCATAAAACCAAAAATCGCCGTGCGGGGCAAGGTGGGGGCGCGCCCCCCACCCCCCCCCCTTAATCCGTGGCAATTTTTTTAACTGGACTTTCCCCCCCTGACATTAATCCTGCCGGCGCCCATTTTGGCCCCCCCCTAATGATTTTTCCTGCGCACGCCTATGGCCATGGCCCCCTCGGCCCACCCCTGAATACACCCTTGAGGCTACCCAAGGACGGGTTTAAAATGATTTTGGTGCAATTAATTCAATGGATTCAATGGATTCATTCATGTTCGTTAATTTACATCCATCATAAATTGTATCTCAGACAAAATGTATCTCAGCGATATTTAAATTTCCTGCTTCTTTGCTGATAATAAATACCATTTTCGATCCAGCATGCAGGAGCATGAAAGAAAATACAGAAGATGATTCTCTTACAGTTATGCTGTTTTTATGATTCATCAAATCCTTTCAATAATACTGAAAATGGGTCAATTCAATATTATTTCATAAATATTTTAGTATCCATCCACCCACCGAACCATCAACCTGCAGTTTTTGCCCCACCCACCTAGACCTACTCAACCCCTAAAATGTATCAATTGCATTAGCACTAATGTACATGTTCACTGCATACATTTATTGATAAAAATCTTTTGTTCCCTTTCCTTTATTGATATTACAATGTTACTGTTTGCTGTGCAGCAATACGACGTATACACCCTCATCACCATGTTTGTGTGAATACATTAAGTTGTATTAGTTGATAACCATAAAAAACACTCCGTGTAAAAATACCAGCCAAGTCTCTTCAACTAAAAAAAATATAAGAAATCTAAAAATTCAGCACTGAAAAGTAGTGATATCAAAAAATTTGCCAAGTCAAACATTTTCATAAAATACTTTGCGCATCGTGAATTTATAAATAGTATAGAAGTAGGCCGTTAATCAAATATACTTATCTATACATATAATATATCTATAATGCACTAAAAAAACGATGCGCCAAGTATTTTTTGAAAATGTTTGACTTGGCCAATTTTTTGATTCACTACTTTTCAGTGCTGAATTTTTAGATTTCTTATATTTTTTTTAGTTGAAGAGACTTGGCTGGTATTTTTACACGGAGTGTTTTTTATGGGGATATCACTCCTTTTTTCAGTTTATTCTTACAACTTGTAACATATGGGTCATTCTCCACTAAATGGAATATTCTTGTCCTGTCCATTTTTAATATAGATATTAAAGAAAATATCTATGCTTTTATTTTTTTTATTTTTATATAGATGCCACTTGACAATTACAGCCATAGTGCAAGGTTATTATCATGCACATCTAAGAGCTACAGCCCAAAATACCCCCCAAAAGTCATTCCCCTAGCTTGTCCCTCACCCTGTTTTCCAGCATTGCTTTTGCCATATATCTTAAAGTACATTAATTAAATGTACCAAAAATAAATGTTAAGCTTATCAATAGTGTATCTTGACATATGTAACAAATTCACATTCATATATTTATAAAATGTTATGTTTTAACTGTAATTAAAACGTGTCCCGAGTTTTGGCATCTTTCTGAAGCCATTTTAATATATTTTTTTATTATTATTTGCAGTTGGTATTTAACATGTGTCTAAGTGTAGCAACTAGCTTGATGGTGCTGACAAGCCAGGAACACTCGAAATATGTGATTTGAATGATAATTGTGGCTATAATAGCAAAAATGCTACGATTTTCAGGGGCGTATGTTTTCTCTCCATCATTCCCCTATTCGATTATAATTATGTACTTATGTTGAAATCATACTTATTGGCAATTAAAACGTGATAGTAATAGTGACCCAAACATAACCTCAAAATTTCAACTCATAAAATGTATTACTAGAGATTTGGCAGCATATTTAAACTCAGTACGTCATTCCCCTAGCACTCAAATTTCGTCATTCCCCTATGTTTCACTAATCTAATTAACACAGTAAATTATATTATTTCATTTTGATCTCAGATGAGCAATTAATATTACTTCAACAAGTATTTTCAAAGACCCCATGAAATAAAAAGCAGAAAAAATCATATTATTTAAAAAAATATTTAGCTTCTTCAATATTCCATTTAGTGGAGAATGACCCATATACCTATTATGGCACCAAAGACGATAATTCCTTTAAAAAATACGCCTTTGTATTTTGGTTGCTAAGAAAAGTTGTGCTTGTTACTATGTATGTTATAAATAATATGCTATGAAGTAAAGCGAAAGTTTCGTTCCAATCGGTCCAGCCATTCTCGAGTTATGGCATCATTTCCAGTTTTCAAAATGGCGGCTGACATCACTGCCACTTCAAATTTGTATCTATAAATGTTATGAAACATTATAAGCCTTCTGAATATGTAGATATTGTTATAAGGGATGATTTTTGTAAGATTTGGCATTTTATGACGTCATTTCCGGTTTCGGTAATAGTATGTCTATTTCAACTATTGATATTCTACATAGATGACCGTCTGAACCATTTGGCGCTAGTTTCATTCCGATCGGTCTAGCCGTTTTTGAGATATGACGTCACTTCCGGTTTCAAAATGGCGACTACCGGTTGGTTTTATAAAAAGGCACCTCAGACGCCAAAAGTGCACACATGATAAAAATTTCAGATCGATCGGTTCAGCCGTTTAGGCTGTGGCGGTGATAGCGACGTTTCCTGATATCTGAAGAAGCGGAAGAAGAAGAAGAAGAAGATACCCTTTAAAAAGGGGTGTAATTTCACTGTTTTCACGGCCCTCTAGCTCGCAAATGGCATAACCTATTGTTCCCAAATTTGGTATATGTGGTGAGGTGGGCCATAGCTGGAAATTAAGATATTTCGCAACAATGTGAGATTTTTCAATTTTGAGATCCAGTAGGCCGAAAATGCTATGTTGTTGCTTACAGTAAAAGTGGTTGGTCTGCTCCTCGGTTTATATAGGCATTTACGGTTTGTTGAATGACTGTGAGTGTATAATACGACTTGGCTGGGTGGAGCGACCGCTCCACTAGTTGTATCACTGTTACATTATAAAATGTGTCGCAAAAAAATGACTGTGCTTGAGCACCAAATTTAGATCTAGGTCGACACTCCACTGGTAAGTGGTTTTTTGCTCATTTAAACTGTAAAATAACTTTTCTGAGCTCACCCTGCTAGCAATGACCAATAAGAAATGAATCTTCAAGGTCTAATTTATCATATGGAATGCAGCAAAGTTGTGACGTTTCACAAACAGTAGTTTTATAAATTAGTTTATGCTGAATTGTGCTCACTGAGTTGTATATATAGGTAATACAACTCAGTGATTGTGCTAAAGGGTGACGACGAGAACTGGGACACTGACCTTATTAGGTAGGTAGGTATTAGGTAGACCGGTATTCTATTTGTGCCTATGTCCAACGTAACGCACACAACACACATGAACGCTTATGTCAACTCGTGACCAATAAGAAACTACCTAACGTTGAAAGATGAGCCATGTATTATATTTATAATCTATTGCTCGAGCCTCATAATTAGCTCACTATCGATTTGAGGTCCTGCTCTGCTTGCACCGAGACTCCAACGACATAGGTAGGTACACCTAAAGCTAACGTCGAAATGTAAACGAACCTGTTGGGTACCTAATACCTAACGAAATTGGATTTGGCACAGATTTGAGCTTGAGGGTACCTATTAAAAATAAAATCAAAGTCGTTAAGTCGTTTACCTACCGGTAAAATATCATATTAATTTATTAATAATCTATCCACTCCACTGGTTCCATCACAATGGGTCAGGAGGTGGGTGTTCCCACCAACACTAGGGCTGCAGGACTTCTTGAAACCGGCTGGCCTCTTCCTCGTCTTTCTTCCTCCACTTCCAATTGTTCAACCTCCATCTTTGTCTGTCCTCTCCCACTGTCCCTCAGCCTCAAACTCACTCATAACTTCCTCATCGACGAAATTGGTTTTCCAAAACGCATGGTTCAAATTAAATTTGAAATTTAAAAAAATTCATTTGCCTGTGCGGCCAGGAACCGAATATGACTCGCAAACGTTTTACTATAAATTAGTGTACCTACTGCACCGCAAGTTAACATATAGGAAAATAATCACCTTACATCTTCTTCAATGCATTTTTTTGGAAATAATGCACAATTTGAGCCAGAGTTAGATTCTTAGGAAGGGGGTTAGATTTCAATGGTGAAAAGGGGAAATGGTTAAAAAAAATTCAATGATGATACCTAATAATCTCATTGATGCATTGGATGAAAAGTCTTGTTAAAAGTCTTAAGAGTCTAAACTTCATAAATTTTCTACTGGGCGCTAATGCACTCAAATAAATGACATAACAGAAACATTTCTCTTTGGTTGGCAGCAGCACAAAAAAATAACTGGTGTTTCAAATCGTCGCCCTAGTACTTATTTGATCCATATCCACTTTTCACTTTTTTGGAGTTAGTGCCACTGACGGTTTACTCAGTGCTAGTTCTATCTATATCCAAAACCTCTGGCTAAGAATTCTCAATTTTTAACATGATTTCAGTTTTTTTTTAGTCTTATCCTCGACAAAAACTACTTTTTAGTGATTTTATGATGCAACATTAACCAGAGCTGGGTAAGTTACCAAAAAAATAGGAACGCGTTAAAGTTACGTTACTTTCCGAAAAAAAGGAACTAGTTAAAGTTAAAGTTCCTCAACTAATCAGAGGAACTGGAAGTTCCTTTTCAATGAAAAGTTACTTTGAAAGTTACTTGACCATTTTATTTCCGGAATGCAGCCAATTTGCTAAAACACAAATTCAGGCTGTAATTTTTCTCTGTGGAAAACAAAATTTTCAACGAAATTCCTCCCAGTAAGAAGTCTTGCATCTAATTCTACCCCCTCCCCCATGCCACGGCAGGGTTGGTCAAGTGCAAGTGAGAGGGCGAACTGGTGACGCACTAAGCATGAACGGCGTGATTGGAATGCGGTTTTGTGCAGGTGGCCTAAAATTCCTTATCAGAGAAAATCAGGTACATATTTGAGGGCGGAAATGGTGTAGTTTTGAATGTTGAGGGAAGGTACATTCTGCTCTAAAAGTAACTGCAAAAGGAACTTTTATAAATGTGAAAGTTCCACAACAAAAAGGAACTTTCCACGTTACTAAGTTACTTCTATCATAGCAGGAACGCGTTACTGTAAAAGTTACAAAAAAGTAACGCGTTACCGGTAACGCGTTACTTTCGTTAAGTTACTACCCAGCTCTGACATTAACCATCAGAACCATATGCCTTGACTAGTCATTATTGGAGGTACCATTCAGTTATTGTCCCCAACACGGAAGTAAATAACAATTGGGCAAATGGATATGGATCAAAATTTAACACACATTCTCACTAAAAATGAAAAAATGTGAGCACATTTCATCCATATCCAACCGGAAGGATCAAATAACTAAAAATCTATGGGCCCAAAAAGGGTTTTCTCGTCTGCACATCATTACTAACTAATTTATTTCCATAATATTCATGCATCAAACGTCCTTGAAGTCATTTGCATTGAGTAAGGAACAACACATGAACTTTGAAGTCGATTTTCTCCGTTCAAGAAAAAGTGGATATGGAACAAATAAGTACTAGGGCGACGAAATGTATTTCTTTCCTCAATAATAGACCTCAGACTTTTCCTCAATATTTTAATACACTTTTCAAATGTTTTCCTCAATATTTTAATACATTTTCAGTCATACATTTGAAAAGTGTAATAAAATATTGAGGAAAAATCTGAGAAGGTCTATTATTGAGGAGAGAAATACTACATCATCAATATTTTAATAGGTCTACACTTTTCAGACTTTGTTACTTAAAGGCCAATGCACAATTGACGCAGACGGACGACGCGGACGGGAGACGGAGACGGATACAATGTTAAAGTTGTCGTCCGTCCGCGTCCGATTGTGAACAGCCAGAGTGAATATGTCATAGCTAAACATCGTATCCGTCTCTGTCGTCCGTCCGCGTCGTCCGTCTGCGTCAATTGTGCATCGGCCTTAAGTCAGACTTTGTAGACTTATACGTCCTAATTAGCGTGTTACAGGATAAGTTTTTCTCTCAAATTGTTACAAATTTATGCCTCAATGTTCTTATCCGCGTATGCAAATATTTTAAAATCCAAGTGTAACCGGAAAATATATCAAATATTAATATTTGTATTAAATTGAAATGTAGAAGATTTTTTTTTTTATTAGGTACACTCGACAATTCATAAAACGGTATTTGAAAAAAATGGATTGTCTGAAAAAAACGTGATGGCATCATCTGATGAAGTCTATACTTACTCGTCATCTACCTCTAGTAGGTGAGCTCTGATTTCATTGATAATAACAAGGATAGATTGTCAATTAACCTGACCAGCAGCCAATCTGTTTCGTTCAAATACCGTTTTATGAATTGTCGAGTGTACCTACCTAGATTTAGGTATAGTATAATAGGTTTATTTCACATTGCATTACGTCTGTGCAAAATATTTAGTTTTGGAATCAATTCCTTCAATACCAAATAATTGTTACAGCAGTCATTGATTATAGGTATTGAAGATGTTATATTTTTTTATTTTTATTTACATTTTTATTTTGTTTCAATCAATGGTTTCAATCACAATGCTTTACGTCTGTGCAAAATATTTAGTTGAGGAATCAATTCCTTCAATACAAATTACCTAAATGATAGGTAATGTACCTATGTGTTAATCATTATTCAATTCTTACTCATAGTAAAAAATTTAAAATTATAATTTTTTTTTTCTAAATTTTTGTATAATGTGTTTAATACACAATGCTTTACGTCTGTGCGAAATATTTATTTGCGGAATCAATTCCTTCAATACGAATTAAATGATAATGTATGCATTAACCTAGTGGCATTGGTGTTTTATTTCTACTATTAGATGGAAGGCCGAAGGCTGGCTGGCTAGCTTCTGCCCGGTAGCCCTAACTTGATTGCTAGTAACCTTGGCGCCAGGCATGATAAAGTTATTATGTGATTGATAACAGTTGACACACATTGTAATCAACATGACGTAAGGTGGCAATCTGTCACCAACACCATAGACATTATTGTACCTAGGAGATACAGCCAACACCAATGCAGAACTGAACCTTGTTAAAAGCAGGGACCGGAACATAGAACCAGTATGAACCCTTATAATTTTGGTATCGGGTCCTTCCTTCTTTTTAAGCAGGCTCATTGGGCTCATTTGGCACTAACTTTGTTACTGACGATATACAGGTCACAGTTTTTCACCGATCGAGCTGAAATTTTGCACACATCTCTGGGTAGGTATTGCAGACCCAAATTTTTTTGAAATCCGTTGATTGGTTCAAAATTTTAAAAAATTAACTTCCAAGCTAACTATAACTACACATCAAATTTCTGATGCAACCAATGGAGCGAACTTGCTGAAAATAATTTTGACCATAACCAGAATAGTAATATATGTGATTGCGCCAAGACGCAAAGAGAAAAAAGGGTTAATAGCGGACTGTATGAAGGGGGGTGAGAAAGCAGTAACAACTTACTTCGTTCTCGAATGCAGCTCAATGTTGGTTGCGGCATGCGTAGAACACGTGGTCTTGATGTAAGGAAGGATGGTACTGCAGTACGTGGAGAGGGTGAGGATTATGATAATGAAATGATACAAGTAGAGAGATAGAAAGCCATTAGCCAACTTGGCTGTATGACTAAGCTAATGCACATGAATTAAACTAACTGAAATCGAACTGTCTGCATGGCAGAAACTGGCACAACACTGACCGCCCTAGAGGGTGGTTCTAGACAGAGTGAAAGAGGGGAAGGTCAAACTGATAAAGGTAGTTGCTTGGCGGCTTGCCAACATGATAAACGAAAACATGAGAGAACGAAAAACGGCGCGAACAATATGTTTTGTGAAAAAATTGGCCTCGTCCATTACTTCGTTTTGCAGGAGACGCCAAATGCACAAATAAACAAAAAAAAACAGATTCGAGCCACAAGTGGAGACGCTCGCTTGATCAAGCTCACTTTCCAGTTAAACTCAATTTACCCAATCTTCCAAGTTTAAACCCCACACATTATTAACGTGAGTGTTAATTTCTCTCCAGAACCTGAATGAAGTAAGCGGTGATGACTGCGTGAGCGGCTCGGTGATGTGGCCCGGCAGCGATCAGGTCTACCAACAGCGCCGACCCACGTACCTAATGCCCTGGAACACCACCGTGCCATGGAAACTGCGCGTCGACACGTTCATCACGTGGTTTCTGAACCCCTCGAGGCCCGCCAATCTTGTCATGGCGTACTTCGAAGAGCCGGACTACCTCTCTCACCGTTACGGACCGGACTCGGAACAAGTGCTCAACCAGATCTCCGTGGTGGACACCATCACCAAGTACATTCACGATCAACTCCGAGAGAAGCAGCTGGGTCACGTCAATGTCATGCTGCTCAGCGATCATGGCATGATCGGTGTTAATAAGACTCATATATTGGACACGAATAAGAACGTTGATAATTCTACATTCAAAGTCTTCGGAACGTCACCTATTTATAACATCTGGCCGAATGATTTGAATGGTAGGTTAATTTCCAATTGTCCTAAAATAGTTAATCGAGTTTAGGTATCTTGCTCATGTTTCATATCGTCATGTGAATAATGCCGATCATTGCGAAATGTCATGGAGAACAAACCTTTTCAGAGCGAGCAACATGGAGCTTCTTCAGCTCTGTTCACTCGGAACATTTAGGGAAGTCTCGTGAAAACTAGATTTCAGATTATTACCTAGTTATGAAAGTTGAGATGTTTCTACCCAGATGTGATTGGTATTATTTGTTTTTGCTGTGGGATGAATAGTTTTCAAGGAATTAATGTAGGTACAAAGTTTGATACTTTTCTTCTAGGTAATTTTAAAACAGGAAAATTGACAATGACGTCACAATTTGCTTCATTGCCATGGCAACACATTGTTGGAGACTTGGAAATTACTTCACTGTTTTGATTCCAGTTAGGTACAGCCAACGCATAAAGTCCTGTTAATTCTTCACCCTTACAGAATATCATGATACCACCACTCGTACAGCGAAGCTCGTAAAGTTGCCTACAGCAAACCCATAGTTATTTGTCAACAGAGGGATGACTGAGTTACTGGGTTGTGTTCATCAGCCCCAGATAGATCACACAGATAAGGAAGTCAATGTTGTTATGTCGATCGAACTAACATAACTTAACAACAACCAACTTTCTTTTATCGGAACTAATAATTTACTTTCAGTTAAAACAAATATAGTTGGTTGGTGCAATTGGATTTCATTGGTATTGACATAGACATTGTATAGCCTTCGGCTTTTGATTATCACGATTGTATAATATATTTTGGAGTATATAAACTATTTAATTTAAATACTCAAAATTATTTCATTAGGTATTATTTATTTTTAATTATTTTATATAAAAATTATTTTATATTAAAATGAAGTTAAGATAGTCTATTTGTATGTAATTTGTATTAAATAAATCTTCCCAATGGAATAAATTGGTTAATTGAATGAATCCTGGTGTCAAGGCTGACAACATAATTTGATCTAATATCAATCAGTGTGTGAATCATTGATCAGAAAATATTTGATTGTTATTGTAAACACCTAAACAGCTACTATTATAACCATCAAACCTTAGATACATTCATTTGTATCGTCACTAGTCACTAGTCACTCCACAAAAATTTCATTATGGCTGTAAAATTAGATAAATCTCCGAACAAATTTATAGAAGTTATAAATCCAACTGTGTAACCCCTGGTTAAACAGGTTTCATCACTATTATTTTTTTTATCATTGTGCCGTTCTGATGTTAAACGCATCATGGTAAGATCTCATCAACTAAACACTCTATTCTTCTCTTCTTATTCCTCTAAAAAATCTATAAGAAAAAGCATTTTTAAATTCTCTCGGATTGATATCAAAATCCTGAGATCTGTCGAATAAACGAAAATCTTTATATAGTACAGTCAGTTAGGTGAAAAATTAGGGGTTTGAAAATTTTATTTTCAATATTAAAATAAAAATGGCGGAGTTGGTGATGGAAACATACAATTTTTACAAAACACTCGTTTACCTCATCTTATAATAATCGACCCTTGTGCAGGATTTTTTTAAAGTTTCCGCCATTTTTATTGCAACAACGAAAATAAAAATTTAACCCCCATTACCCCCCAAATATGAAAAAAATTGATAAGCACCGTAGCCTATGTTAATGAGCTAGTTTTTCTGAGTATATGGTGAAATTTTTAGAGGTTTATTTTCAAACCCCTAATGTTTACTTTATACCAACAATTAAAAATTACGTCTCCCCCCCTCCCCCCCTAAATTATTGAAAAAAATGTCATTCAAAATGACCCATTATTATAAGATGAGTATATAGAGTATTTTGTAAACTTTATAGATTTCTATCATTCACTCCGACATTTTTATTCTAATATTGAAAATCAAAATTAAACCCCCCCTACCCCCCCTAATATGACAAAATTTAATATGCACCGTAGCCTTTGTTAATGAGCTTGTTGTGCTGAGTATGGGGTAAAAATTTTACGGGTTTGAACCCCTAATTTGTATGCCAAAAATTAAAAATATCGTCTACCCCCCCAACCACCCAAAAATATTGGAAATAATGTCATGCACAATAGCCTATTATTATAAAATGAGTTTAATGAGGATTTTGTGAAAGTTTTGAGTTTCTATCACCAGCTCTGCCATTTTTATTATTATATAGAAAATAAAAATTTGACCTCCCCCCCCTACACCCCCAAATATGAAAAAATTTGATATGCACCGTAGCCTATGTTGATAAGCTAGTTTTTCTGAGTATATGGTAAAATTTTTACAAGTTTATCATCAAACCCCTAATTGTGACCTAAAATTGATCTAGTGGAGCGGTCGCTCCACGCCAGCCAAGTCGTACGGCGCGCGCACACTCTCATTTAAAAAGGCTGGAGCAACCCACTTTTACTGTAAGCATCAAAGTGGCATTTTCGGCCTACTGGATCTTAAAATTGGGAAATCTCACATTGTTGCGAAATATCTTAATTTCGAGCTATGGCCCACCCCACCACATGTACCAAATTTGGGAACAATGGGTTATTCCGTTTGCGAGCGGGAGGACCGTGAATATCGTGAAATTCGACGGCTTTCTTCAGATAATAATAATTATGATGATTCATCTTCCAATAAATTCCGCGGTCTCCGCCACAGCCTTAACGGCTGGGTTGATTGACCCGAAATTTTCACCACATATACAGCTCGTCTGCCTGATGATACCTTGCCCTTATGAATTTTTTGTGCCGCCATTTTGAAACCGGAAGTGACGTCATATCTCAAAAACGGCTAAACCGATCGGAACGAAATTTGCGCCAATCGATTCAGACGGTCCTTTATATGAAATAACAACAGTGAAATTAAAGTTTTCTAATTACTGAAACCGGAAATGACGTCATAGTTTAGCGAAATCTGCCTAAATTCACTTCCCCTTTATATAAAAACCAACTACATATTCAGAAGGCTTATAATGAAATATTAGTATTTATATACATATTAATACAATGTGTAAGAACTTTCAGCCGCCATTTTGAAAACCGGAAGTGATGCCATATCTCGAAAACGGCTGGACCTATTGGAACGATGCTTTCGCAATTCTTCATGGCATATCACTTTAAGTTTATATTTAGCTCCAATCAAAATTTTTCTTAGTAACTAATTCGGAAATAGCGTATTTTTTTTAAGGAATTAAGGAATTATCCATTGTTGCCCCAATAAGTTTTACAAGTTGTGTAAATAAACTAAAAAAAATAAGTGATATCCCCCCATAAAAAACACTCCGTGTAAAAATACCAGCCAAGTCTCTTCAACTAAAAAAAAATATGAAATCTAAAAATTCTGCACTGAAACGTAGTGATATCAAAAAAAAGCCAAGTCAAAACTTTATTTGAAAATTAAAATATACTTGGCGCAACGTTTTTTTAGGGCATTGTAGGTATACTATAAGTATATGTATTTATATCTAGCCTATACTTCTAAGCTATTTATATACACGATGCGCCAAGTATATTTTAATTTTCAAATAAAGTTTTGACTTGGCTAATTTTTTGATATCACTACGTTTCAGTGCAGAATTTTTAGATTTCATATTTTTTTTTAGTTGAAGAGACTTGGCTGGTATTTTTACACGGAGTGTTTTTTATGGGGTGATAAGTACGAAGTAGTTTGGGAAATCACACAGCTCATAGGAAATAACAGTATTGAATTGATATTTTTGTGATTGAATCGCATCGAGTAGATATTTGTGTGGATGGACGTTGTTGACAGACAAAAACTAGTTTTTCAAGTCATCCCTCTGTTGACAAAATAACTATGGGTTAGCTGTAGGCAACTTATCGAGCTTCGCTGTACGAGTGGTGGTATCATGATATTCTGTAAGGGTGAAGAATTAACAGGACTTGATGCGTTGGCTGTACATGCCGTTTTTCCCGACAAAATATACAAATGTCATGAGTGACATTTGCATTTGATTTTTATGAATGAAATTTTAAATTTCACAGATGATTGTGCTTGTCATTGTTATTTGGTTGATATTTCAAATTTACTAGAATAAAATTTCACGAGACTTCCCTACTCACATTACAATAGGTACTGATAAATTACGAAAAAATGACATTACTTAAATCAAGATACCTAACTTGTAATATTGTGTAATATACTCATCTCGGTGTTACAGACTCAGCGGCAGAGACAACGCTGTACAATGCGATGAGTGCGCAAGCCAAGCAGAACGGTCACTACACTATATTGCGCAAGAAGGACATCCCAGAATCATGGCATCTGAAGAACAACGCTAGGACGTCTCCGATCATCGCCCTCGCTAATCCGGGATATGCATTCCAAGACCTGCTCACATGGAAAGTTGCCAATTACACTGGTAGGTACACCGTGCATGCAAGGTCTCCAGATAGTGAACCAGATAACCCTCGAGAACCTAATTTTAGTTCAAGAATTAATCTTTATTCTATGACCAAATACGTACCATAGAAAAAAGAAATACAAATCCCTTCAATCTATCTACGTAGGTATGTAGTACCTACCTTTCTAGTAAGAAACATTTCGAAAGATATTTACGTGACCCTTCCGCCAACCCTAGCCCAGAACCCTGCCAATGTTATTGCATTGACAAAACAATTCCTTTTGTTTGGGATTCGCAAGACTGTCGTCTGTCGTGTGGTGACAAAGAATGCCGACCCGTTCTTACGTACAACAAGGTCAAATTCTTCACGTGGCCGGCTGAGATTGTCTTACATTTTACTAGATTGCAGGGAAAGCTGACAGTACAACAATATGCTTGACGATTCAGTGCTGCAGTATAGCAGCACGAATTCCATATAACAATACAGTGCTCGAAATAGTACTCCCTTCCTGATAACGGTGATATTGTTCTTTTAGGCACCACGGATGGGCGCATCCTAGAGCGGAAGTCAATGGTTATTGACTAGGGATGTTCACGATTACGATTTAATCGAATCGATTAATCTATTATGACATTCAAAACGATTAATCGATGTTAGTATACATAATCGAATTACATCAATTTGAATTTGCTGCCTTGAAAATGGTTGAATTTTACAACATCTAAAATGGCTGCCTTCATTCTGTCCACATTTTTCTTTGTGTGCGTAATATTTTAGTGATAAATTTATGTTTGTGTGTATTTTCCCAAGTTTCGGTGTTTATTTCTAATTCGCATTACCATTTATCAGTGATGATTAAATTAATTACGGCACATTACAGCATATTTGAGGTTAAAATGAATGACTTCCCGGACACATTTCATTGTTGAGGATAATATTCCCGTAAAAGACGATATGATGACCACCCTGAACATACGATTTAATTCGATTATTAATCGATTTAAATTACGAAAATCGAATTAATAATCGATTTAAATAAAATAATCGTTGAACACCCCTATTATTGACAGATAGTCATTAATGTACAAAATAATGGCCACCTTGATTTTGGAGACAAAAACACTCTTCGTAATGTGAAAAGTGTGAATATTTTATAATTTTATTTTCACCTTTCTTTTAAAGGTGGGCTATCACGGTTGAGCCCACTTTTTATTATTCAAAAAACATGATGACATTGGGCATGCAATAACAGCGGCGAAAACTAGAGCTCTGTAGGATATTCCTAAACGAAGTTACAGCACAACGAAGACGGATAGGGGGTGGGAAACGCGTCATTCACACCTAACTCAGCCGTAAAAGCCTGTAAAGGTTGGGTGGGACCTACGTCACAACAACCAGGGTTTTCAAACTTCGCGGGGCTCTAGCGCCTGAACCAAACATCGCATCGCGTTCGGGTTTTCGACATTCTACTTCTGGTTACAATATATACAATATTTTCGACTTGTTTTCGACTTGTTGACCATGACAGCCCACCTTTAAATTAAACTTGCATAATGATTTTTCCAGTACTTGTAGTATTTACTTTTTTTGAATGAAAAGGAACGATGTCGACTCTAATTTCAGTGAACAACATGACTTGGGGCGTCCACGGCTATTCGAACAACGCGTCTGCGATGTGGCCTTTCTTCATGGCGTGGGGTCCTTCGATCAAGGTCAACCACAAGGTCGCCAACTTCAACACCGTGGATCTCTACTCGCTCTTCACGGAGTTGCTGCACCTGAGGGCTCCGCCCAATAACGGCTCATTGGCTGCCGTCAAAGACGTCATCCGGACTAAAGAAGAACCGATGTCGTTAGGAGCAGGTAAGAGGAAAGTTGTTCCGGCAAGACTACCTGGTGCGTCCTCCTCCTTGTCTAAAGTCCCAAGCGCCGGGAGAACAGGATAGATGTTCCCGGGGGGAGAGACAGGGTTCAATACTGAAATTAATTACATTTTTACTTTTTAGCTGTATCTCCTATTAGCTGTTTAGCTGTTTAGCTATTACTGGTCTCAAAAATTACAATTAGATATTGGTAATACAGAAGAATAGTAAAATAGTAGTACTAATTGAGTACCTACCTGATTAGATGTTTCTCATCTCTTCTCAGATTTTATAATTGTTATAACATTCGAAAATAAATTGTAGTTTTATACAAGTATACATTTACAAATACTGTGTTCTCTTTTCTTTCTTATTTCCTCACATTTGTATCTCCTTAAAACACCTCTCAATTTGCTTCTAGCCTTCGATGTTCTTTCTCTTGAGAATTGATGTTCAATCATTTATTTTCTATTTCTAGTAGCCTACCTACATTAGGATTGCTAGCAATTATTAGTAAACCTAAAAAAATCTTTTATACTATTGAAACAGATTTTTTATCTCAAAAGTTGAAAGGTCATATGGCTCAACTCTGTTTTTATAGTTTTTTAAAATTATATTGATCATATTATTTAATAAGTGCCATATGTTTGTTCAGTTTTACGATTCAATTCGAGTTCTATATGATGGATTTCAATGTCTCGTAAACTTATAACAGCTAAGAGTTGCCAAGCCAATGTCTAATGTTGAATTTGTTTCCAGTGATCGGCATCACCATTTTCGTTCTGAGCATCATTATCATCGGCCTTATCATCGCCTTTCTCATGCGGCGGGCTGATTTGAAAAGACCGCGGTAAGTCCTTGGCATTGAGTTGATTGCGCATGTGAGAACATCATCTGTATGCATGCTTGGTGCATTTACCACTGGAGTCATTCGGATCAATGATTTGAATCCGCACTCAAGATAAAGACATAATTTAATTAATTTGTTTGAAACTCAGCAACTGTATAACTAAGTGAAAAACAATAATTGGATAGGTATATGTTACGTAACATAAATTGGACCTAGTTAAGAAAAAAGGAACGAACCCTCAAATTAAAATAAATAGTTAATTACCTACAGTACGTTCTACAAGGACCTTTCAGCGCCTGAGGGCAAATGCGAAAATACAAACGCCAATAAAATGCTGTATACCCCTCAGAAATGTGGATTTTCTTTGGTAGTCTATTGTTATGAGGTGAGGAAGAGGTAGTGTCAGAAAACTAGCCAAAATTAGTGTGGAAAATAGGAGTTCTAAATGGAAAATAGATTTTTTACTGTTGCAAATTCCTTGTAGAACGTACATACTGTACCTATGTGTTTTTTTTATTGAATTTGACTTCAACTTTAATTTTCAAAAGAGAACCAACCCACTTTTGAAGTGTTATCTATTAAGGAGGGTTCACACGGACAATTGCAATGCCACGATTGATAGGTAGGATTCCAATGTGACAACCGAATCATGGCATCTGAGTGTTTACACGACACGTGATTGAATTTTGACCTTCAACAATTCGTTGCGCGGGAGAATCAAAGCAACCAATGAAATCGTACCTCGAAGTCAAGGTCGAAGTCGACTGGAGAGCTCGATCGACCTAAAGTGAGGTTAGGTTACTCCCGCCAAGTGACAGTGACACTGACAGTTCGTAAACAATGAGCTCTCGTAAAAGAAAATTAAAAATTGCAGCTGCAGCTTTTATTCTTATTTCTACGCAGAATCAAGCACTACAACTATTAAATAGGAGACGTAGGAGAGTATGGGTGAAGGAGTGGTTAGTTAAATATGGCGACCAAAGTAGTTATGAAACGATTTACAACGAATGGAGACTCACTGATCAGGAGCGATTCAGGAGAGTATTGAGGCTCAGCATTGATGCCTTCGATACTCTTCTCGAACTGGTAAGACCGATGATCGAGAGAGCAGACACCAACATGCGCCATGCTATACCGGCAGGAAAGCGATTAGCCATCACTCTCCGATACCTTGCCACAGGTGAGTTAACTTAATTTCTTCCCTTATGCATTCAAACCATAATATACTAACTAATGATATATTTGTGCACAGTGCTATAGTTATTAGACCATAATGTTGAATTATGTATTTCAGGTGAAACCTACTACTCCCTCAGCTCAACTTTCTGCGTTGGACACAGCACCGTGTCAGAGATAGTTCCCGAGGTTTGTCGAGCAATCTCTATAGCTCTACAAAACTACACCAGGCAACCAAACTCTGCAGACGAGTGGAAGGTATTGAATAATGTAGCTTCCTTGACCTTAGGGAAAAAGCAAAGGGCTAAAATAAATAATAATCATCTTTCCGCTGGTTCCAATTCAATGGGTCAGGGGGTGGGTGTTCCCACCAACACTAGGGCCGCAGGACTACTGGAGACCGGCTGGCCACGCCTGGCGTCTCCTCCTCATCTTCTTTTTCTTCCTCCACTTCCAATTGTTCCACAAACTGCCTCCACATTGTTCTGTCCTCCCACTGTCTCTCAGCCTCCAACTCACTCCAACTTCCTCCTCTCTCCAGCACATCATCCTTGATCAGTCCAATCCACCTGTCTCTTGGTCGCCCCACTCTCCGTGTTCCCACTGTAGCCGCTTCAAACACCCGCCTTGGCACTCTGTCGGTTCCCATCCTCTTCATGTGGCCAAACCACCGAAGCCTCTCTCTGCCCAGCTTGAACCCCAATCTTTCAACCCTCAGCTCTCTTCTTATCTTCATACTTCGAACCCTATCCATTCTTGTCACCCCATTCACGCTCCTCAAAAACTTCATCTCTGCTGCCTGAAGCTGATCCACTTCCTTTCCTCCAGCTGACCATGTCACTGCCCCGTATGTGAGAATTGGCAGGAAATACATTTTAAACATGATCATTTTACACACTTTTGGAAATTTCTCATGCCACAGCAACTTCCTCACTGCCTGATAGAAACCCTCTGCTTTCCTTCTTCTTTCCTGTACTTCTCTATCTACTTTTGCCTTGTTGGTGAGCAGGCTCCCCAGGTACTTAAATTCCTCTACTTCTTTCAGCCATCCATCCCTCATCTTGATTCTGGCATGTCCTTGTCTTATCTTTTTCCGTTCCATTGTCATTACTTCACTCTTCTCTTCGCTTATTCTCAAACCCATCTTCTCTGTCTCTTCACTCCACTTATCAATCTTTAACTGCACTTCCTCCCTAGTTCCTCCCCACACCACCACATCATCCGCATAAATCAACGTTTGAGTATCGATCCCCTCATCTGGCTCTACTTTCTTCAGTAACTCGTCCATTACTATGATGAACAGCATTGGTGATAGAACACTCCCTTGCCGAAGCCCTTCACTAATATTAAACCATTCCGATCTCCCCACTCCCGACTGCACACAACTCACACTGTTCCGGTACATACTTTTGATCCGCTCAACCAACTCCTTGCCTATTCCTCTCTTTACCAAACACTCCCACACTCTTTCCCTTGGCAACCTATCATATGCCTTCTCCAAGTCCAAGAAGGCCATATGCATTGCTTGACCCTTCTCCCACTGCTGCTCCATCATCTGACGCACGGTGAAAATTGCGTCAATTGTAGACCGCCCTCTCCTAAATCCATACTGCTCCTCTCTCAATCCCTCTTCCACATAATTCTTCAATCTACACTCCACTATTTTCTCAAACAACTTCGCACACTGGCATAGTAATGTCACTCCCCTATAATTACTGCATTTCTTGCGATCCCCTTTCTTGAAAAGAGGGACAATTACTCCTTTCTCCCAGTCTGTTGGAATTTTCTTCTGTTTCCATGCTGCTTTAATCACACGGTAAAGCCATCTTATACCCGCATCCCCCGCTGCTTTCACCATCTCTATCGTCACCTCATCAATGCCTGGTGCTCGGCCATTCTTCATCTCTTTGAGGGCTCTTGTTATTTCCACCTCAGTAAGCTCCTCCTCCATTCCAATTTCTTCCACTTCCTCTCCAAACTGCTGCTCTCCTTCACCCACTGGTACACCTTGTTTCTTTCCTACATTTAGGAGATTCTCAAAGTACTCTCCCCACAAACTATTTATTTCTTCCACGTTACATACTAGGTCCCCGTTGTTATCCTTCATATATGAAAATATATGAAAATAATTCATAATAATTCAATAATTCATGGCTTTTTACAGGCCGTTGCTGACCAATATTGGTTACGTTGGGATTACCCAAATTGTATAGGTGCCCTGGACGGTAAACATGTGTTAATCCAGCCACCTCCAGGCTCTGGATCAGATTTTCACAACTACAAAGGGCTATTCAGTTTCGTGCTGATGGCATTAGTTGATGCCGATTTGAGGTACGTTTCTAAATATTCCTACCTACCTACTGTATCTTATCTTTCATAAACATACAAACACCATTTTCTGGATTTTTGAGACACACAGAGGTGCATCTACAACTAAGTGTAAATAATATCTAAAATAATACCTTTCTAAAGTTAATGGTTACTTTTGTGCAAGTGAAAGGTTGTCAATTTACTTTTGTAAAAAAATTTGGAAAACAGGTAGTACCTATATTTTTTAAATATATTTTTCACAATACATATACCGATTGTATTTTCACTGAAATGTGTTATCTGCAATGCAGGGGTGGCATTCCTGTACGTTTTTACAATTATCGTAAATATACTCTCTTATCTTAAATGTTAAGAGAGCGTTAAGATAGTGAAATATTTACGATCCGTCCTAATTCCTGAACGTTTTTTGCACAAATCGTATCACTCTCTTAACTTTACGATGACTACTTTATCGGCATTTCCCGAGTGGTCCCGATTACTTCCGATCTTACACGAATTGACAAGGCGGGAAAATTTTCGAACGACTTGACACTGAATTTCGAACGTTTTCACGTTTAAATGAAATTCTTTCATTTGTTTTTGGAATTTCTTGGTGTCCACCATTTATTCTTTCAAAATGCAAGGAGGAGAAGGACGAAAACGTGCAAAAAACTTTTCACAACGCGAAATAGCCGAATTGGTGGATGCTTGTACTCTAAATATTGTTGCAATTAGAGATTCCTTTAATAATAATATTACAAAGGAAACCAAACAAGCCGCCTGGGAGGACGTCTACAACAAAGTCAATTCAATTGGGAATTGCCCCAGGTCCATCGCTGAAGTAAGATTGATTCTGTATTATATTGCATTTAATATAAGAACTTGACTTATAAGTTTAAACACAGATACTTAAATATTTTAGAGGTACCTATTACATAATTTTATTCTGGTTGTAGCTTCAAAAAAAATGGACAGATTTAAAAAGCGCTTGCAAGAAGAGAGGATGCGATTGGGCTCGATCGTTGCGACAGACGGGTGGCGGCACGAATGAAGTCCCTCCGCTGACTGAACTGGAGGAGGCGGTGCTTCGGGTCATGGGAAAAGAGGCAGTTGAAGGGATTGATGGGGGAATTGATGTTGCAGGTAATTTGAATAAAACATAGTCCACTCTAGTTCAAGAACAATTCAATTAAAGCTGTACATTAAATACAAAATAAACTGCATCTTGTGAGGCTGGGTAGGACCAATTCTCTGGATTAAGTTAACTCTCGATGATTAGTGGAATTTAGTGAATCTTATTGGCTATGGAATTCGCGCCAACTTGTTTCATTGGTTAACCCTCGAGAGTTAACTTAATCCAGAGTTGGTCCTACCCGGCCTGAAAGGTTTATTGCAAATATTAAATGATTCAACTATCTACCCAACTTATATTTCAACTAACTACCCTATTATTCTAGTCCTATGGTCCGTGTCACACAAAGTTGCCCGTTTAGATATTTTGAATACCCCTCGTCCGAGAGAGAGGGATGGTCTCGGAAGACCGCGCGATCGCTCACAGCGACTGAGGGATGGACAAAAAAACGGTTATTTGCAACATTAGGGGCCAAGTCTGGCGGACAACTCCGTGTGACACGGACCATAGGTCGTATTTTCATAGTTTACTCATTTTCAATATAAATTTTAATGTTTGACGATTCATACATTATGCTTACAGGTGAGCACAAGAAGCGCAAGACAGCCACCAAGTCCACCAATAATGCAACATCACACTCACCGGCCTTCATTCCTGATACCTTTGACTATAACCTAGATCCAACCCCTCCCGGTTTTCCGAATGACTTTCAAGTGTTTATATCAGACTCCGATTCAGTAAACTCCTTACCATCATCTACACCGCAATCTCTCCTGCCTAAATTCACCCACCAGCCTTCAACATCTGCAGCAAATAATATTCAGTCATCTCCAATCCCAACGACCAATGAACACCCAAAAGAAAAATCTACAAGAAAGACAGCTCCATTTAAACATCAAGCAAGGAAAGCCAGAAAAAAACGTACCTTCGAAAAAAAGAAAACCTCCGATGAAATTGGCGATTTCATGGCCGCACAAACGGCATACATGAAGCAGCAAACGGAGTACATGAAACAGCAAATGCTAGCTTCACAGGCTCTCGTTGAGCAACACAAAATAACAAATTCATTACTTGAGCACTTGATCAAGAAACTTTAATCATTAGGTAATTCAAATAATGTCAGTCCCTCATTCCTGAGCAGTTAAAAAACCCCAGCTTTTTGTAGTTACCTACTGGTGTTTTTTACCTATGTCAATACTTAGGGCATTTTTAAAAATAACTGATAAAAAGTTTTAAAGTTTTCTGAAAAAAGGAACTTTTTACTCTACTAAAAGTTCTTTTCCGAAAAAATTAATTTTAAAAGTTCAAGTCCCCCCCAAAAATGAACTCGTTCATTTAAAGAATCATTTTCAATATGTGCTTATTATACTGCCATACTGCCTACCTACCTATTATATTTACCTTAAAAACTCTCCTTTTCAATGCAATTCAAGACTGACAAAAGGAAAGGTAAGGTATACCGAACTAACATTTGCGATTGTTACCATTTACCAATAATAACAAAATCATGCACATGAAAAGGTTCGTTTGATTCGTTTCACATCAAATTGTACGTGATTTTCTTTGTATCAATTTATAACAATCGTATCATAAAGTATTTATATGTGAATGAAGTATGACCATGTACACTCCAACATATGATAAAACGCGTGTAATCTCGACACCAAAAGAACTTAACAAATATTAAAAGTTTGCGGGAAATTTGAACTGATCACTTGTAAATTTCTTTTTCGAGAAAATGAACGAGTTCAGTCAAAAGTTTGCTAAAAAGTGAACACGTTCGTACGAACTTGAACTGTTTTAAAGTTCTTTCCCCAAGTATGCCTAATATGTCTCTATATAATCATAATGACCACCTTGTTCATAACAATGACTTATTTATTATTACTTGTTGTATGTACTACATTGTTTGGCTCAACCATGTACACCTTCGTGCCAAGCACAGGTGGCTGGTCAGTCATCCTCTGAGCTATCCCGCTGAAGCGTTGTTCAGCTGCGGTGACTACGCTTATTAAATAAATAACATTTCGAACTATGGAATTATTGTTCTCATCTTTCATTTCTCTCCCATCAGGTGGGTCGGAATGTCACACGTTGTTATTGTATTTTCTGCTTCTCCCAATCTCAATGCCATTTAAATTCTTCCCAATGCCAAATGATTTAGTAACCTTCTGTAAATGCTGATGCGATGGACTTAATAGTACATACAGCTAATTAAATAATTGCTCTAAAGCCCACCACAAGAACAATGTTGCAATTTACAGGAAACATGTAAATGTTTACATACATTTACAATACATGTAAATGTTTACATACATTTACAATACATGTAAATGTTTACATACATTTACAATACATGTAAATGTATAACAATAATCAATAACCATCAATATCATCAGTCCATCAATAACTTGTAAAATAACAAATTTTGTATAAGAATGTCAGCTTAAAGTAGCAAAATTCTTCATGTTTGCATTGCTGTGAATCTGAGCGTACATGCTGGTAATGTTCACTTGAGTAAAGAGGATGAAGTAGGTACTAATTTGATAGTAATTTTTACTTCAAACTTATAAAATCTTGCAGAGAACAATTTTAATGTCATCCAGAATGAAGACGTTGAGAATGTAGTCCGGATTCCAAGTTTGTAGAACAGACGGGTGACGAATATGTAGCTCCAGCCAGGTCCTGTAGAAAAGAAAATTTATAAAGCTCAGAATAAAAATAATAATAAGCGAGTAACGGACTTGTTTCAATTTCTCGGCATTGTCGTTGCATTTCAAACTATTGGTAACAGATTGTATAATGTGAATAGGTAAGTTGTTAGTTAACAATCAATTAAGAACAGATAAATGTTACTAAATTAGAAGTGGAACAACCAATCCAATAAGGAGGAATAAATGGAATTGAAAAACATTGTAGATAGATGTATTTGGGAATACATCTAATATTTGGGAATACCTACATCTATTTGGGAATACAAACTGCACAATTCATTATATGAAAGAAAATAAGAAAAAAAAATCATTTAGTACATGCAACAAGAGATAAAACGGTATTCGAAAGAAAAAGATTTGCTCGCATCAACACATGAAGTCTAGGCTAACTCGCTATCTACCTCTAGAATGTGAGCTCTGATTTCATTGATGATAACAAGGATTTATTGTCAAGGAACCTTACCAGCAGCCAATACGTTTTGTTCAAATACATTGATGATTTCATGAGGGTAACTATTTAAAACTGAAGTACATAATGTGTTTTAGTTCAAAATAAAAATTTAATACTAAATTGAGAACTCACCATTGCATGTGAAACGGTGTATGTAGGTACTCAGGAGGACAGAGTTGGGAAGCTTTTCCATGGTCCCCAGTGGGCTGTTTGCAGAATGTTGAACCTCTCTACAGTGGATGTGCAGTCAGTGTGACCTTGACGTAGTGGGCTGTTTGCAGAATGTTGAACCTCTCCGCAGTGATGTGCAGTCAGTGTGACCTTGACGTAGTGAGCTGTTTGCAGAATGTTGAACCTCTCCGCAGTGGATGTGCAGTCAGTGTGACCTTGACGTAGTGAGCTGTATGGAAGCTTTTCTTGGTCCAGTTTTATTGGTTTATCTTGGTTCTGGATGAGCTCTGAATCGTTGGTATACTCCATATGATATATTGACAATGATAGGGGTATACTGCTTCATTGACAGAGTGCAAAATTTCAAAAACTTGCAGATCAAGCAATGAAAAGACGAAACTTTGCCAATTTGTGAGAATTAACCGAGCGAGTTAAAATTATTTGACCGATGAAGAACTGAAAAGTTTTAAAGGTTTGACAGAGATAGTTTGCTGTTTATTCGCAGTCTCGATTAGCCATTTACACCATAGAACTTGCCGCCGTCAAAACGCAATGCCTGTAGACTCCGAACTCCTATCAGCATGGAGTTTCTTCGCATTTGGAAGCAGTCAGTGGGCTGTTAGACGAACTCAGAACATTTCGCAGAAGTCGATGAGCAGCGTGCCGTTGTCACTCACCAACTTGAACCTACCTTCATCAAATTTCCAGCCACGTACAGTCGACAGCGAGAGTCTGAACTCTCACCAGAATGCACCGATACGCAGTTTTTCTGTTAGGCCGAGAAAGACTTCATTGCGCGCTCAACTTGCAATGACGTCTTTCTCAGACTAAGAGACTAAGTGATGGTGGCTCCATCTGGTGAGAGTTCACACTCACTGTCCAGACTGTAGAAGAGAAAGCGTCAACAAATGCAGGATTCATCCAGTAGGTAAGCTAGAATGCCAGATGCATGGCTGATCGTACACACAATCGACTGAAGGCTATGTGACTCGCATCTGTACTTCAGTTTAGGAAATGCCTCTATACTCAAATGGCATGCAATTCAAACTTGAAGATCTTGGTACAGTAGCTCGCATGAAGTGACTTGAGAGTTGAATCATGAAGGATGGTGTCCATGCCTGGAAAAATGCAATATTGAGGAGATAAGTGAATGACAACTCTGAATCATTCAGAGATAAGTTAACTCTGAAAGTAGGTCTATAGGTGATACATACTCTATACACAGTGAGTAGGTATCATACTTCCCAATTCCTATACCGGTTTTCCATGTACCAGCATAGGGATTTGGCCGGCTTCTTTTGAATGTGACCCTACTATGTGTAAATATACTTGGCAAACTAAAATAATTGATCATTCAATAAATCTGATTGACTGAAAAATGTTAGACCACACCATCAGAAGTTAGTCCCTTGTCTCACTCTAGTAGGTGACCTCACATTTCAATGATAATACCAAGCTTTGATTGGTATGGAAAATTACCAGCAGCCATTCAAATTTGTTTACCGTTCAATTTTTGTTGTGCTGAGTGTAGGTACCTAGTTCTACTACGTTTTGTTCAGTTGGCTTATGGCCTGAGGAAACTCAGTGAATGCTGGGAGACATAGTACGGTGATAAAATTTAATAAAAAGATTGGTAGTAAAATGTTTAAAAATACTCATTAGGTATACTTGAAATGTAAACTAATGAATTGAAAAAATTGTAAATGTAAATATAATGGTAAACATGAACGTACCTCTAAAACCAATCCCGGATGAGGTTTGCCCGGGCCACACGGCCTGCTGCAACAACATGTGCTGCAGCAAGTGGTGCAGGGGCTGGGCCGGGGGCTGCATCATTATTCGGTGGGGCCGGGTGGTCAGCTTCATCATCCAACTCGATCCCACGCTCTATGCAGATGTTGTGCAAGACGCTGCAGGCTACAATGATCCGGCAGGTTCTGCTAGGGCTGTACTGCAGATCTCCGCCAGAACGATCGAGGCAGCGGAACCGCGACTTCAACAAACCAAAACATCGCTCGACGGTGTTTCGTGTCTTTGTTTGGCTCGCGTTGTAGTTCCTTTCTGCATCATTAGCAGGTTGTAGAATCGGTGTCATCATCCATGGTTCAAGAGCGTAAGCACTATCTCCTAGGGAAGAATAGAAACTCATTACTCCTCAAACAATTATTAGATGTAAACATAATTAAAACATAAAAATTGAGAATTTTAACATATAAAAATACAAACATGTAGGTAGCCAACTTTAACAAAAAATAGTTAGTGTCTTGAGTTTGCTATGCTATTCAGTGGCTACTAAGGGTTGGGTGAACCTCATATTTTTTTAACCGAACCGAACCTCAAACCGATATTTAAATATTTGACTGTGCAACCTCAGAACCAAACCGAACCTCTGGCTTTTTTACCTGTAGTGTTTTTATCACTTATTACTTAGTAGTCATGATACAGACAAATAACATCAAACATTGTTTGTTTTGCATAGTTTGCACGAGGGGATTTTAAAGTTTAGTTTTTTTATAGTAAAAAATAGTATATTTATTATATTTAGTTTCATTTCACATAGTCCTGTCCTTTGTAATACCTAGGTAGGTACAATACTTTTGCTATCAATTATAACTAATTTCACATCATTTTAGTGCATTATATTTTTGATAAAATTAATTGACATCATTCAATAAAAAGAAAATTAAGAAAAGTACCTAAAATAAAAATAAAATTAATAATTCTGTAACA
Organism: Leuctra nigra; assembly: GCA_934045905.1. Taxonomy (NCBI): domain Eukaryota; kingdom Metazoa; phylum Arthropoda; class Insecta; order Plecoptera; family Leuctridae; genus Leuctra; species Leuctra nigra. Next base: position 40,672,764 of record OW203764.1, on the reverse strand, counting down.
TTTTTGCAAAGTACCTACCTAGGTACCACACGCAAATTATTTGGCTTCTTTGTCACACAGCCTTCGAACACTGAAATGTTGACTGGAATCAAATTGGCCCTGCTAGAAAGGTACGATTCGGATATTTCTTTTTAATGTTCGGTTCACGAACATCTAAAGCGGTTCAGTTTGGGTTTCGAACCGGTTCACCCAACCCTACTACTAGTACTAAGTAAATGAGGAGTGAAACAATATAGTAGTTCATTTGCAATCTCAGATCTACACACTTTCTATGAATTATTGTTTGACTAACAAAAGGTGCAAATTTGGTCAGAACATATTACATTGATACAGTGCTATTTTACACACAGTATGTGTGTGCATGTCAAACTAAAAATGGATATAGTAGGTAGGTAGGTACCTACTACCTACAATTACACATGACTGGTGGAGACAGGTAAACAATTGTCAAAATTGACACCAAGATTCAATAACACTTTTAATGTCTGTCTTTTTCACACTACATGGGTGCCTACAACACAGTAGGTAGGCTATGTAGTATGTACGCTACTACCTACAACTATTTGAGCACAGAATAGCGTAATGCACTCTTCATTACTGTTAGTATTTAGCAGCAGAAATAAATTCACAAAAGAAATAGAATTTCTCTAAACTAGATTTTAGGTTATAAAATATTAGTAGACAGACCTTACAACTAACAAGCAAGATAGTCTACCAATCAACTGAAATAAGTCCTCACAACCCTTAAATCGCACAATGTGCATAATGTTACCAGGTAGTGAAATGTCTAAATTGATTAAAATTTTAAATTTTACTCTTGACGTTCTTTGTGAAGGTGACGTGACATTATCAGCTGTTCTCGTTGAATGACAGGACACAAGGAACTAGTAGTACATAAACAGAACACACGCAGTGCTCGAGTTTGAACAGAGCCGTAAGCGGGACGTTTAAAAATAACATTAGGTAGGTAGCCTATTAATAAGTTGTAGCTAGGTTGTAGCTAGTACAACCTAATGAAGAAATATTTCAAACATTTGCCACTCGCTTGACACTACGTCACTGTGTAGAATGTTGATTAAGATTCAAACAATTTCTCATGTCGACTGGGTATTAACTATTTGTTCAATTGCTAGCGATTACAAAAGTCGTCGAATACGGCTGTTCCTACAGGGTTACCTAAATATCCCTGACAAAGATTTTGAAATCTCAGGTCACTTTCATCTTCATTCCCACTTAGTGGGCACCTATAAGTAGACTGTAGACACCTAATTAGTCCCTAGCTATTGAATGTCTGTTTTAAGTAGGTAGGTAAGTACCTAGGTACTACTGCAACTTTGAAATGGTAAGTTGATAAATAACAATATCTTGCGCCAAATGAATCAAGATAGGTACCTATGTGAAACCATTCGACGTAGGTAGAATTCGTTTATAGGAAAGTAACGGAAACTGCTCTAGTTAAAAAAGCCTCTATCGGGTAATTAGGTTCTACTTTACATACCTACTACCTACCTCTACCTATAGATACTAAAGAGTGTGTTTGTGTAGATACCTAATCCATGCAATCCATGAGTGTAGGGGTAGGTAGGTACCTACCTAACTAATCCAAACATAACCTGTCTTAGGTAGGCCGTAGGAATAGGATGTCATGCGTACAATCTTGTGCTGAGCTAGTGTAGTGGGTCAGTACCTAATGGTACCTACTAGGAGGATACAATTGTGTAGGTACTTACCAAGAAGCCAACCACCTCGTCCACCATCCTGCATTAGGTCATCCCTCAGGTCACTTTCATGCCAGATGTGAGCGTCGTGACTGCCTCCACCCCATCTGGCCACAACGTCCAAGATCTTCAAGTTCGAGGCACACACCATTTGAGCATTTACTGAATACAATCCTTTTCTATTTACGTACAGATGCGGGTTCACACGAGGGGCCTTCAGTCGAATGTGTGTACCATCAACACACCCTAATACATTGGGCATTCCAGCTAGGCGAAAGAATCCTGCCTTCGTTGCCGCTTTCTCCTGTGGCGTCTCAGGGAATTTGATAAATTGAGGAGCAAGGCGGACGAGTGCTTTGGACACACGACGAACAATTCTACTCATTGACGACTGAGAAATGTTCAGAGTTCGTCCACATGACCACTGGAAACTTCCACTGGCGAAGAAAGTCAATGCGGCAAGAAGCTGTGTGTCCACAGGCAAAGCGTCGTGACGGCGAGTTCTACGGCTTAAATAAGGCGTTAAAAGGTTGAGAATAAACAAAAAACTAGCTCTATCAAACCTAGTACACCTTTTCAGTTCTTCATCGGTCAAATCGGCTACTCTCACACGGTTTCTTCCCACAAATTGGCGAAAGTTTCGGAAATACTGCAGGACGACAATGTTGTTGGCCGCCATTTTAAATGTCTAGTCGACGGAGAGAAGAAGGATGTTATTGCGCAGGCGCGAAGATCGTAACTGACTTAGGGCACCTACCTAGGTGGTCTAACTTTTACGATAAAATCGTAACTTTAAGAGAGTAAAAATGCTACAGGAATCGCAATATTCGTAAAAGTTAAGATAAGAGAGCAAATTTAAGATAAGAGAGTGAAAAACACGTACAGGAATGCCACCCCAGGTTACTACCCTGCAATCAGCTCATTCAGTCAATCCTGATAATTTATCATTAAATCCAACATTAAAAATTTTGAAAAATGAAACACTGCTAGGTACCTACTTGAAAATATATTTTTTAACTCACTGCAGCCTCTCACTACTGATCTGTTCTTAAATTAAACATACATTTTCAGAATAATCTATGCAGATGTTGGCACGAATGGCAGAATTAGTGATGGAGGGGTGTGGGGAAAATGTGACCTAAAGAAGGCACTCGATAACAACTCGGTCCACATGCCAGCTCCCTGTGCTCTTCCAGGCACCGACATCGACATTCCTTACCATATAGTTGGAGACGAGGCTTTCTCTCTAGGATTAGGCCTCATGAGACCACACTCAAAGCTAGAGAGGAGAGGAGAGTGGCCACGTCGAATATTCAACTACAGGTCAATTAAACATTTATTCATTGTTTGTTATTAAATTTCTCCACAATGCAATAGGTTTTACAATTACTCTTTATAATTTATAGATTATCGAGAGCTCGCAGGACATCGGAGAACTGTTTTGGCATACTTTCCCATCGCTTCGAAATCTATCGGTCTCCACTTCGTGTGTCGGTAGAAAATGGAAAGATATTAGTCCTCGCAACAATTGCTCTACACAATTGGCTTCGTACGAACAATGTGCACCGGCAGATGTATACTCCAGTCGACTACACTGACCAAGAAGACCTTCTCACCGGACAAATAAATCAGGGCACATGGCGAAATGATCCACAACCGGCAGGACTGTTGGGACTTGGACATCAAGGTGGAAATCGAATCGCAAATCAAGCGAAGATTATGCGTGATAATCTGTGCACGTTTTTCAACGGAGTTGGAGCTCGCGAGTGGCAAGACCGCATGATCACTTAAGGTCCGGTATTACCAAAGTTAAATTGTGCCGGATTAACTAACTTTTGGATTAAATTCAACTGTTTCAATCTTTTTGAGGTATCTGATTGGCTGTGCCGCTAATTTAGTCCAAAATTTAGTTAATCCGGCTCAGATTAACTTTGGTAATACCGGCCCTAAGTCTGCTTTCATACGAGACAAATAGGTTTCCGCAACTTTTAGCATTTATTTAATTGATGGTTTTCACACTTTGCTTTTACGCTTGTGCTTTGCTAAAATTTCCCACCACAAATTTGTAAAATATGATATTACTATTTAGATTGTTGATCTCAACTTATGATGATTTAGCAAATTTTCAACTTGACAGTACACTCAGTTACTTTAAATATTTTGAGCGAGCATCTCCTCTTGGCTCTTTTGGCACGGACATCTGTTTTGAAAATTAACAAGGAACCGTTTGATCGATCAACTTTGCATGGTTATTAGGAAATATTTTAGTAATTTTTTGAGATACTCACTTGATTAGAAATGCCTGTAAGATGCAAATTGCTCTATTCATTGTACTTTATAACTTGATCATTATTGTGGTGTTCCCAAATAGGTACCTACATCCTTTCAATCATGCGCAGACAGACAGATATCAGTTTCAATTGTATTTTATTTTGGAAGTATCTGCAGTATTCATACAAAACATCGCTGTACTACTTTTCTATGTACATGTACCTATTCATAAAAATATGCCTAAATTCTGAATCTACTGTTTATTCCAAAAATAAAATTAAGACATAAAACAAGATTTGGTCCCTATCAACTATCCTGTATAGACTTTCTTAAGCAATGAAAATCTGAACACACTAATTAAAAACAATCACCATACATTAGAGGCACAAGGAATATTTTACCACAGTAAAAACGTACTGACTTTCTGCATTCAATAGCTAATGTTGGTGGGAATCAAAAACATTTAGTATGAAAAAAAAGAAAAGATTAGCACCACACATTAACAAGGAATATTTTACCAAATTAAATAAAATCCAACTGACTTTCAGCATTCAGTCTAGCTAATGTTGGTGGACATCTAAAACAAATATGAAATTAAAAACAATACATTAGTTGGCACCACATTAAGGCACAGGAATATTTTACCATTTTAAGTAGATAATAAAAATACCTATAGTACTGACTTTCTGTATTCAGTCTAGCTAATGTTGGTGGGAATCAAAAACATAATATGAAATTAAAAACAATACATTAGCACCCTGCACTACACATCATAAAAATATTTTACCATTTAGTAAGTAGATAATAAACATACCTATAGTACTGACTTTCTGTATTCAGTCTAGCTAATGTTGGTGGGAATCAAAAACATAATATGAAATTAAAAACAATACATTAGCACCCTGCACTACACATCATAAAAATATTTTACCATTTAGTAAGTAGATAATAAACATACCTATAGTACTGACTTTCTGTATTCAGTCTAGCTAATGTTGGTGGGAATCAAAAACATAATATGAAATTAAAAACAATACATTAGCACCCTGCACCACACATCATAGAAATATTTTACCATTTAGTAAGTAGATAATAAACATACCTATAGTACTGACTTTCTGTATTCAGTCTAGCTAATGTTGGTGGGAATCAAAAACATAATATGAAATTAAAAACAATACATTAGCACCCTGCACCACACATCATAGAAATATTTTACCATTTAGTAAGTAGATAATAAACATACCTATAGTACTGACTTTCTGTATTCAGTCTAGCTAATGTTGGTGGGAATCAAAAACATCATATTTGCACCACACATTAGAGGCACAAGGAAATAGATATTATACTAACATGAGAACAAAGTAATAATAATAGCGGAGTGGCTAATAGTAAAAAAAGAAACCAAAGGCAACGAATGCAGGCATGCAGGAGCTCATAGACCATTTTAAATATTATCTCATTGGCTCTGCTTTATAATAAAATTTCATGTGCAGTTTGATTTCCAGACACCTTAGTCCCTGTTTCAACAATAAGGAGTATGCACGTGATTTGTGATTTTGATTTTTGGCCGCCATGACGGGTATGGCGAGGGCTTTATTTTGTCGAAATAGTTTAAAAGCGATATATTTAGGGCAACTGACAGTGATATTTGACATTATTCATGTTAAAGCTTGTCTGAAATTATGTCTAACATACATTCAGGCATTTATTTAATTGATAATCCTCTTATAATAGACAGTGGTCAGCATGGCCAGCGAAATTTGACACGTACCTTATGGAAAATGTAATGTTAGAATCAATCAAAATCCATTATCATTGATTGAATAGTCTAACCATTAAATATGAATACTAGGGATAACATTTGAACAAGAAAGCAGACGTAAAAGAGTAGACAAATACTAAAGTATACAATAAAAAACCGGCTGTCACGCTTGACTTTTGTTTTTTGGGGACTGTCATGGCGAAATTTAGGCGGTTAAGAAGGCCGTGAGCTTTCTCACGTATACTCCTTATAGGTAAAACAGGGACTACGGTGTCTGGAAATAAAACTGCACATGATTTTTATTAGAAAGCAGAGCCACCGAGATAATATTTAAAATGGTCTATTGTTTAATAGTTTAATAGTCGTTTGTAATAGTTAAAAAAAAATATGGCACTGATCAATCAACCCTTGTTAGGATTATCCCGATGGAACTGCATCAATACTTGGTCAATGGCACATTGTGCCTGCATGCGGTCCCACAGAGACATCTCCCGAAGATGGCAGGCAACATGGTCTCCGAAATTTTGAGCGTCATCCTTGATAATCGGCTCTTCCTCTGCCACCTTCTCTAACAAACTCATTGCTGCCTTTGTTTGTTCAGCAATGAGCTCCTGCATGCCTGCATTCGCTGCCTTTGGTTTCTTTGCCACACTGCCGATACTGCTGACATTCCTACGCCTCTCGCCGTTAGGAGTCGATGTTAAAGTTCTTGAAGGCGCCTCGATGTCACCACCGTCCTCCTCCTCCTCATCTTCCAAGTTATCGGCAAGGTCGTCTCTGTGGTTCGAAGATGAGGAACCATCATCAGCATTTTGAAGTGTTGATGTCGACGGAGCAGGATTTAAAGTATCGCGAAGGAACATCAACGCATCAAAATGCTGAAAAGACGGTACATAGACTTGACAGCTACCTGCCCCGCTTGCCTTTGACTTGTTTACTTTTTTGTGATTCGAGAAGAAGTTGGTTCGCAGTGAACCAAATCTATGTAGAATCTCTTCAACTGTAGGAAAATAATGGGGTTTGAAGTAAGGTCTAGTCAACTTGGTAAGGTTATGATTCACTTGTAGCATTTTTGGTTAGAACTTACCGGTAAACACCTTCTCGAGAAGATCCACCACTACATCGAGGATGGCTGCTTTTTTATAAGACTTGTGTTCGGGATGTTGTGGGTGCCATAATTTTGGGTTAGCACGGAAAAAATCTATTAAAAGTACTTCCCTTTCGTACGTCCACAACACATTTTTAGGAGCCATGTTTCTACTACTGTCAGGTCACCCACCCCTACCGCGCGACGCGCTGAGTTCCCGCCTTCCTGGGCTACCACGTGACTTAATACTACACGCTGATTGGTTGCAAACCTCAATCGCCGGCAATCGAATGGGGGAGTTTAGAGCTAGTTTCTAAACTCGACAATCGAATTGCAGTTGCTGCGATCCAATCTTGGGTCTGTTCACACGGACAATTGCAATCTCAGGATTGAATTCCACAATCCAATCGCGGGATTGCAATTGTCCGTGTGAACAGACCTTTAGGGTTTTTGTATGCCAGACAAGCCCATCCTCTACTTTTACATTACCACAACGAAACCTATCCACATGATCCACATGATCCCTGTGGGTTGGTTCCTTATTGCTTAATACGTCCAATTGACGAATATCAATATGAGTGAAACTACATTATACTTGAAGAATTTGTTTCAAACATTTTAATAGTTATACAAGTTTGGCACATGAAATAATCTAGAGTCTTGATTGAAAATAGGGAAGTCTCGTGAAGATTTGAATTCAGAATAATATTTATTTTATGAAAGTTGAGATGTTGCTGAACACAGATGTGGTATTATTTTTGTTGTTGGACGAATAGTTCTCATGTAATTAATTTACAAAGTTTGATAGATCTCCTCTTATTTAAAAACAGGAAAATTGGCAATGACATCACAGTTTGCTATATTGCCATGGCAACAAGGGAATCCCCATGTCAACACAATGTTAATGACTTGGAAATGACATCACAGTTCTGATTCTTGTTACAGGCCGTTTTTCCCGCCAAAAATCCTATGATATTTGAACTCGATTTTTATGAATGAAAATTTAAGATTTCATAGGTAATAAGTGTATTTGTCATTATTATTTGTGTTTATTTATAGAAATTTACTAGAATAAAATTTCATGAGACTTCCCTATTGATCCATGTACTTCAGGCATGTACTTCCATGTACTTCCATGTACTCATTACCTCATAATTGTGGTGAATATTACTGTTATTAACAGTCGGCTGCATCCAGAGGTAAATTCTTGAGATAATACCATAGAAATAGTTAATAGCCTAGTATCGTCAAATCTTTAGAATTATATTTATTGAGCGAGCGTCTCCTTTTCGCTCTTTTTGCAAAGGAGATAGCTGTCAAAGAAGATACATATACGAAGATCGAAAAGTCCCAAAATCACAGCACATGGATCTGTTGGATTCCAGTGTGTATTAAAAGTGAAAAGTTTCAATGAAAATGTGAAATAATTTTTGTGCTCAAAATCACATCTTTTCACCTTTGAGCCGAGTATATTTTGTTTGAAGGTTGAAATCGGGGCTGTTTGCCATCAGCGAGCATTTGCATCTTACACTAGAGGACTTGACACTAGACAACGCACATTCTGAACACATGCTCACTATGGTGGTAACTGGTAACTAATACATATTACAAAGCTCTTACAAAATTGTGTGTTGATAAAGAGAATGCAGAATCTACAGGAGTACGAACCGGTTTGGCAGTTATTTCGTGTCTAATGGTTGCTATTCATGGCTTACCTGAAACACCATGTTGCAATTTTCGTGGCATTTCCATGCCAATGTTAATTTATTTACAACTCAATTGGAACATTCGACATCGAGTCGTACGCACCTTGAAATTCCGTCAATTTTAGCGTTTTTTTTCTTCATAGTTCTTTTGTTGTAATTTGTCCATTTCCAATTATATTTTGGTTTGAATTAAATTGTTTGTAGGTACATCACAAAAAGTGATGTTTTTCTTACTGCTGATCTTTATTAATTTATTTCCAGACAAGTGTAGAATTACAGCAAAGATACGGAAACCGATTTTTGGGCGTGACCAGAAAGGTAGTGACGTTTTTTAAATATTAGCTGGGCAGTAAAAAGTTTCTTGTGTGGGCGAATTGTTAAAACTCGCTTGAACTATCAAACTGTATGTAATGAATGAATTCATGGTATCGTCGCCTTTTGGTGAGCCGCATGTTAATTTTACTCTGGTTTTGTGCAATAGAGAAATTTCACATGCCGGCACGATCTCGGCATGTTAATGTTAATAAATAATTTGAAATATTTCTCCAGAAATTAGCATTCTGAACTGGTTTATGCGCAAGGATCAGTATTGTCTATTCATACATATAACAAATGTTTAAATACCTTTTTTACACAATTGATCTATACTTGCTAAGAAAACAATCACCCTAAATACATGCTAATGCTGCATCTCACTGGCCTGATGGCCCTGCGCCGTGATTTCAAGGTAGTGGAAGGAGCCCATTCCCATTGTATTCAGAGGGGGTGAAAAGTTGTCTTTCCATGACATGCTTATTTCTGCGTATTGCTTGGCAGCACCGTATACACATTGTGACTTGCTCAACCAATCAGTGAATTCCCTGCCCTGGTAATATCCTGTTAATAAAAAAGATGTGCGACTACATTAGGTTAACTGTGCGGAGGAATTTGAAATTTTGTCTTCCAAGTTTTCTTTTTTCTTTTTTTCTTTATTGTTTATGTATGGCAGGGGTCGGCATTCTGTTTTGGTCAAGGAGCCAATTTCCCAAAATTAATAAGTTAGATATCAATGGGAAGTGATTCAAGGGCTTCAAATGAACAAACTAAATCACTAACCTTCCCCTTGTTGTTTTCGAATTTTTCGATTCCAGATCTTTATTTAAATTATAAAGAGCTATTCAAGATCCACTAAGGAGCCGCAGGTTGCCGACCCCTGATGTATGGGCATTATTTAAGCTTGATATGAAGGGATGTGTGTTGTGAAAAATATCCGACCGAACCGGGGCTCGAACCCGGCACCTCTCACTTGCCGGGCGAGAGCTCTACCAACTGAGCTACCCGATCGGACGGACGGACATTAGACACAACACACTGATGAGGGTTAGAGATCTCCGATTGTTTTTCAGAACCAAAAGAATTTCAGAATGTATTCTTTTTGTTTAAAGTTCCTACTTGTAACTCGCACATTGATCATCTCATTTAATTTAAGATATTTTTGGGGGTTCTAGCCTGCCCACTCTGGACATGGAAATAGACAAGATTCTGTAAGTATGTTCTCTTCGAAAGGCGTAAGGAAAGATGTTACTGTAGCTCATGAATGATGAATAACAATGAACCTATTTGAAAAAGTAAATTATAATTTCAGACGAAACACGGAGTACGATGCGGATCCGAAGAGGATGAAGCCTGAAGACAACTCGCTGTTAGATCCGGTGTTGAAGGAGGAGCAGACCGAGATTGCCTGAGAGAGACGAAGCAATGATTTGAAGACAACGAGCTGCTCGGTAACTGCTAAGTAGTATCACGTACATCGAGTTTTATATTGTAAGCTCACGCACTTTTGTAATGTCAATCAATGGGGTTTTATGTGTTTTTATAAGTGTGCTTTCATGGTCGGCAACAAGTATTTATTTTTTAAATATGAAAGGTATTTATATGCATTTTGCTGACTTCTTGGCAAATTCAATGTGTGGTCCAAAAGACTTCTCTAGATTTCGTATGAACCTTTCCTTCTCAGAGATTAATACTTTGTTTTAATATTGTATTTTAAAATGTCTCCATTAAGTTGTACTGTCCATGAAAATCAAACTTATACTTTTATTCTGATTCTGTAGAGCATGTAACTACCATTACCTATGTATAGTATAAAAATGCTTTATGCTACTATTCATTTGAAAGAGACGCAAAACCTTGTATTCTATTTTCTGGTTAATATTTCATTTGGGTATTTACTGTGAGGCTGGTAACTATTACTATCTGACGAATTTTATACCCTGTTTTTAATAGAATTGTTCAACTGTAATGTACTTACAGGAGGTAATTATAAATGTAAAATGGCACAGGGCGCAATTGAGTGTCAACTTAAGTTCCGTCTCGGTGGAACGTTCTTGATCACTTCTCATGATGGTGGTATCTACTAGTTGCTCATCTCCCAAGAAGTATGCATTAGACATGTTAATAATAGCCTATTAACTTGTCTTAGCTTGTATGTACATTCGATTTGTTTTTCCATGCGGCAGTCAACCCGACTAGTCAACCATAACTTAATTATTTCCAGCATGGAAAACTAATGGATTTGTACCACCTCTTATTGCATAGGTACCTAATCAGTTTTTGTCTACTTAAAGGTATGTTTACAGCTTGACACACCGACCTTATGCGTGTCAGCGCGCTGGTGCTGAGCCACCTTTTTGGCTAGTGCCGAAGCGCCTGTTGTCAATCTGTCAACATACCTTTATGTAGTAGCATTTTGTGAAGAAAAAAAAGGTACTATCTATTACATTAGTTAGGGGTGTGCGAATAGTGATTTTTGACTTCGAATACGAATATCGAATAATTGACAAAAATATTTCGAATATCGAATCGAATATCGAATAGTTGGAACCTACATTAAAAAAATACATAATATCAATAAAATAAAATAAAAATGGACACCAAACTTTTTTCATATGACCAGAATGAAAGATGTCCATATAAATGAATGTATTGATTATGATGTAATATGCCAGGATTATATTGTTGTCATTAATCATCACAAAAAATGAAATTGACAGTAACAAATGGAGTATGAGGAAGGTCTACCTGGAGGAACAATAACCTACAAATAATATCCCTCTAAATCAAAATGGCGGCCATGACAATTTTCGGTTGAAGTTTTAGACTTTGCAGCAGTTGGCAGAATTGAAAAACACTCCCATATGAGAAATGGCGGGATTATTTTGAACTAAAAGACATGAACTATTCGAAAATTTTCGAATTTTCGAAGTATTCGAAATTTCGAATACTTTTTTTTCGAATACCAAATCGAATATTCGAACCAAATATTTTCGAAGTATTCGAAATTTTCGAATATTCGCACACCCCTAACATTAGTATAATTTTTTTAGGTAAATAAATATCAATGTTGGAACGAAAACTGTTTAATTGTGAAACGGAAACATTGTTGAGAGAATTAGGTAGGTAATATTGGTAGACATTTTAGAGAACGTATTTTATTACTTGGGAGTCCATCTTTACTTGCTGTAAAGAGGGGGGCAAAGTGCACATTTAAATTTGTTGCTATAAAATATAGTATTGTATGTTTCAATATTTTGCCTGTATGACAGATTCACGAATTGGAATATAAAATAAGTAATGTAATTACAGATGTTTTAAAAGGGCCATCTACTGTCAAACCTACCTACGTACATAGACCCACAAATACAAAATTGTGCTTCTCACCTTTTGTGTCTGTAGGTGTACATCCAAAAGTAAAGTTTGGAGAGACCTTTTATTAGTGTTGTATAGAATTTTACATGTCACAACTTTTAGTTTTTCGTGTTTTAATGTACTTTACTCTGCTGTTATTTCTTCACTTTTGTGTTGTGCACAACTCTTGAGTTAGAAGTACACTCAATCCAATTAAAAACGGTATTTGAACTAAACGGATCAGGTTCCAGATCAGGTTGCCTGTCGGGTTCCTTGACAATCAATCCTTGTTATTCTTTTACATATAAATGAAATCAGAGCTCGCCTACTAACTACTAGAGTTTATGATGCTTAATGGGATAATATCTTTCGAATACCGTTAATTCTTTTGTTTAAGTGTCCTAGAAGAAGTGATCTGATAGTGTTTTAGTAACTCACTCATGTTTAATTGGACTAATTTAATACATTCACCGTGGATGTAATCATGTTATTAGGAAACAATAAAAACGCTATATGATATTCTGTCAAGAATTGATTCAAAAACCCTGTACCATATGAAGAATTCTTCTATAAGTCTGATAGTACCTATATTAGTAGGGTGAGTTGGGTTTATTGTGGCACAGCAATTGCATGTTTTTTCTTTGGTATTTAATTTCGAATTGCGGGTATACTATAATTAGTAATTATCACATCACAATTTTGAAAAAAATATGGTGATTTAAAGTGACTGCCTCCATCCAATAATAAATATGAAAATCGTTTTTTTTTAAATAGTTGCAAAATAATAAGGTTCTGATCATTCGCTTCTCTGCACACAAACTTCCTCTTTCGTGAGTATCTAGTGGAGCGGTCGCTCCACCCAGCCAAGTCGTACTATACACTCACACTCACTCAACATACCGTAAATGCCTAATAAACTGAGGAGCAGACCAAACACTTTTACTGTAAGCAACAACATGGCATTTTCGGCCTACTGGATCTCAAAATTGGGAAATCTCACATTGTTGCGAAATAACTTAATTTCGAGCTATAACCTGACAACATATACCAAATTTGGTATAATTTGGTTAACCTGACAACATATACCAAATTTGGGAACAATACGTTATGCCGTTTGGGTGCTAGAGGGCCGTGAAAACAGTGAAATTACACCCCTTTTAAAAGCTATCTGATAATGATGATGATTCAGATTCAGATATCAGGAAACGTTGCTATCACCGCCACAGCCTAAACGGCTGAACCGATCGATATGAAAATTTTACCACATGTGCACTTTTGGCGTCTGATGATACCTTTGTTCTTATAAATTTTTTGTGCCGCCATTTTTAAACCGGAAGTGACGTCATATATCAAAAACGGCTGGACCGATTAGAACGAAATTAGCGCCATTCTATTTAGAAGGTCATTTATAAGGAATACCAATAGTGAAAGAAGAAATGTTCTATAACCTAAACCGGAAATGACGTCATAAAAATGACAAATCTGACTAAAATCATCTCTTATATCAATAACTACATATTCAGAAGGCTTATAATGTTACATAACATTTATAGATAAAATTTTAGGTGGCAGTGATGTCAACCGCCATTTTGAAAACCGGAAGTGATGCCGTAACTCGAGAACGGCTGGACCGATTGGAACGAAACTTTTGCTATACTTTGTAACATATTATTTATAGCATTAACACAGTAACAAGCACAACTTTTCTTAGCAACCAAATCACAAAATCTTATTTTTTAAAAGAATTATAATCTTTGGTGCCACAATATGTTACAAGTTGTAATAATAAACTGAAAAAAGGAGTGATATCCCCATAAAATACACTCCGTGTAAAAATACCAGCCAAGTCTCTTCAATTAAAAAAAAATAGAAGAAATCTAAAAATTCAGCACTGAAAAGTAGTGATATCAAAAAATTGGCCAAGTCAAAACTTTTCAAAAAATACTTGGCGCATCGTGCATATAAATAGTATAGAAGTAGGCAGGAAATGAAATGTACTCATCTACACATGTCCTAAAAAAAACGATTTAAGATCGTTTTTTTAAGATCGTTTAAGAACGATTTTGAGTTTGATTAAGATATTAATAATAATATAAACGAGGGGAGGTTTGTAGTTTAAAGAACTCATTGAATAAGATAATCAATTATCTCAATTAATTAATTAGATGATACCAATTATAAAAGGTAATGAATGATTTTATAATAGTGTGACAAGGGTCACCTCACTACAGCAGAATTGAATTAAATTCCATTAAAATGCTGAGATGAAAACAATCAATGTGACAGTTGAACTCATTCAATTACTGTCCGATTTCCACAAATTAAAAAACGATTTCTATCTATGTTCAACAAGGAATTGTTAAATCCAATAATAAATATGAAAATCGTGTTTTTTTAAATAGTTGCAAAATAATATGATTCGGATCATTCGCTTCTCTGCACACAAACTTCCCCTTTGGTAGCCTAGATTGGCAGTAATTTCCTGTCCAAAAGCTTGCTGGCCGGACAGGTTTCAGGTAGAATGTATCCCCATAAAAAACACTCCGTGTAAAAATACCAGCCAAGTCTCTTCAATTAAAAAGAATAGAAGAAATCTAAAAATTCAGCACTGAAAAGTAGTGATATCAAAAAATTGGCCAAGTCAAAACTTTTCAAAAAATACTTGGCGCATCGTGCATATAAATAGTATAGAAGTAGGCAGGAAATGAAATGTACTCATCTACACATGTCCTAAAAAAAACGATGCGCCAAGTATTTTTTGAAAAGTTTTGACTTGGCCAATTTTTTGATATCACTACTTTTCAGTGCTGAATTTTTAGATTTCTTCTATTTTTTTTAATTGAAGAGACTTGGCTGGTATTTTTACACGGAGTGTTTTTTATGGGGATACATTCTACCTGAAACCTGTCCGGCCAGCAAGCTTTTGGACAGGAAATTACTGCCAATCTAGGCTACCAAAGGGGAAGTTTGTGTGCAGAGAAGCGAATGATCCGAATCATATTATTTTGCAACTATTTAAAAAACACGATTTTCATATTTATTATTGGATTTAACAATTCCTTGTTGAACATAGATAGAAATCGTTTTTTAATTTGTGGAAATCGGACAGTAATTGAATGAGTTCAACTGTCACATTGATTGTTTTCATCTCAGCATTTTAATGGAATTTAATTCAATTCTGCTGTAGTGAGGTGACCCTTGTCACACTATTATAAAATCATTCATTACCTTTTATAATTGGTATCATCTAATTAATTAATTGAGATAATTGATTATCTTATTCAATGAGTTCTTTAAACTACAAACCTCCCCTCGTTTATATTATTATTAATATCTTAATCAAACTATGGGGTAGAATAGGAGACAATAACGACCGACAGTCTCATCATTATTATTAATCAACAATTATTATCTAATCTATCATTACTTTGAAACAAGTGTTTTTCTAAATTATTCAAATCAGTTCATTGTGAGCTATTTCTCATAACAGAGGAAGGTAAAGCAGTTCTCTACTATATGGACCAAATGAGTTTAAGTAGTTCATCAATCTCTCGGTACATGTGGTCCAGGAGAGAAGTGGTCATCTGGTAAGTAGCTACTGACCTCTGCAGTCAAAGCTAGAATATAATATTACAGTTTGTTGCATCACAATGATGAAATTCTAAAAATAGATTTGAGTAAGTCTTCCGGGTGCCTCTGTGGGGTCTGCAGATGGTAACAAAACCAAAGTGACTTAGTAAAAATCTTCAGTTGTGCAGGCGCTCTTGTCAACTCCACTCTTCTCCTAACCCAAAGGAGCAGAATCTTACTTGGTTCAATACAGGCGTTCTTGTTTGACCAAGTCGGATAATATTTTCCAACTAAGATAATTTCCACTTTGTTTCTCAAGAAATCTTGATCCCAGAAAAAAACACTCCGTGTAAAAAAGGCAGCCAAGTCTCTTTACTTTAAAAAAATTCAACACCGAAAAGGAGTGATATCAAAAAAGGAGCCAAGTCAATGACATTTCCAAATATTTAATGGTATTTTTGAAATAAAAGAATAAACACCGAGAAATACTTTACAAAAGGACTTGGCGCATCGTTTTTTTAAAGACCTCATTCAATACTAAAAGTGGAAAGAAATTTAAAGTAGGTACATTTTCCTCTTTCTATTAGAGCCAGAAACTATGAATCAAGCTACTTTTAGTAATGGCTATTTTATAGTTTTGTCAATGGCGATAGTAGAAAGATTTCATGCTGTAATAGATAAGTAATATAAGGGTGGAAGAATTAAATAACAATTGGAAGTGGGCTCATACATATTCTTATAGCACTGTTAATATGGTGATATTAGAAGGGTATCTTTTCATAATTTGATCTTGACTGAAGGAAATCATGAAACGTTGTCAAATAATTACGAACTGTCTTTGGAACACTATTATATATTTTTGAAGTGTCAAGTGTATAAAGTTAAAAATTTTAATAGAAATTCAATGTGACTATGTACTTTGCGAAATGTTTTGTTATAAAATGTGGATTAATAGAAATGTATTTCATGATGAGAAGGTTTAACGCATGAGACTTAATTATGTTGACCACGAAACAATATTACGAAGATAACTAACTATTGTGTATTTATAGAAAACATAGGCAACAAGTTTTATCGCGTATGTACATATTCTAATAAATAATATTTTACAGTAGGTATATGTATAATATGTAATTGAAAGATGTTTCCCTATTATTCTAAAAATTCTAAATTACGGTTGTATATCAATGGCATATGCTTATGAATCAAAAAATGAATTTAAAAAACGATGCGCCAAGTCCTTTTGTAAAGTATTTCTCGGTGTTTATTCTTTTATTTCAAAAATACGATTAAATATTTGGAAATGTCATTGACTTGGCTCCTTTTTTGATATCACTCCTTTTCGGTGTTGAATTTTTTTAAAGTAAAGAGACTTGGCTGCCTTTTTTACACGGAGTGTTTTTTTCTGGGATATCACTTCTTTTGTTAGTTTATTCATACAGCTTGTAGCACATGTCCGAGCAGGGACTAATTTCTTTAAAAAAATACGCCTCAACCGATTTGCTTACTAAGAAAAGTTGCGTTTGGTATAAGATGAAAATGATTATCCAAGAAGAATAGCTTAAGTTTCGTTATAATCGATCCAGCCGTTTTCGATATATGACGTCACTTCCGGTTTTGAAATAGCGGCCGAAAATAATGTCGTCTTGAATTCATAATTATAAGTCCTACATAATTGCACAATTTGGTTGCAATCGGTACAGACGATTTCGATATATGACGTCACTTCCGGTTTAACCAATGGCGGCCGAAAATAATGTCGGCTTTTTATCCATAATTATAAGTCCTACATATTTCCAAAATTTGGTTGCAATCGGTACAGACGTTTTCGATATATGACGTCCCTTCCGGTTTTAACAATGACGGCCGAAAATAATGTCGTCTTTAATTCATAATTTTTAGTCCTCCATATTTCCAAAATTTGGTTGCAATCGGTACAGACGATTTCGACATATGACGTCACTTCCGGTTTTAACAATGGCGGCCGAAAATAATGTCGTCTTTAATTCATAATTATAAGTCCTACACATTTCCAAAATTTGGTTGCTATCGGTACAGCCGTTTTTGATATATGACGTTACTTCCGGTTTTAACAATGGCGGCCAAAAATAATGTCGCCTTTAATCCATAATTATAATTCCTACATATTTCCAAAATTTGGTTGCAATCGGTACAGCCGTTTTCGATATATGACGTCACTTCCGGTTTTAACAATGGCGGCCGAAAATAATGTCGTATTTCATTCATAATTATTAGTCCTCCATATTTCCAAAATTTGGTTGCAATCGGTACAGCTGTTTTCGATATATGACGTCACTTCCGGTTTTAACAATGGCGGCCGAAAATAATGTCGTCTTCAATTCATAATTATTAGTCCTACACATTTCCAAAATTTGGTTGCAATCGGTACAGCTGTTTTCAATATATGACGTCACTTCCGGTTTTAAAAATGGCGGCCGAGAACACTGCAACCTTGAATTTATAATTATTTACAAAGTAGGTTTACTAAATATCTATTTAAAAGTATAAAGTGGTAAATTTTGTCTCAATTATCATATTTATGACGTCATTTAGCATATTTATGACGTCATTTCCGGTATAGGTAATAGGAAAACAATCTAGTTGATACTTTATGAACGACCATCTGAATTCATAATCCCTATATTTCCGTAAAATCGGTCTTGCCGTATGTAATATATGACGTCACTACCGGTTTCATTTAGTGGTTCCTGCCGCCATTTCCGGTACCGTTAATTTGTTTATTCATTTTTCACAATTGAGTTTCAAAAAAAGTTGCAGAATGAATACGCAGGAGCTAGTTCAGTTGCAAACGGTACAGGCATTTAAGATATATTACGTCACTTCCGGTTTCAGGAATGGCGGCCGAGAACACTGCCTCCTTGAATTTATAATTTGTATTGTCTATGTTACAATGTAAGTTACTTATGTATGTATTTTAAGTATAATTTGTTGAAATAAGTTAAATATTGCGTATTTATGACGTCACTTCCGGTTCAGAAAATAAGAAAATAATAATTTTTTTATTGATACTTCATATAGATGACCGTCTAAATCGAATGGCGCTAATTTCGTTCTAATCGGTCCAGACGTTTTTGAGATATGACGTCACTTCCGGTTTAAAAATGGCGGCACAAAAAAATCACAAGAGGCAAGGTATCATCAGACGCCAAAAGTGCATATGTGGTAAAAATTTCAGGTTGATCGGTTCAGCCGTTTAGGCTGTGGCGGTGATAGCAACGTTTCCTGATATCTGAATCATCATCATCAGATAGCTTTTAAAAGGGGTGTAATTTCACTGTTTTCACGGCCCTCTAGCACCCAAACGGCATAACGTATTGTTCCCAAATTTGGTATATGTTGTCAGGTGGGCCATAGCTCGAAATTAAGTTATTTCGCAACAATGTGAGATTTCCCAATTTTGAGATCCAGTAGGCCGAAAATGCCATGTTGTTGCTTACAGTAAAAGTGTTTCGTCTGCTCCTCAGTTTATTAGGCATTTACGGTATGTTGAGTGAGTGTGAGTGTATAGTACGACTTGGCTGGGTGGAGCGACCGCTCCACTAGATTGATAAAGTGTGATTTCTCTAACTCATTAAGAGTTAATTTTGTTCAAGCTTGAACAAGGTAACACGGGTGGTCCTATGGAGGTCCTGAATTTAGGAAGATCCCTCGCAGAGAGGGAGATCCTAATGTGATGTACTATGGACCTCCATAGGACCTCGCAAATTGGGAGGTAAAGACAAATTTCAGAGCGGCCATTTTATCCTTTTTTGGGATATCCATGGGACCTCCATAGTACCTCGCAAATCGGGAGGTAAAGACAGATGTCAGAGCGGCCATTTTATCCTTTTTGCGATATCCATGGGATATCCATGGGAGCTCCCTCCATGCGATGCGATAGGGTGGCAACCAGAGTCATTTAAGTAACATAACATAACATTTGAAATAAATACTATTACGTGTATAAACAGATTTACGGATTGTAATTTCGATTGGTTGTTTTGTCATTTATCGTGCTTACTGGTGCAATTTTTTATGCTATATGGGGTAAAATTTGTAACAAAGTGACACGGTGACACTGATTTGACTAGGTATAGTAGAAAGAAATACATTTCCTGTCATGCACTCTGCACAAACTAACATTCTTGAGTAGCTGCGAAAATTATTACCGCGATATTTATCTCCAATCATCGAAAGAATCTGCACTTCAAATGTAAGTATTATATACTTTTATTATCTAGTGGAGCGGTCGCTCCACCCAGCCAAGTCGTACTATACACTCACAGTCACTCAACATACCGTAAATGCCTAATAAACTGAGGAGCAGACCAAACACTTTTACTGTAAGCAACAACATGGCATTTTCGGCCTACTGGATCTCAAAATTGGTAAATCTCACATTGTTGCGAAATATCTAAATTTCGAGCTATGGCCCACCCCACTACATATACCAAATTTGGGAACAATAGGTTATGCCATTTGCGCGCTAGAGGACCGAGAAAACAGTGAAATTACACCACTTTCTGATTCTGAAGATGATGATGATTCTGATGATATCACGAAACGTCGCTATCACCGCCACAGCCTAAACGGCTGAACCGATCGACCTGAAATTTTTACCACATGTGCACTTTTGGCGTCTGAGGTGCCTTTTTATAAAACCAACCGGAAGCCGCCATTTTGAAACCGGAAGTGACGTCATAACTCAAAAACGTCTGGACCGATTAGAACGAAATTAGCGCCATTCGATTTAGATGGTCATCTATATGAAGTATCAATAAAAAAAATATTATTTTCTTATTTTCTAAACCGGAAGTGACGTCATAAATACGCAATATTTAACTTATTTCAACAAATTATACTTAAAATACGTACATAATTAACTTACATTGTAACATAGACAATACAATTTATATATTCAAGGTAGCAGTGTTCTCGGCCGCCATTCCTGAAACCGGAAGTGACGTCATATATCTAAAACGCCTGTACCGATTGCAACTGAACTAGCTCCTGCGTATTCATTCTGCTATTTATTTGAAAAATCAATTGTGAAAAATGAATAAATAAATTAATGGTACCGGAAATGGCGGCAGGAACCACTAAATGAAACCGGAAGTGACGTCATATATTACAAACGGCATGACCGATTTTACGGAAATATAGGGATTAGGAATTCAGATGGTCGTTCATGAAGGTATCAACTAGATAAAACTAGATTGTTTTCTTATTACCTATACCGGAATTCGGCCGCTATTTCAAAACCGGAAGTGACGTCATGTATCGAAAACGGCTGGATCGATTATAACGAAACTTAAGCTATTCTTCTTGGATAATCATTTTCATCTTATACCAAACGCAACTTTTCATAGTAACCAAATCGGTTGAGGCGTATTTTTTTAAAGAAATTAGTCCCTGCTCGGACATGTGCTACAAGCTGTATGAATAAACTAACAAAAGAAGTGATATCCCAGAAAAAACACTCCGTGTAAAAATACCAGCCAAGTCTCTTTAACTATAAAAAAAATAGAAGAAATCTAAAAATTCAGCACTGAAAAGGAGTGATATCAAAAAAGGAGCCAAGTCAACGAATTTTCCAAATTTTAATCGTACCATTGAAATAAAAATATCAACCCCCGAGAAATACTTAAAAAAAGGACTTGGCGCATCGTTTTTTTAAAGACATTTTTCTATTCTTAAGCTTATGCCACTCACATACTACGTAGTTCAGAAATGCCTAGAAAAATTGGGACAAAACTTTCAAATTAAATATTGAACATTCTGTAAAATATTTTAAATTTAAATATAAGTACGCAAAGAAACATAGCATTGTCTTACAAGCAATAAATACAGAACAGTTGTGTTTGTGATTGGTAGGTACCTATAGTTTTGTGGGTACATCAACATACCTACTACAGCATTATACTTTGAACCTTCTCGCCGTGTAATTAATTGCTATTAATTAACATTTTATACCAAAAAAATTCATAAATTACATAACGTATTACTTTAGATAAAAATCTAGTCAGTAATTATTTGAGCAGCATGGCTCAGTGCACTAGTCACTTATACAAATCTCATTGACGGCCTTCTTGTAATGAGCGCTTTCGCTATTTCCCTCAGTCACGATATTGAGAAGTATGATTGATTAATATGACCCTAGAAATAGTGGCAATAACGAATAGACTAGGCCGCTTCCGTTTATTCGTTATTCGTTTATCCGTTTATTTCCTCTGAATATTGACAAAATACCAAAACTGCCAGTAGGTAAGAGTACTAGTTATATTAAAACGTAGTATGATTCGTCGATAATGAATGTGATATACTCAGGAAAATATACTTGTAGAGTTCTTCCTATACTTTTAGGATAGAAAAGTGTCTTTAAAAAAACGATGCGCCAAGTCCTTTTTTTAAGTATTTCTCGGGGGTTGATATTTTTATTTCAATGGTACGATTTAAATTTGGAAAATTCGTTGACTTGGCTCCTTTTTTGATATCACTCCTTTTCAGTGCTGAATTTTTAGATTTCTTCTATTTTTTTTTATAGTTAAAGAGACTTGGCTGGTATTTTTACACGGAGTGTTTTTTCTGGGATATCTATTAATCGGAGGAAAGTTTTAGGCAATTATGCATTACTGTGTGATCAGTATTTTACAGTGTTTTTCTCATTATCTTTTGCAGATGAAATCCGCATTGAGATGACTGAATCGGACTGAATGAATGCGCCAAGACCCCAAGATGGTGTTTTTCAAAGGAAATGAATGATTATCATTCTATTTCTTTGATTTATTTAATAAATAATTGTTATGAATTTTCATTTTATAATTGCATACCCTCCCCCTAAAAAAGGATTAAACATCCCAATAAAGGAATATGAATCCTCTCAATGTGCGAGCTTCGACCTCGCGGCATGGGAAGAATCCTCGCAATGTGCGAGCTTCGACCTCGCGGCATGGGAAGATTCCTCCCAATATGCGAGCTTCGACCTCGCGGCATGGGAAGAATCCTCGCAATGTACGAGCTTCTACCTCGCGGCATGGGAAGATTCCTCCCAATATGCGAGCTTCGACCTCGCGGCATGGGAAGATTCCTCGCAATGTGCGAGCTTCGACCTCGCGGCATGGGAAGATTCCTCCCAATATGCGAGCTTCGACCTCGCGGCATGGGAAGAATCCTCGCAATGTACGAGCTTCTACCTCGCGGCATGGGAAGATTCCTCCCAATATGCGAGCTTCGACCTCGCGGCATGGGAAGATTCCTCCCAATATGCGAGCTTCGACCTCGCGGCATGGGAAGATTCCTCCCAATATGCGAGCTTCGACCTCGCGGCATGGGAAGATTCCTCCCAATATGCGAGCTTCGATCTCGCGGCATGGGAAGATTCCTCCCAATATGCGAGCTTCGACCTCGCGGCATGGGAAGATTCCTCCCAATATGCGAGCTTCGACCTCGCGGCATGGGAAGATTCCTCCCAATATGCGAGCTTCGATCTCGCAGCGCGATGTCCCAGGGACATCGCGTGGAGTGACAAAAGGCAGGCAATAGGAGGCGTATGGGAGGATTTTGGAGGTTTTGCGAGGTCCTATGGATGTCCCTCTCAAAAAGGCAGGAGCTCCTATGGATATCCATAGTACATCTTTGTGTTACCTGGGAAGTGTGAACGCAAAGTTTCTACTGTTCAAAAGTTCAAAGTGTTGTAAAGTTGTGTATTTCAAGAAAGTGTAATAAACACCCTGTGTTTCAAAGTGACTTCGAATTCTACAAGTTCTTCACAAAGGATACAACCCAAGGTACTGAAATCCTTAAAAATCCTTATTCTCCCAAACTCACAATCATCTTAGTTTCAATTATCCAGGGTTCCCAGGCGGCCCATAAAACCCCTAAAACCCATTTTTCAGCATTTCAATTTATAGGCACTATAATTCCCACTTTTCTAGGTCTGACCCATAAAATGAAGAGGAATCTATTCCACATATTATATTTTCAAAATAAATTACTAAATAAAACGCCGAAAACTGTCCAAAACGCATAGAAATGATCAAAAAATACTTCTAAATTTCAAAAAAAAATCCGGGCCTGTGCGGCCCGGACCCGCATGACATTTGAGGCTTCATATGTAATGTTTCAAGTGCAATTTAGCGAGTTTTCCCAAAGTATTGTCCCGTATAAACTATAGGGTTGCCGGCCATTCCAGATATTTCGAGATTGTTGTCCTTTTCCCAGAATTAGAATAATCATTTCGGGACAGCAATAGTCGGAATTCCGAATTTGGAACTTCAAAGCGCAATATTTATTATCCATTATTTAAATCTCCCGTGTCATATCGCTTTCACAGGGTTGCCAGATGATTAATGTAAGATAGGTTTTTAATTATTTGAGAAGAAATATGGAAACTAATAGGTACATTTAAACTTAATTTTCGCAATAACCTGGTAGTTTTTAGTGATAAAAATAGTTTAAATTTCATAAAAATTGCTCTAATTCATACTTGAAATTTAAAATTTTCCCGGGCCTGCTCGGCCCAGACCCGCGTGTTGTTGGGAGACCCTCCCCCTTAAGCAAGGTGTACCCCAAAAAGTTCACATTTCGACTATTCCCCCCCCCCCCCCCCCAACCTCCATAACTGCATCACGAAAAATATTAACTAGTCCTCTGTCCCGGATTGAATGCATTGAAAGGTGGCAACCCTAGTCTAAATGTGAATTAATAAATTATAATAATTATTTTGCATATTATTGAAATGCACTTTTTGAGCTCGACAATGCTAGGAAGGGGGAATTGTACTTTGAAGAATAGCGAAAGTGGGAATGGGCAAAATAGGTAAAGAACCGAATAATCTGCAATTTTAAGATAAGGAAGAATTAGTTTCAGTTAAATGACTAATGATTTTTAACATTTCATACCTTGGCTGTCCCTGTCACAATATTATGCATATTTCAAGATTTTTTTTAGTGCAGTGCGTTAAATAGCTTTCAGCTGATCAAAATGTGTATTCAATAAATGCGATATAATGCATAGGTAATGCATTTTATCAGAAATGCACCCTTTAAAACCCATAAAATCCCATTGAAGGACCCATATTTTTAAGCAAAATTGCCCATAAATTTTTGAGACCTGGCTGGGAACCCTGATTATCATATTTCTAAATATCAAGAAAAGTTAATCAATAATTAAAAGTATTTATTTCAAAGAAGATAATTTTCAGAAGGTTATTATATTTTCAATAATAGTTCATGATAAGAATAATTACTATATTTTTATAAATTCAAAGTATCAAAGGATAGTTGAGCGAGCGTAGCGAGCGTCACCACGGTACTCTTATGGCACTTTCTCTGTGTGTGTTTTTTTTTTTGTGGTCACAGCCCAGGTCAAACCGCTCAAGCAATCGATCTGAAATTTTGTACACATACTAACGTAGTACTCGATGCGGTCCCTGGGATCGTTTTTGAATGGGCTCCCGTGATTGGTTCAAATTTAAAAAAAAAATCTTTCGATTGGTTGCTTCGATCAATTTGAAATTTAGCAAAAACATTGCAACCAACATTGTACCCAATCATAAAAAGTTTCAGCCAAATCCTCCTATTGGTTCAAATTTAAAACCATATTTCATGTGATTTTTGACATTTAAACTAGAACAGATTGACCGATCAACTTAAAACTTCGCGTGGTCATTGGTACCAACATTTGAGGTATTTTTGCCAATTTTCAGTCTAATCTGTTGTTATTTTCAAAAGTTTTGTCATTTTAAGGTCATTTTATTCCATAATCTAGAAAAATTTATACTAAATTGTCATCCCTGCCTTCTTTAAGCTTATGTTCCAAGGCAAGGCCTGTAGAGCAGCCAAGCTATCCACAATGTACAGTAAAATGAAAGCATTTTTGAGCTAGCGCATAAAATCGGATGCAGTACGAAGGCCAAATCCTCTAATTGGTTTAAGTTTAAATAATGTCTTCTGATTGGTCGACAATAAAAATGTTCACATTAAGTTCAAATTTTGCTTGGTGATCAAGACCAACTTAATATTAAATTTTACATATTGTAAGACCAATCAGTCAAGTATTAATTGTGGCAAGAAGAAGGCAACATAAGAAAGAAGATGACGATAAAGGAGCCGAAGAAAGACAGAAAGTAGGAAGAAGATAGAAGAAGTCTACATGGTTGGTGCAAAGATCAATGCTCCAAGCTTTATTTTAAATTTTTTTAATTTCGATTTTAAATTTATTTTTTAAGTCGTTTTTAATTTTTATAATTTGTTAAAGTTTACAATGATGGTTCACTTAGATTGTATTCTTCAAATTAGGACACAACGTTAGGTTTATAGTGTTGTGCTTGGCGGCAGTAACTGGGCGAAATGATTTCACGAATTTTAAGTGCGAAAATGTTTAAACAATATATTGTTGCTTTGCTTGGCCCTTCTTTTAGATCTCAATTGTTTTAAGTGGGAAGGTGCTTGGCAGCTTTTTTTACAAGTTTTTGTTTTTGTACAGCATGTCATATGGGGTAAAAGTTTATAGCAGCTTTCATTGATCATTAAGTGTTACCTATCATTACAGTTAACGCCAACAACGTCACTTCTTGTCTAAAGTTTTCTGTTTTTCTTTCAATAGTTCCGAAGTTAGTATAACGAAAGGGTCAATTTCTTTTGGTTGAATTTGAGTTATTTCAAATTATAATTTGTTAAAAGTTCCCAACTTTGAGTCATGTGAATAACGTAAATTGTACGTGTATTGTTCCGGTGTAGACCGGAATTTGTGTGTTCATCTCGTACTACGCATATTTGTCGCCACTTGGTAAACTGAAAGGTACACGAAAGATAGATGATTGCAAATGCGTTTCCTCATTTTTAAATTCTCCCAAGTTCACTTTTTTATGTCATATAAACTCAATTGGTAAAGCGTGCAGGCTTACAGATGTTTACAACACATTTTAAATAAAATCCGGATGGTTTTTGGAAGGCAATGTAACTTAAAAGGAACTTAGTTAAGATTAAGCTGGTGGGAAGGAGTATGACGGGTGATGAAATTTACGCTACCCGCCTTACTCGCCTATGTACACTTGGCCAAACAAAACTTGAACGTTCCATAAATCTGATTGACTGAAAAATGATAGATCGCACCATCAGAAGTCAGTCTAAGTGATCTCATTGTCTCATTCTAGTATGTGATCTCACATTTCAATGATAATAACAAGCTTTGATTGGTTATGGGATATGACCAGCAGTCATTCAAATTTGGTCAAAGTTCAAGTTTTGTTTGGCCGAGTGTACATACACGGATAGCCGGCCTATACCTGGCATCTCCACCTCTCTGCCTCTCCCTGAGAGTTCAACTTAATGTTTACCTTTGTTCATGGCAAATACGATCGATGTCCATTTATTATTGTTGTTGTCTTCTTCTATAGGTACTTGTAAACAGTTATCTAGCTTGCATTTAAATTAGTCTAATGATCTTATTTAGTGATTATTATATTGTTTTGTGATGTTGCTGTGGAAGATAATATTTTCATATTTTCAAACCAGGAAACTACTTCGTGCTATTGCCTATACTTGAAGAATATTATTGTATTGCCGATTTAAACAAGCCAGACCACTTCCGTATATAACGTTCGCATCAAAATCAATGTTTATTTCATTAGTGTCAGATTAGGAGGAACATCAGTTTCAGGTTTATTCATTTCCATTTAACAATGTCACTTGATGAGACTTTGACTCACAGTTTGGAAATAAATCATGATAAATAAAAAGCGTTTTATTATTCTAACTTTTTAACTTAGGCATTGTTGGATGATGAAATGAAATTTAAATGTCTCATACCCACATATTTCCATTCAATGTTTTACACGTACCTATAAATACACCTTGCATGGACCCTTTAGTGTAGTTTTTTGTTTATTGTAACCGAGCTTCTAAGATTGACAGATTACAACATCTGAAATAATGAAATAATTTTGACTAAGTTGTGAACACCTAATATACCGAGTAATGGAGCCATTTTGTGTGGTTTCATGTTTCGTGTTATTCTTGTTTCTTGTTGAGCCACCAATATTGACAAATTAACTCTATTTTAAATAATGAAATAAGTGTGACAAATGAAAAGTTGTAAACACCTAATACACTGAATATTAGTAATGGAGCCTTTACTGAATTTTACTATTTACTTAATTAACTGAATTTTACATAATTAAATAATTCTGACAAATTAAAAGCTGTGACACCCTAATGCACCCAGTAATGGAGCCTTTTTTGTGTGGCTACTAGTTTAGTAACTGAGCCACCAAGATTCCGTTGAGTAGCATGACCACGAATTGTTTTATTGCACAACTTTACGTACAACGTGTACATTGACAAATCATTATTATAGTCCAATGAGTATAATATTAAAAAGAGTTACTATGTAATCTTTGAATGTATTCGGATTAACATTTTGAATATATACGTAAGAAGGTTAAACATTTTTTAAGTAAATAAAAAGATAAAAAATAAAACGTTTGTTACGGGGATCGAACCCGTCAACGCCGTGTTCAAAGTCTCATGCCTCATGTGATCGATCCAATTCGCCACACAGAAACCAATGCAGTCTGTATCGTATCAAAGAAGAATAGCGGAACATAAAACGACGTGCGAGTATATTCTGTTTCCCTGATATCTTCAGTTTTCACGATGGCAACTGCAGGCGTGCCGCGATTGCGATGTTTCTGTCTATTGATGATCTTCACAGCATCCCTGGACCTCTCATTTGAATATATATCCATGAAGGTATCATCGCTTACCGAGCTGAACCTAGCCTTCGGACAGCTGCCACTCCCCCCAATTTCAACCTAAGAAAGACGTGCTGCCAACGGTGAAAAACAAAAAACGCTAAAGTTTAATTACTAATTACGTCATAATTATCGTGTACAGATAGCTTTTTTAAGTCATATTGTTACAAATACACCTCCATTATTAAATCTGCGCGAGAATAAATGTTAATATATCAATGTAACCTGAAATAAATATACAATAAAAAAAATATGTGATTAATTAATTTCAAAGATGAACCTATTTTTTTAATTTTTTAATTTTGCACATGAGTTTCATGACACAATGTATAACAACATGTCAAAAGATTTAGATGCGTCATTGAAATCTTCTTTACCAATTAATTGATCTAATTGATGATCTGATCTAATTCGATTTTTCATTAAAAGATCATACTTTTTTTAGTCACACTAACAATCAAATTCCGTTTGTAAAGCATATACTTACAACATGAGAAATTCGCAAACCTAGGATGCAATTGCATCAATGCTATTTCGTTGATACAAGTCTTTAATCAGCATTCATTAATTAGCATCATTCAACTCAAATTTCAAAGATGAACCTATTTTTTTTAATTTTTATTTTTGCACATGAGTTTCATGACACAATGTATAACAACATGTTAAAAGATTTAGATGCGTCATTGAAATCTTCTTTACCAATTAATTGATCTAATTGATTAATTGATCTGATCTAATTCGATTTTTCATTAAAAGATCATACTTTTTTTAGTCACACTAACAATCAAATTCCGTTTGTAAAGCATATACTTACAATATGAGAAATTCGCAAACCTAGGATGCAATTGCATCAATGCTATTTCGTTGATACAAGTCTTTAATCAGCATTCATTAATTAGCATCATTCAACTCAAATTTCAAAGATGAACCTATTTTTATTTTTTTTATTTTTGCACATGAGATTCATGACACAATGTATAACTACATGTCAAAAGATTAAGATGCGTCATTGAAATTTTCTCTACCAATTAATTGATCTAATTGAGCGAGCGTAGCGAGCGTCACCACGGTACTCTTATGTTTCTCTGTGTGTTTTTTTTTGTTTGTATGTTTGTTTGTTTGTTTTTTTGTCTGCACTGCCCAGATCAAACCGCACAACCAATCGATCTGAAATTTTGCACACGTACTAACGTAATCTATGCGGTCTCTGGGATCGTTTTTGAAAGGGATCCTGTGATTGGTTCAAATTTAAAAAAAATTATCTTTCGATTGGTTGGTCCGTTCAATTTGAAATTTTGAGAAGTCATTACGACCAACATTTTGCCCAATCAAACAAAAATTCATCTGAATCCTCCCATTGGTTAAAATTTAAAAAAAAATTCACGTGTTTTTTGAAATTTTAACTAGAACCGTATGACCGATCAACTTAAAACTTTGCATGGTCATTGGGACCAATATTATCTGTATTTTTGACTACTTTCAGACTAATCTGTGTTTAAATCCAAAAGTAATTGACATTTTACGGACATTTTGCGTGTTAGCAGTCAAATTTCTCGAAAATGTTGATCACGGCTACTTTGACTCTTCAGTTCAAATCCAAGGTAGTTGAGCAAAAACTTTTAAACGCATATGAAACTAATAATGACCGTTCAACAGATCGATCTGATATTGTGTACACACACTAATATCATATGAGTGGTCCCAGGTATATTTTTTTAAAGAGATTCTGTGATTTTTTAATATTTACTGGGAACGTAGTTCAATTATAAAGGTTCAATCGATCAACTTTAAACTTTGCAAGGTTATTGGGACTAATCTTTGAGTGATATTTGGAGATTTTTAAACAAGTCTGTGAAAAATTCAAGAATTATATGGCTTTTAATAATATTTTCGATAGACGCAGAATTTCGGTTCGAGGTGTTGCGCGTATCCGTGCTCGCTCATCAACGCGTTTCGCAGAGCGTTTTCCTAGTTGATTAATTGATCTGATCTGATTCGATTTTTCATTAAAAGATCATACTTTTTTTAGTCACACTAACAATCAAATTCCGTTTGTAAAGCATATACATACAACATGAGAAATTCGCAAACCTAGGATGCAATTGCATCAATGCTATTTCGTTTATACAAGTCTTTAATCAGCATTCATTAATAAGCATCATTCAACTCAAATTTCAAAGATCAAAGTATTTTTTGTAATTTTTTATTTTTTTATATGAGTTTCATTACACATTTTATTATAACATATCAAAAGCTTTAGATAGTCCTACATTTTTCCAAAACTTGGTTGCTATGGTACAGCCGTTTTCGATATATGACGTCACTTCCGGTTTTAAAAATGGCGGCCGAAAATAATGTCGTCTTGAATACATAATCAATAATCATATGTCCTACATATTTACATAATTAAGTTGCAATCGGTACAGCCGTTTTCGATATATGACGTCACTTCCGGTTTTAACAATGGCAGCCGAAAATAATGTCGTCTTTAATTCATAATTATTAGACCTACACATTTCCTAAATTTGGTTGCAATCAGTACAACCGTTTCGATATATGACGTCACTTCCGGTTTTAAAAATGGCGGCCGAGAACACTGCAACCTTGAATTTATAATTATTTACAATGTACGTTTACTAATATCTATTTAAAAGTATAAAGTGGTGAATTTAGTGTCATTTAGCATATTTATGACGTAATTTAGCTTATTTATGACGTTATTTCCGGTAGGGTAATAAGAAAACAATCTAGTTTTATCTAGTTGATACTTCATGAACGACCATCTGAATTCATAATCCCTATATTTCCGTAAAATCGGTCATGCCGTTTGTAATATATGACGTCACTTCCGGTTTCATTTAGTGGTTCCTGCCGCCATTTCCGGTACCGTTAATTTGTTTATTCATTTTTCACAATTGATTTTTCAATTAAATAGCAGAATGAATACGCAGGAGCTAGTTCAGTTGGAATCGGTACAGGCGTTTTAGATATATGACGTCAATTCCGGTTTCAGGAATGGCGGCCGAGAACACTGCAACCTTGAATTTATAAATTATATTGTCTATGTTACAATGTAATTTAATTATGTATGTATTTTAAGTATAATTTGTTGAAATAAGTTAAATATTGCGTATTTATTACGTCACTTCCGGTTTAGAAAATAAGAAAATAATATTTATTTTTTGATACTTCATATATATGACCATCTAAATCGAATGGCGCTAATTTCGTTCTAATCGGCCCAGACGTTTTTGAGATATGACGTCACTTCCGGTTTAAAAATGGCGGCACAAAAAATCACAAGAGGCAAGGTATCATCAGACGCCAAAAGTGCACATGTGGTAAAAGTTTCAGGTTGATCGGTTCAGCCGTTTAGGCTGTGGCGGTGACAGCAACTTTTCCTGATATCATCATCATCATCATCATCATCAGAATCAGAAAGTGGTGTAATTTTATGTATTTCACGGCCCTCTAGCTCGCTAATGGCATAACCTATTGTTCCCAAATTTGGTATATGTAGTGGGGTGGGCCATAGCTCGAAATTAAGATATTTCGCAACAATGTGAGATTTTCCAATTTTAAGATCCAGTAGGCCGAAAATGCCATGTTTTGCTTACAGTAAAAGTGTTTAGTCTGCTCCTCAGTTAATTAGGCATTTATGGTATGTTGAGTGATTGTGAGAGTACAGTACGACTTGGCTGGGTGGAACGACCGCTCCACTAGATAGACCAATTCAGAAACTTCATGGAAGCTCAAGATATTAAGGGACCGAGCTCGAGCCTAAACTTGTAACAGTCAGTCCAGTTTGGACCATGGTCGGAGCAACACCACGTCGCTCCTCATAGCATTTTGGTTTCCCTGGTGGAAAAAACAGTAGAATTTGTACTGACATTAGTAAGAAATTTACTAATATCAGTATAGTCTATACTGAGATCAGTGAAGCTCTAGTGATATCAGTCAAGCTCTCACTGATATTAGTAGGATGAAAAGTACTAATATTAGTAAAGGTTTACTGGCATTTTGATCATTACTGATGTCAGTAAAAATACTTACTGATATCAGCAAAAACATTTATTAATTTATTTCATGCTAATATTAGTAGGATCCAAACTACTAATATCACTAACATTTAACTGATCTCAGTAAAAAATATGTTACTAATATTAGTAAAAATAAGGTAAAATATTATGGGTGTAGAAATCTCGTTAAATATCAAATTATTCGAATATTTTTGCTACAAAACTCAACATTGATATTCACAATCACGAATATTTCAGATGTTTTTAATTTTCAAATGTCAATTTCAAATTTTTAAATTTCAAATGTACTTATTTTTAAAAAAAATATGATTTAAATAAATGTGTCTTGCTAATTCTCTACTAAAATATACCTTTCAACAGGTTTTGGTAACAGGTAATATTTATTATTTTCGGTCTCATTATTGTGCAATATTTTAATAATTGATTTAATGTTTGAATAGTTCGCGGGATATGTGATTGGTTCTCGTGGTCACGTGTGAGAGAATCAAACCAATCACAGACAGTTACCACCCCACCCGTCAGCCGTCAATAAGCGTTTTTCAACCGTCCGTTGTGTTTGTTGTTACTTGTTGATGAAACGAATGGAAGATCATTAAAATATATTCGTTTTGATTCATTGTGTGTTGTGTATTGTGGTTACATATACCAAGAAGGAATTAAGTTCGAGTTGCGAGAAAATATGCTGCTAAACGATAATTAGGTAAGTGATAAACAATAGGATTTTAGGGCCAATTTTTGTACTAGGACCTACTTGCCCTATTCGCTTGTATCACTACCTACCTACCTAGCTTGCTATCTAGAGTAGATATTAATATTGATTTCATCCTCTCATCAAGAAGTTTGAAAGACGTTTGCTAACGCTATCAAGAACTTTATTCGGTAGATACTGTACTGTAGTAACTAACTTTAGCAAGAGGTAAAAAGACTGGCCTTTACCCAACCCAACCTAACCTGACTAGATTTGTACATTATTAGAGATTCTGAACCAATATTTTGAATCTGTTTGGTTTACTTTCTTGAAGATGGCCATATCCAACCTACCTAAAGCTACCTAGGTAGCAGCTACATAACATGACCCTGTCGTCGGCTCGGTGGCTGAGTTCATCTGAAACTAGGGACCTACGAGATCGTTTCTGTGACAGACGTCATCGGTGGGAGAATGACAATACATCAGGCTGTTCGATGCAATTTTACATGGTGCTGTTCAAATTCCAAGACGTATTGTAAACTGCTCGTATGTTTGTGGTAAGTGTTACCGATGTAATATTGTTGCTAACTCAAAGTCCGGACACACTGTCAAGTAACTCTTCGCTTTTGTCGATCATGTACGAATAGCAGAGGCGAATAAGGTCACGGGACAGCTGTCAGCCTATGAGAGAACTGCTCTTCAACTGGAGAGTTACTTGACAGTCACAATTTCA
Source organism: Leuctra nigra (assembly GCA_934045905.1). Lineage (NCBI taxonomy): Eukaryota > Metazoa > Arthropoda > Insecta > Plecoptera > Leuctridae > Leuctra > Leuctra nigra. The sequence goes on along the minus strand of OW203764.1, from coordinate 40,638,745 downwards.
ATGTGAAAGTGTCAATCGAAAGTGTCAATCTCATTTTATGAATAGAATCATAGAATCTCATTTCTATGGCAACAAAGGCATCACCACACACAACACCATTGTTGGACAAATCAAACATGTGTCCAACAATGGTGTGCATCAATTTAAAATATCAATTTCCCTATTGGCTGGCGAAAGTCAATCTCATTTTGTACTAAACAAACTAGGCATCAGTACACGTCATGTAAATAGACCAAAAACGCCCCCCCCCCCCTCGCCCCACTTACACTGGGTAAAATGTGAGCTCAGTCGAAATACCTTTAGTAGGTAGGTACACTAAAACCAATAAAAGTCGGTACCTAGGTACTCGAAAAGAAATGGATTGGCTGATTAAGGTTTGATGGCATCATCCCATGAAGGCTGTGTTAACGCATCATCTTCCTCTAGTAGGGGAGCTCTTATTTCATTAATAATAACAAGGATTGATTGTCAAGGAACCTTACCAGCAGCCAATCCTTTTCTTTTCGAGTACCAATTTTTATTGGTTTGAGTGTACCATGGTATCCCACATTTTAATTTTTCATATTTTATTTAAATGTATTTTATTTTTTGTAGGTACCTACCTAGGTATTACCTAGTGATCTTTCCAAGTCTATTTTATTTTTTTATTTTTTTTGTTATGGCGTTACAGGACTAGCAGTCCTACTGCCGCCTCAACAACTCTGCTCCTTTGACGATGCGCCATTATATCGGAGGTGAAGTTGGTTGAGGATTCGTAACTTAGGGATTTCAAGCGAGTGAGTAGTTAGCTCCCTGCGCTACGCTGTTGTTTAACGTCCCATCCCAAGGACGGTGTAACGCCCGTCGAGAGACTGATACCAGGTGGAGGGGTGTCGTTACACTAACTCCCAACCACCCCAGTCCCTCTGGCCCAACGGCAGCATCTGGCAAGCCAGAGTTAAATGGTCACCCATCCAACCGCTGACCGCGCTCAATGTTTCTAAACCTCGGTGATCTTACGAGAACCGAGGTATCCATTACACCAGCCGTTGGGTTATTGTCTATTTTATAATATTTAAATATTTCTGTAATGTTTTCAGGACGTCAAAGTTCTGCAGTTATTTTATGTTGCGAAGCATTCTGCATTTATCAATTCTTAAAATTTACATTTAAGTGAATAAAAAGTTATTTTGCTATTAAAATTGTAATGCATTACCACGTACAACATTATCGTTGTAGGTATGATAAAGATATTAATTTGCGACTGTTTTCGATGTCTTTGAGTTATTTATTGACATTTGGTATTGGTTACAAAAACAATCGAAGACCTTCTCCTGCAAACATTGGCAATTTCTTTCATTACTGGCGCTAGGGGTATGAACGCATGGTGTGTTCATATCATTTTACGCTGTCTTTCTTTATCTAACCAAACAGAAAATGATCACATCCAAATACTTGCTGATAGAAATAAAAATATAGTAGTAGGTACCTAATTAAAATGTTAATTAAAACTGTTCTCCCTCTATCTAGATAAAAATTAAAATTGTTTGACAATTAATCACAGTTGCATTTTCAGGAGGGCGGCATGATGGCATCATATCATTGGATTCGTGTCTACGTCTTCAACCTACCTACAGATAAGTCTATAATCTTGAACCTCTTGCGAATGGAATCTGACATACGGATGCAATTATTTTAATAATATTACTTGACTCTCATTGAGCGAGCGAAGCGAGCGACTCCATTTGGCTCTTTTAGCACGGACCTCTGTTTTTTTTTTTGTTTTTTTTTTTGTTTTTGTTTTTGTATGCTAAAGGAAGCAATAGAAGTCGCACCGTTTCACCGATCGACCTGAAATTTTGCACACATGCAAAGACAACCTTCTCTGTTTGCAGACCCAATTTTTTTTTGAAATCCATCCATTGGTTCATTGTTAAAATAAGTATCTCCTGATAGCCTAAAAAATGAAAATGGTCTTCGAGAAATGTGATCAAACTCATATTTAGCATGGTCAGTAAGACCAACAATGTCACTTATTTTACCAATTTTCAGCCGAATCTGTCAAGAAAGTATGCACTTATTGACATTTTTAATAGCTGTCAGAAATGAAACATTGAAAATGAATGTCTTTCCAATGCAACTGAATCTGATTTGTTTTAGGTACAAGAGTGTTTTGATGGTATGTACACTTTTTTAGTGAAAAGCAGATATTTTTATGTGTATTGAGTTGATCAAATTTGAATAATTCAATTTGGATCATAGTTTCCAACAAATCATTTCGAGTTTTTAAGGACCTTGATTGTCTTTTCGTCAATTCGTAGTTCTGATGGCCGTGCCTCCCGTGTTTCTACTTGGCTGATTTTGCATCCAGGAGGGATCAGAAACATAAGCTCACATTTCAATAATATCATTGAGTGGCGTTTGTTCTCTTCTAGCGTTCACACGTCATTCCAAATCTCTCCTGCATTTTGCTTCTTTTCGTTGATAATTTTGGCAATTTGGTGTACTTTGTGAAGGTATTAGTAAAATTGAATCGCTTTTAAAGCATAGATATTAGGTATCTACAGTTTTTGTCCAGGGGATTGATTATTTCAAATTATTTTCTTGGAAACGTTGGATTTATTCCGTTTCTGAGCTTCTGTCTAGCCTGACATTTCCTTGAAGGTTAGGTATATCTCGGATTACACATTAATGGTGGTCATACAATGACACATTGTTTTATATTGATTCAGTGGATCGTAGTTTGCTTTCAGTTTGACTTAAAATAATGTTTTCTGTGTGTTAACGAACGCATATTCGGTTAATGTTTGCGCACGTGTCGTGCTCGCTCATTCAACGCGTTACACAGAGCGTTTTCCTAGTAAAATATATATTTGAAAATACCTAGTGCGTTTACAGTTCTGTTTTAGCCTGGATGCTGTATGTTCCACTGGGTATTCTCTGCTCTCCGATTACGCTTTTATTGACATTGCCATTTTTATTATAACAGGCTATATTTGACCCACAGGAGCAAACAGCATCATAAGGTACCTGCATAACATCATCCACAGTAGGAATCCAGCAGCTAGACACATTTTCTTCACATCATTTAATAGCATTTTCTACAAATTAGTAGTATGTACTGCTGAAATCAGTAGTTTATAGTGACATTAGTATATTACCCGGCCATTGTACAATGTACTGAGATTAGTACCGAAAAAGTACTAGAATATACTAATATCAGTAAGTAAAAAATAATAATATTAGTATCTTTACTTACTGATATCAGTGTAAAACCCACTGTTCTTTACTGAGATTAGTGAAATAAAGCAGTAATTTATACTGACATAGTTAACACTGATATTAGTATAATCTACGGAGATTAGTAAATTACAGCGACCGACTACTGGTCCGAAAAACCGCTATAATATACTAATGTTAGTAAGTAAAATATGCTAATATCAGTAAGTAGAAATTACTAATATCAGCATTTTTTACTTACTGATATTAGTAAAAATTCTACTGTTTTTTCCACCAGGGTTACCCCCTGCCCCATGTGACAGGTACCCCCACTTCTCAATGGTCAAACTTACAAAATCCACCAGTTAGGTAGATTCAACCTCCGCTTTGACCATCATGCCATCACTATTTCCTGCCTGAATGCCCCCCTCAATTTCATATTACTTTTTGTAAATTTTGTCATTAAATCATTTATTTGTCGCCGTTTTATTATTCAAAATTGAAATTGAACACCGATACTTTTTTTAAATATTTGATTTATGTCAATATTTGGCCAATATAAGATGACAAGAAGACTTAGATGTTTCGCTTATTTTGGTCAAATATGATCGAAAAATCAATTTTAAAAAAGCAATGTATACTTACATTTCCTTTTCGAGGAATAATACTATGGTAAATACTGAACGATTTACCGTAAAAAACGAGAGTCTTACATTTTAATTGAGGGTGGAAATCAGGTGCAGATCCTTTCAAACCTCTCAACACTATAGAGACATTCAGAGGCGGTCAACAGCTTGCATCCTGTCCCCATTCTGGCCTAGTATACCTGCAGCTCTTGCACCAGACATAAAGTCTACAACCCTTCATTACAGTCAACTGACACATTATAAATACCGATAAATACTTTCTGAAACGTATGAGAGAAGTTACATTACTACTACATTTCTATTTTGATTCCGAATAATATACATTAAATGGGCCACAATATGTTATAGTGATTAGAGTTTAGTCACAGTGGTATAAGATTTGAATACAATTCATTTCTTACAACAAAAACCTTACAACAAGCCAATCAGAATTTAGACTTTCTACTACTGCTGCCGCGCCGTGGCGAAATCCAGAACTTGCAATAACAACATTAAAAATGGCAGAAGAAATTTTTTATACTTTTGATGTTTTGATGTATTGAGACTTTTGTGTGAAATAGAGGCGGTAAAACTTCAGAAGGCTATGGAAATGTTTTGCATTTGACAGAGACACTAGCGCTCCTGCAGTTGAAATAAGACCCTATTGTGGCCCTCTACGCATTTGACATTAAAGCACTAAACAAACCTGACAAAATCATTTTCATGCGAGTTTATATAATTTGTATTGAACAACCTATACAAAGCTATTTAGTTACAACTAAACATAGTTTGATGACCGTAGACCGTAGAGAAATCTTACGGTTTGACGTCGGGAGGTTCGCACAGTTCTTCTCACTTCTGAAATAAAAACAACATTCTGCTAAATTCTCATTCGTTCTCACCCAGTGCCTGGATTCATTGGGTGCAGCAGCAGCGGTGTACATTTATTTTGGAAGGTCACAATTACTTTTAGCTATATGTAAGTAATAAAGCAATTTGTTGTAAGCCCATTTATCACTGTTATTATTTCAGTTTTCTCGCTTTATAAATATCGTTATATTTTGACAATCACGCCTTTTTGGGAACGGGTGCTGCCTAGAACACACATCTGTTTGTCCTAGCATGCCTCGCGGCCGCAGGGCGCTTGAAGATTTTTCGTCTCACAAAAAATTACAATTTTCTAGCCTAAATTAATAATAATAAGTTTTGAGTTCTATAGTTGATTTTCATTTTGTTGTGTTGGTGCTAGCGTAGTACATCATTTTCGCAAGTGGCGGCCCCACCATAGTCGTTGTAATGAAGATTTGAACGAACTGTACCTGGAGTTAATCACATGTTCTTTAGTTCATATTTGGCGCCAATGGTATGCCGCGTGCAGTTCAAGAAACATGCGATAGGTAGCACCTCCATGTAGTAAAACACGAAATATATGGGAATTTGTACAGAAACATTCTTCTATGGTCGGTGACAGGCAAAGACGAACCCTGTTTAACATGGCCTGGTATAGGCCGGCCCTTGCTAGAGCGGGTTCATATTTGCCTGTCCCCGACCGTACTTGTTAACTTGGATTTTAGACGTAGTATACTTGACAAAATAATAAATGATCGGTAAACAAATTTGAATGACTGAGTGGTCATATTCTGCAACAATTAATTCTTGTTATCATTGAAATGAGAGGTCAACTATGAGACAATGAGATCGCTTTTACTGACTTGTGATGGTGCGATCTAAGCATTTTAAGTTCATCAGATTTATTGAGCAATCATTTTTAGTTGTTTCCAGTTTACATATTCAGGTAGAAAATTATATTTTAATTTTGACGGGGTGGAAAGAATTATCTCTACCTCTGTGGCAGCAAAGGATCAAGATAGGGGATGAAAATTGATCAATTCATGTCTAGAAAAAGCAATTAAAAGTAGAAAATTAAATAAATTGAGAAACGGAGATTTCTTCAGTGGTGTCAACAAATCAACGCTGCCCAAGAGTAGATTGTTACTGATGAAGTTTGAATGGGTTTAACAAAATGTTTTTGTATTCCGCCATGCTGATGACTTTGAATGATTGTTCTTTTCTTACATCAACATGTCAATATCAATTTAATATCAATATGTCATTGGATTCCTTTATCAATCAGATTTAATTCTTATAAAATAACACAATTTAAAGACTTTGCACTCAAGATTCAAATCTTTTAATAAAATATTTCTCATCCTTGTTTGTTTTTAGTTTTAAAGTAATGACTGATGAAGGTTTTTGTAAAAAAAACGAAATATTTCATTAAAATATTTGAATCTTAGTGTACTCCATTCGGACTGGAGCTTTCAGCGCCTGAGGGAAAATGCCAAAATACAATCGCCAATTAAATGCTATATATACACCTCAGAAACGTGGATTTTCTTTGCTCCTCTATTGTTATGGGGTGTATGGAGGTAGTGCCAGAAAAATAGTCAAAATTAGCGTGGAAATATGAATTTCAAACAAAAACTAGATTTCTCGTTGCTGCAAATTCCATGTCGATACGTAGGTACTGTATTTATTTTCCTCAAGAAAGAAGAACTAACTATTACGATTTAATTCTTATTAAGTTATTATGTTATACTCTCATGATACTTTGTGTTATCATGTCAATATTGGTTGGGATTAATTACGTTTCTTTTCAAATTATAATTGTCATTTAGTACCTATCTATCGATGTCTTCTTATCGGTATTAATATAAAGCGTTGTTTAACGTCGGACTCTTCTGCAACAAATAGCGTCGAATGAATTACGAGTATGAACGAGAAGGATGGAGGACGGGGTGGACGGGACGCTGTAATCGAACCAAGGGCCTCCGGAATGCAAGTCCTGCGCGTTTCTACTGAGCCGGCTTGAGCAAGGAGAGCCTGAGGTAGCCGAACTGAATTCTTTCAGGTCTCTTATGGTTCTTTCTCTGTTTGTTTTTCTGCCTGCACTGTCCACGTTATGTTCAACCCCAGGCACGTAGGAACTAAATTTGCAAGGGGGGAGGGGATAATATTGTAAATGAATTTGAGCTGGAGATCCTAGTGTCTACGATGGCAATGGGGTGACTGGGGGGAGGACCCCCAGCGAAATGCGGGTCCGGGGCGCACAGCCTACCCAGTAAACACATCATTCTGGCTAGATGAAGGCACGGTGATGGGCCAGTACCGGCCACTTTGGCAAGGTGCTGGCCACGAACAAGATGGTGCATTCAAAGATCATGCTGGCCAACATCGATGAAGCCGGTACTGGCCCAGTGCTGGCTGGCCTGCACGCGGCCACATGCAGGCCAGCCAGCACTGGGCCGGTACCGGCTGGCCAGCATGAGGCCACATGCAGGCCAGCCAGCACTGGGCCAGTACTGGCTGGCCAAAACGCGGCCGGCAGCAAGTAGCTTGCATTGTGCTGGCGCACCTATAATAGCCTCTAGCAAGCGGATTGTTTTTTTTATCGACAGTTATTTTTAAAATCAAAATAATATAATTAAATCCGCATTCTCGCGTATGTTCTTAACGACAGCAGATCCGCTATAATAATTTTTTCCTTTAAAATCTTATTCGTTATTTAATTATTAATCTCAAAATAGAAAAAAATATGTTTTTCATTTGAATTCAGATTTTACATATCAAATGATACGAATGGATTGGATATTTCAAGCACAAATACGCACGTGCCGTCGCAAGTAATGAATTGATTTTTCCGTGTGCATTTACAAATTAACAAGAACACGTATAATAATGTATCTGTAGTGGTACAAATATTTCCAGTTTCCTGATACATTTGAGTCCATTCATCCCTCTATCACTATTAGACACTCTGCGCTCTAAACCCTCAGCTGTCGCCGTGGTCGAGTGGGTAAAGCGTCTGCCTCCTACCCAGTTTGCTTGTCGCTGTTCCGAGTTCGATTCCACGTCCTGTCATAACTAATCGATTTGCGTTTAATTTCAGAATAAAACCAACATTGTGATAATGACTGGAAATATGTCGTCAGAATTTAATTACGATAAAAAACTCGCTTAGTTATCACACATTTTAGTTTTACTTTTAATATTTGAATTCAAAATAACCGTTTATTTGGTTCCTGGTGGCCCCTGGTGGATAATAGTGGAAATAGGTTCAGGTCGGGTTCAGGCCCCATGCTGGCTTCGTTCAGGCTAGGTTCTGGCCAGAGGCTGGCGTTGTCAAGGCGCGATGCAGGCAAGGTGCTGGCCATACGGCACAATGCAGGCTACTTGCTGGCTGCGTGAAGGCCAAGACTCTGGCAATGTGAAGACTGAATGCTGGCCAGCCGGTACAGGCAACGTTCTGGCCAAAGCGACACATATTTACTGGGCCGGTACCGGGCCAGTACTGGCCAGAGCAATTGGCCGGTACCGGCAGCATGCTGGCAGCACTTTGGGTGTTTACTGGGTAGGAAACATGTTGAATTTCAGGCATGAATTTCTACGCGATTTTAACACTTTTTAAGCATATTTTATCTTGGCATATAGTAAAAGAACATAGGGAGGGGAATTGCATCAGAGGGGGGGGGGGGGGGGGGGAGATTTTTCCCCCTACCCCCCCCCCCCTTTCCTACGTGCCTGATTTTTGGACGAGATCATGTGATTTGTTTAAAATTTAAACTGGAACAGTTTGACTGATCAATTTAAAATCATGCGTGATCATTGTGCGTGGTCATTGGTACCAACATTTTAGGTGTGTTTGACAATTTTCAGACCAATCCGTCGCAAATTCAAAAGTAATTCACATTTTGACAACATTTTATGCTTTAAAAAGATATATATTGAACAAATTTGTTCAAAGAAATTCAAATACAACATTTTCACTGCTCCTTTGACGCATGTCTTCCTAGCTTTTCCAAGTGTCTATTAGAGAGCAGCAACTTTCACACGCATATAATTCGCATTCAATACGAAGTCTCGCTTATCAACGCGTTGCACAGCGTTTTCCTAATTTTATTAGTCAACAAATTTAGAAATCTATATCGCCTGAGGGACGGTTTTTCTCTAGGTTTAAATTGTCATGCCATGGCTATAATAGTCCTAATCAACGGTTTAAAATTTAGCAGAGTTTGTACTGCCTGGGATATTCCCGTTATGACAGCAAACAACGGCCATCGCACTGTCAAATCCTACTTCATGTTCTGTTTTTCTCTTTCCTCGTCGGTAACAGCATTCTTGATGCTCGAGGAAAATGATAACATCTCATCCTCGCCCAAGTGCTCTCCCATCTATCATTGGCGCCGGAGTTAAGTGGTATCAAAACGGAAGCCACCGGAGTGTGAACGACAAATGTGAACTGTAGTCAAGTATCATTCCACGGTGCAGGTCTACCAACCCAACATCATTCCAGACAGAGAGTGAACGCTTTGTTCTCATCGACAGTGATTCACGTGAAATTACGGAATTCAACTAGAACAAAAATACATTTTTTTTTGTTTTCTCAGTCAAAATGCCAATTCAACACGAAAAAATTACCAATCAAAGAGACCTGAACAGAAACACAACGTAAAGGTATTGTCAGATATCTGACAAATGTTCTAAAATTGCACTGATTTGTTACATAATCATGATAGTAAAATATATACATGTCGGTCTCATAACAGAGAAAAATATAATTTTTGGTAGCTTTTTACTTTATTTTAAACCAACAGTGGATACTATTCGAAAATGAAGGAAAATTTTGGTTGATATACCAAATGTCACCTTGATCGAAAATTGATTTGAACAGCAGAGATTCAACCTGAAATCAATCCTAACCAAAATATATTTTGAGAATGTGTTCGTACTGTTCTGTTGTCTTGAACCAACACAATGTTCACGTTTGAAGGACATGGCGACGAACCTTCCTAGTTTGTGTGTAGGCTCCATTGTACCTACTTCATCTTCTTGGTCCGTCTACGATGCCGTCTAGAGTGAGTTCACCTTGCTTCCTTGCTGCAACCCTACACCGTGGCCGTCGCGACGCCGACGTCGCCGGGTATGAATGGCGTTGATGCAGTTCTCTCTCTCTCTCTCTCTCTCTGTCTCTCTCGCTTGGAAGCAAGCGCCGACCGCCAGACTGGAAGAAATGGCACGATGCGCTGATCTGGAAAATACTTTCGGCGGTTTCCATTTGATATCATACGAGTAGGTATATCGCGTGTGTCGCTTTGACGGTTATGTGGTTGTGTAGATGGAACGTAAGCTGCGAGGTATCACTACAAACGTTAGTTTAAACCAACAGATGAATATATTAATTAAAAGTTGCTAACAATGACGGGACTGCTCTGATGCACATGTTACACGATCTGAATAATTGGAATAAAACCACAGTTTTGTTTGTTGTCAAATAGTGGAAGAATAGAAACATTTCACGTTGCATTTTGTTAGTTCACTTTAACTGCTCTCTGCATGCTTTTAATTTGACGAATCTTTGAGATTTTTGAGGCATCAACGAACTAAGATGAAGAGATGAAGAGATGAAGAGATTTGCTGGGCATTCGTTTAAAAATAATAACCCTACTTTAGAATCTCTATACCAATCCCATATTCAATGCTATTTTTTTTGTATAGTCAATAAGTCAGTACTTCCGGAATTGACAGGCAACATCTTCAAAAAAGAAATGAAATTGTATTTTTATTTTTATTGATAAAAGATATCATTGCTAACAACTTTCATGATCAAAATCATACTGCCACAATCAAAATATATTCCAAATCATCAAATCGAAAAAATGTGATAAGAAAATTATGGTGAATAAACGTGTATAGAAGTTATCATTAAAAATGCATATTTATGATAAATGGACAAAACATTAAAACAATTAGAATAGGGGTAAAAAATTGAAAGTAGCTGGAGTATGAGTTGTGGATGCTTTTTTATATTTCGATGACTGAAGTCAGCTGTTCTAAAAACACACTTTTCTTCAGATCCGTTGAAATTGAATAATCAATTTCTGATTGCAAATCAAGAGAAGAAAGACACCTCTCATCGATACCTTTATCATCAAGCATCAGATTGGTAATTTGGAAAATAGCGAGCTCCGTCGATTTACCATTCCTATGACAAGTGCACATTGTGAGTGAGCCGGTTGATAAAGTAGACATCTTCTCGGTCGTATAAATGCGGGCGAGTGGAGTAATGGCAGAGGGCGAGTGACAAACGATCACACAGTCTCTCCGGGATGTGTTAAGGGTGGAATGGGGGTGAGAAGGGGGACCAGTTCTATCAAGGGGGCGATTTAAATCAGATTATATTACAATTTGACAAGCAAAAACAGTTTTTTCATCGAGATTTTTTTGTTTTTTGATTCCCGTGTGTTGCGACTCTGATGCTATCCGCCGCCATGATGGATCGTATGTTGACGGCGGCGGTGTTTACACGGCTTCTTGGAAAGTTCAAGCAGATGAAAGTCTGCTTCGCCGTGGATGAGAAGTTCTCTGCCATCGGGCTGCATTGCTCGAGTGACGTAACACATTCGCATGAGGGCACACACCCAGCAATAAGTGCGTATTAGAGGGGCGAGGGGGGGGGGGGGGGGCTTGACCAACACTTTTCATTATGACACCCCCCAGGCGATTTTCTCTTCATGAGAAATGTAAATAAACATTTACGGACATCGCTCCAAATTTGATCCACATCAAAAATATATATTTGAAAATTTTTGTTGGCTTCACACTTTTCAGCTTAGTTTCAACTTAGTTTTCAACTTAGTTGTCAATCTACGAAGTATTATGATGATGATGATTGGGTGATGATGGTGGATGGAGGCGGTTGTGGCTTATTAGTGGGGAACCATCCCAGCATTTGCCTCTCTACTAAGGAAAACCACGAAGACAGCTTTATGAGGAAGGACAGCTGCGAACTGAACCCGGGCCTGATGGAGGACACGAACTGAACCCGGGCCTGATGGAGGACAGCTGCGAACTGAACCCGGGCCTGATGGAGGACAGCTGCGAACTGAACCCGGGCCTGATGGAGGACACGAACTGAACCCGGGCCTGATGGAGGACAGCTGCGTACTGAACCCGGGCCTGATGGAGGACACGAACTGAACCCGGGCCTGATGGAGGACAGCTGCGAACTGAACCCGGGCCTGATGGAGGACAGATGCGAACGTGCGAACTGAACCAGGGCCTGATGGAGGACACGAACTGAACCAGGGCCTGATGGAGGACACGAACTGAACCCGGGCCTAATGGAGGACACGAACTGAACCCGGGCCTGATGGAGGACAGATGCGAACGTGCGAACTGAACCAGGGCCTGATGGAGGACACGAACTGAACCAGGGCCTGATGGAGGACACGAACTGAACCCGGGCCTAATGGAGGACACGAACTGAACCCGGGCCTGATGGAGGACACGAACTGAACCCGGGCCTGTGGAGTGGAAAGCCTGAGTCGTGGCAATCAATTGTGCTTTTATAGTTAATTATATTGTCTATTATTAATGTCAGTACTCAGTTTATCATTAAACCATTTACGAATTTTAAATTTTGTCTATATGAGGTGAGTTGGATTGGCTTTTCGACCCCAAAGTACTTTTTTGACCTCCATTTCTACGGCAATTGTCTTCTCCGTATTTTTTCTCTCATCGTCCAAGCAACTCGGTCGAGATTTGAAGTCGGGACACGATCTTGAAATCTAACGAGCAGGCAAACAAAACTTGCCCTTGGCTGAACTCTTTCAAGCGCCGTATTCCTGACTCTTGTACGTACTCCAATTAGGTTCACCAAATAACTGTGATTGGCCATTGCAAGTCAAACTGCTTCTTTGCATTTTAATTGGGATTAGCCAAGTTTCAAGTCTTCTTGGTTATGTACTCCAACAAGAAGGAAACCGACAATTTCTGGTTCAATCTTCGTGTTTTGCTTTCTCTGCCCCCAAAAAATCTCGCACATTTATGAAATAGTTCTAAAACATTTTTTTCTGCTTTTGAAGAGTTCTTGTAATTTCGGCATTCTGCTTCGCGGCAACCGTTGAATAAGCATATATATGCAATCCAGTGGGAAAGCAATAAAGCGGAGCACTAATGAAACCAAGAACTCGGGAACAAAGTGAGGGATGCATTTTGTAATTAAAACATGGTGGAGAGGGTGGGACGTCACCCCCCCCCCCCCCCCCCCATCGCACACCGCCCATTCACTTTGTAAAACACTCGACACTTTGATATGACGTCATCAAGCGAAACAACTTGCTCAACTTTATAGTTATGTTTCCTCGAGATTGGAGCGCCATCAGTTTTATTACAAGTTTCAGAAGATGGCTCCCAAGCATCAAAGTAAAGTAATGCCTTAATATTTGCCGAGATAATGAAAAGGGAAATTCATGTAATTAACAACTATTTATTAATTTTGTACCATGCGACTCTAAGCAAACATTGTGCTTTTTATTTTTGTGGTTTGGCAAGTTTTATCAAATTGGTTGATGACTGATTAGGTATCTAGGGAATATCTACCCGTAGACGCTTAATTAATTATTATGTTGTGCAAATACATTTTAAAATTATTATTTATACCAAAGTCCACGTAAAGCTTTCTGCTTTCAGAATTTCCTGCAATACAGGCAAGTAGATAATTAGTTTCTAATTTAATTGTGCAGACAAGAATATGTTTCTCTACACCAAAAGTATCAGAAAACTTTCCTCGCTGTAAAACTCCGATTGTGTCTCAGAGAGCACAGATGACCGTTAATGAGAACCTCGAAGAATGTTCATTGAATTTACTGGATTTAATTCCAACGCAATGGCAGAGATACACAATGAATGTCAAGTGAACACAAAAGGTTCAGCAAATCAAGTTTGTTTCTCGTTTTCCAATAATGAATGGAAGTTCAATTAGAGACGCTTTTATCAGTTATCTGTATCAGGATTTAATTAATTACCTGAAGGAATTATTCGTCAGCCAGGTATAAAATCAAGCGCGTTCCTCTCAAAGCTGTGTTATCTACTCCTTCATTGTGTTGTACTTCTAGTCTCGATTTACCTGCAATTATACAGAATAGATATATTTTGGAAATGCATTCCATGTTTTTAACTATGAAAAACGAACCTTAACATCCATTTATTAACAATCCAAACAATAAATATTATATACATCTGCTGTTAACTGCAATAGGTTTCCTAATTAGCTATATTCATCCATTTGGTGAAAACAAAATCTAATAATTTGTAGTTGATCAAGATGTGGGCATTTACTTTCGCTACATTTTGACAACAAATTACCGAGTCATTCAATGGAAATAAAGTTTAGTCATGTATACTCTAGTCTGACGTCTGACTCGCTCATGCCGTTGGGCCAGAGAGACTGGGGTGTTTGGGGGTTGTGTGACGACCTCCCTCCACCTGTTATCAGTCTCTCGACGGCGCGGGTTGTGGAGGCCCGTGCTGTACTCGACCTTCGTATTATTATTATTATTATTATTATTATTATTATTATTATTATTTTTTTTTTTTACTTCTCCTGCATTTTAGGGATTTTTGAGACAGGCCGGAATCCATTGATTCAAGGCATGCCCTGCCTACACATCTTTCGGAGAGTCATATTGGTACCTTAGCACTGATGTTTTTGATGTCGGTCGTGCTAGCCGTTCAAGAACATTCTGACAATTCTCGATGTTCCTAACAACGCCGCTTTTTGCATGATCCGTACGTGATATTCTTCCAACCAGAGTTTCTCTCGGTTTTCTACTAATTCCTTTGACACAAGACCGTTTACTGAGATGACCACTGGCACGACAACGATTTCCCTCAGTCCCCACATGTTCTTGAGGTCTATGGCTAGCTCCTGATACTTTCTCTTCTTCTCAGCAATAGTGGGTGTTATGTTGCTGTCTGAGGGAATTGCAATATGTACAATAATTGCGTGCTTCAGCTTTTTATCGAGAAAAATAATATCAGGTCTGTTGCAAAGCACTGTTCGGTCCGTGTTAATCGGGAGATCCCAGAGAACCTTTGCCTTGTTATTTTCCAGTACTGGCTCTGGATTATACTTATAAAGAGGCATCTCGTCCTGAACGAGACCAAACTCTTTCGCTATTGCTTGGTGAACCACCTTAGCAACTGTGTTATGGCGTGATATATAATCCGTGGGAGCCAGTACCGAACAACCAGCCGTGACATGCTGGATGGTCTCCTTCGCTTTCTTGCAGAGTCTACAGCGATCAGGCACGTTTTCCTTGAGTATATGCCTAGCATACGCGTTGGTTCTGATGACTTGGTCCTGAATGGAGAATATGAACCCCTCAGTTTCTGAGAAGAGCCCACCCCCTCGTAACCATTCGGTTGAGAATCTTTTATCCACAGCATCAGCATCCAACGCAGCCGCAAATCTCCCGTGCAGCTCTTTTGCTTTCCATTGATCAAGTTTATCCTGCAATGGAATTGGTGTCAATTGGAAGTGCTCATCAGCCAAATGTAAAGGCGTATATCCAGAATCCGCAATACATACCGCCTTGTGCAAACTCGATGTATGTTCACAAAAATACTTGCGTAAGCTGAGAACTTGCCGAATACAGATCTCCTCAAAGTCTTGAATACCTCTTCCGCCATGTTTGCGCGCAAGGTGGAATCTTTCAACTGCACTCCTTGGGTGATGCATGCGATGCTTAGTAAACGTCGTTCGCACTTTTCTATTCAGTGCGTCAAGTGCAGTTTTCGTCCACTCGACGACTCCAAACGTATACATAACCACCGGAACTGCCCACGTGTTGACAGCCACAACTTTGTTCTTTCCGTTCAGTTGAGATTTGCACACCTTCGTTATCCTCTCGAGGAACTTCTTCTCCACACGATCGCGCGCTAGTACGTCAGAAACACCCAGTAGCTGCAGCATGCCTAAGTACTTATAACTGTCACCACTACCAAGTCCTTGAATAACAGTTCCACACATAAGGTTGACATCTTCTGGATCTTGCAACTTTCCTTTGCGTACATGAACCGATGCACATTTGTCTAGCCCGAACTCCATATGAATCGCGTCACTGAAACTCTTCACCACTTCCAGCAGGCTTTGCAGTTTGTCGCGACTCGCCGCATACAGCTTCAGGTCGTCCATATAGAACTGATGCGTGATTGACACTCCTAACTCTCTGTTCAGCACATAACCGCACCCTGATTCTCTTAGCATCCTACTCAATGGATTAAGGGCCAAACAAAACCACAGGGGGCTTAGGCTATCACCCTGAAATATACCCCTTGCGATTTTAACTTGGTCAGTGCTGTAGTCTGTTTCGCCAATAGACACACACAGTCTCGTTGTCCAGTTCTTCATCATAAACACGAGAAGATTCACAAGCGCGTTATCGATTTTATATAGACGCAGAACACGAATCAGCCAGGAATGTGGTACGGAATCGAAGGCTTTTCGATAATCGATCCATCCAACAGATATGTTCCTGCCTTTCTTGCACGCTTGTCTCATCACAACCGTATCTATGACCAACAGCTCTTTGCAACCCTGCGCACCTCTACGACAACCGTTCTGCTCCTCTGCTAGGAGTTCATTCGCTGACAAATGTCTGGAGATTTTCGACGAGATTATGGATGTTAATATCTTGTACACAGTAGGGAGACACGTGATTGGCCTGTAGTTCCTGGGATCCTCCATGTCACCAGCCTTTGGCTTCATGTATGTGACCCCTTGCGTGAAGAAATGAGGTATGACCTTCGGATTGACAATGGACTCTTGAAAGAGGTTCGCTAGCACGCCGTGCACGCTCGCAAAATGCTTCCACCAAAAGTTTTGTATCCCGTCACAACCCGGCGCTTTCCAGTTTTGGGTCCTCCTCACTGCAAGTTGTACATCCTGTTTTGTTACAGACACGTCCTCCATCAATGCCAAATCGTCACACAAAGCCACCTCTTCATTTAGCCAGTATGCATTGTCATCGTGTACGGTGGTGTCTGACCATACTCCTGACCAGTAATCAACCATGCTAACGTCAGTAGGTGGCCTCTGATCACTGTTCTTCGCGTTAGTTGCTTCGTCCAACTTACGATAGAAAACTTTCTGATCTCTAAAGAACAAAGCATTCTGCTGCCTTCTCTTCTCGGCTTCGTTGTAACGCCTGATCCTGCATCCAAGGGCAGCGACTCTTTGCTTCAGATGCTCTGCTCTCACTCTCAGCTTTCTATCGTAATCGCGATCTGATGTTGTTATAATCAATGCTTTTGCGATCTTCTGGACTTCACGGCTCACCCTCTTGCTAGGGTTCAATGGTGATGCAAAGTAAGCGGTTAAGATACCAATTTCACGGCGAGCAATATTGATCTTTGTCTCGATCCTTCTCCTCCATGGTGGTTCCGTTACCCGCTTGTTTCGCACACTACTAGTGGCGAGCGTCTGCTTATCCTTGACCACCTTACCAACACTTAAACATACAGCAAGGGCAGCACAATGCACGAGTCCACACAGCTCTTCCAGTGCAATATCTGAATCGACGTCCTTTTCCAATAACCAATCAATAAAGGACACAATTCCAAAAAGCTTAGTACCGTACTCCACTCTTGGACTACGAGGACGATTTAGAATACTCATACCTTCATATTTCATTTTACATTCTTCAAATACGTCTGAAATTAGATGTTGCTCTTCTGTAAAAGGCATTTGAAATTCGTGGACATCCAGATCACCCGTGCCCTCCTCCGTCGAGCTCCCGGATTCGACAGATACATTGCTGGACGATTACTCTGTCCCACTCTCTTCACTGTCTGAATCATCTGGCCGTGCCAACTCCCTCTGAACTCGCACTCTGATGTTGTACTTCTCCGCTTCTGACAGGAAATTTCTCTGATCAATAACACGCAACTGATCGCACAAGCGTTGCTCTGTCACATTCACCTGCGGACACAGCTCTCTCCATTCAGAAAGCAATCTCTTACGGTACCCTGACTTCTCCTTCTCCAAATTGGTAGCTCTATAATACGCGTGCATGACATTGATATTCATCTCTTTTGTCCACTTAACACGCGTACCAGCACCCGATGTAGAAGCGAGCGCACCGCTAGAGTGCTCCAAGCTTCTACACCCAACCGTTGCAGCTGTTGCAGCATTTGTAGTGGTCCTTCGTGCAACGGCGCTACGAATCCCAGGATGTTCAGGGGATCCTCCACCGCTACATACTTGGTCGTCAACGTTATCGAGCAGGTCATTCCCGCGCCGTCCTCGATAGTTACGGCGCTCGTCCGAGGCTTCCTTTGTAGTTTCAGGAACCGGTGTTCACCCATTAGGGGGGTTGGCCCAGCATGGGGTTGGCTAGGGTACGCGTGCTCGCCACGCACGTAAGGTAGACCACCTTCCCTTGCGTATTTATTATTATTATTATTTTTATTATTATATTTTTATTATTATTATTATTATTATTATTATTATTATTATTATTATTATTATTATTATTATTTTTTTTTATGCGAACTAAGTTCTCTGTGTACCGTTTCATCCCGCCACATAGAGAACTGAGTTCCCTCTCGACCTTGCCGCGCCCCACAACTGTGGCGGTAAGCGACAAGGCTGCCTTTTAGATTTTACGCCGATGTTATTTAAAACCTAAACCTCCCCATGTGCCCTAAGGAGCTGGAGAGAACCAAGAATTACTGCTTTCTGCATATTATCCGCAAGTCTAAGATCACTATCTCGACAAGTCGGGATCTTCTTTAAACCCTTTACTAAAGAGTCGGGCACCCCACCCATAACACCAATGATGAGCACAACAAGTCGGACACTATACCCCGGATACTGCTGCCTCAAGTCCACTAGAAGGTCTTGGTACTTATCAACCTTTTCCTTTTCTTTCTCCCTGATGCTGGTCTCCGCTGGAGCTGAAAATTCGATCAGCGTCATGGACATGGCTGACTTGTCTAGCAGCACAATATCAGGCTTATTGAATCTGATACGCCTGGTGGTAGCAAATGAGAAGTTCCACCAGATCTTAGCGCGATCATTTTCCACTACAGCCTCTATCTCTTGACGTGCATACGGGACAACCGCGCTAGGATCTATGTTATACTTATGCCTCAAGTGAAAATAAAGTACACGTAAAGCACTATTATGCCTTGATATATACTTTGTTCTGGCATAGAAGGAGCAAGCGGACAGAAGGTGCATGATGGTCTCAGGATTATCATGACAAGCTCGGCATCTGGTATCCACCTGTTGACCGAATACTATTTGCCTATATACTAAGGTGTTAAAAACTCCATCCTGGACTGCCAGTATAAACAAAGTTTTAAGTGCAAAGTTTTAAGTTGATCGGTCAAACGGTTCTAGTTTAAATTTCAAAAAACACATGAAATATGGGTTTAAATTTAAACCAATGGCAGGATTTGGCTGAAACTTTTTATGATTGGGTACAATGTTGGTTACAATGACTTTGCTAAATTTCAAATTGATCGGGGCAACCAATCGAAAGATAATTTTTTAAACTAGAACCAATCACAGGAGCCCATTCAAAAACGATCCCAGGGACCGCATAGATTACGTTAGCATATGTGCAAAGTTTCAGATCGAAGAAAGTGCCATAAGAGTACCGTGGTGACGCTCGCTACGCTCGCTCAACTACGCTCGCTCAATAATTGTTCAAAGTGTTGTGATGTGGCGTGTCCATGTGGAGTCGACAGAACTGGAAGTCCTGTAATGCCGTTAAAACTACTCTTTCTGGACATGAGTGATGAGTATAGTCAGGATTTTCACTTCGGGCAAATACCTATTTCTGAATTTGCACCTGTGGATCGGCAAAATCAAGGATAAATCCATTTCATGACAATATGCCGATTCCAAATACCTACCCATTTGATATTGCCTGTTTTGCCTTATTGGGAATGTTTGGGTTGATAGTGCCTTTTTTGGCATTTTGAGAAATAATACCGCCTTTTGCAGCATTTAATGCTGCCTCTTTTGACATTTTGGACTAATTTTGCCTAAATTGCTATTTTTTAAATGTTTTCACTTCAAACTCACTTGTCATCGGTACCTACTCGGTATACATTGATACTAGGAAAACGCTCTGTGTACGCGAGAGTCGCTCATCAACGCGTTGATGAGCGAGCACGGACACGCGCAACACCTCGAACCGAAATTATGTCTATCGAAAATATCATTAAAAGCCAATAATTCTTGAAATTCGTCAGACTTGTAGCTATAAAAATCTCCAAATATTCCTGAAGTATGAGTCCCAATAACCATGCAAAGGTTTAAGTTGATCGATTGAACCTTTATGATTAAAATGTTCCTTGTTAATATTCAAAAATCATAGGATCTATATAAAAAAATATACCTGGGATCACTCATATGATAATGTAAGTGTGTGAACACAATATTAGATCGATCTGTTGAATGGTCATATCAGTTTCATACGTTTGAAAGTTGCTCTAACTACCTTGGAACTATAAAGAGTCGAAGTAGCCGTGATCAAAATTTTTGAGTAATTTGACAGCCAACACGCAAAATGTCCGTAAAATATCAATAACTTTTGGATTTAAACACAGATAAGTCTGAAAATTGACATAAATACAGATAATGTAGGTCCCAATGACCATGCAAAGTTTTAAGTTGATCGGTCATACGGTTCTAGTTTAAATTTCAAAAATCATATGAAAGATTTTTTTTAAATTTTAACCAATGGGAGGATTTGGTTGAAACTTTGTATGATTGGGTACAATGTTGGTTGCAATTACTTTGCCAAATGTCAAATTGATCGGAGCAACCAATCGAAAGATATTTTTTTTTTAACTTGAACCAATCACAGGAGCCCGTTCAAAAACGATCCCAGGGACCGCATAGATTACGTTAGCATATCTGCAAAGTTTCAGATCGATAGAATGTGCGGTTTAACCTGGGCTGTGCGGACAAAAAAAAAAAAACACACATATAGAAAGTGCCATAAGAGTACTGTGGTGACGCTCGCTACGCTCGCTCAAATATACGTTGGATCCCTGGCTGACATGGTCCAGGAACTCCGCATCTCCTATGTTGGATTCTACCAAAATACGTGTTGTCATAGCAGTGAATATTTTTAAGAGTACGCAGCCTGAAAGATTTTGTGGCGACCATTTTGAAAATGACCGGGTATTTTTGCGGCAAAGTTTTACTGGATTGATAGCTGTACTGCATTTTTGCCTATTTTGAGGGTTTTGATACTGCCCTTTGTGCCTTTTTGACATTTCATTTTACCTTTTTGGGGGTTCATATTGCGACAAAATCCTGACTATAGTGGTACAAACTTGTCACGACTCACGCTCCACTTGGCACTTGGCAGCCATCTTGTTAGCGACATCTCCTATGCTAATGAGTATATCGCAACGCAGTATTCGCAACCGTGGTGTTGGAAAGTTTAAGTGGAAGTGTGTACCCGCCTGTATGCATCGGCTTACACTAATGCAGTATCACTTCTCCCATGCCATGCAATACACAGAGAAGCAGTGAGTGTAAAGTTGCCAGCACTGCTAAGCCGCTTTCAAGTTCGAGACGGTGGTAACACTGCAAGAGCTAGCGTGGGAATGCTGTAAGTTGGTACGCATGGGATCTTCAACTCTGAGAATGGGGTTGGGGGAACGAGAGGAAGCCGGTGACCAACGTAACAGATTTTGGAGTCTTGGGGAATAAGGTAAAATTATTATCTGAAATAATTTAAATAGATTTGCTCTCGATTCATCTGGTATCAATTGGATGGGAAATTTGCTTTCAGATTTTAACAAATTCAACCAATCAAAAACCCAAAAACATTTATTTCTCAAAATTATCATCATCATGCATTATTTTTTCCAACATTTCAACTATTATATTGAAGAATAAAATAATTATATAATATTCTGCAACTTGCAACTCTTGTCTTATAATAAGGTATCAATTTATTCTCTTCCGAGAATTAACAAAACTTGAGGTCTGTACACAAGTAGTGCCGATAGGAAAATCATTTCGATTATGATTTACAACTTGTAAAATAGCTCACGGTATTGTTTTCAAATTTTGTTCTATAATAGAATGTCAATCTATTTACCAGAAAATAAGTTATTTGCTCGAAGTTGGGAATACAAAAAAATTGAATCTTCATTAATAGCCTAAAATTTATGACACGAGTTTACTTGGCTTCCACAAGATAACATTGGGGAGAAAACTCAATTTATCTTATAGAAACTGTAGAAACGAGAAGTGCTTAATTTGTTCCAAGATTGTGTATGGCATGATTATCAATAAGTGGGCAAAACATTATGTAGATCTTTGATCATGCCCCGATTGGTTGATTTATAGTTTCAAATTAGTTGGTTTTGTTTATATGTGTCATTACTGAATTTAAATTTCTTCTTGTACCTGTGAAAGAAAGCACTTTTCTATATAGTCGTACATTGATCTGCCGGTTTGAGATATAGGCTCAGTTCAGTTGTGATAAGAATTTCGTGGATCACCTGTAAAAAGAATCCCCATAAAAAACACTCCGTGTAAAAATACCAGCCAAGTCTCTTCAACTAAAAAAAAATAGAAGATATCTAAAAATTCGGCACTAAAAAGGAGTGATATCAAAAAATGGCCAAGTCAAAATTTTTCAACAAATACTTGGCGCATCGTGCATATAAATAGTAAAGAAGTAGGCCGGAAATCAAATATACTCATCTATACATAAAATATATCGATCCCTAGAAAAACGATGCGCCAAGTATTTTTTGCAAAATACAAGTATTTTTTTTATTTTTTACACGGAGTGTTTTTTATGGGGATATCACTCCTTTTTTCAGTTTATTCATACAACTTGTAACATATACTTTGCCACCAATGACTATAATTCATTTAAAAAAATACGCCTTTGTGGTTTGGTTGCTAAGAAGAATTGTGTTTGGTGCTAAATGTACGCTTAAAATTATATTCCATGATGAATTGCGAAAGCATCGTTCCAATCGGTCCAGCCGTTCTCGAGTTATCGCATCACTTCCGGTTTTCAAAATGGCGGCTAACATCACTGCCACCTAAAATTTGTATCTATAAACGTTATGTAACATTATAAGCCTTCTGAATATGTAGTTATTGTTATAAGAGATGATTTTAGTTAGATTTGGCATTTTTATGGCATCATTTCCGATTTTCGTAATAGTGCATTTTTATTTCGACTATTGATATTTCATAAAGATGACCGTCTGAATCGATTGGCGCAAATTTCGTTCCGATCGGTTTAGCCGTTTCTGAGATATGACGTCACTTCCGGTTTCAAAATGGCGGCACAAAACCAGTTATAGCAAAAGGCACCTCAGACGCCAAAAGTGCATATGTGGTAAAAATTTCAAATCAATCGGTTAAGCCGTTTAGGCTGGGGCCCTTTCAACAGTGTTTCCTGATATCTGAATCATTATAATAATAATAATAATCATCAGATATACTTTAAAATGGGTGTAATTTCACTATTTTCACGGCCCTCTAGCTCGCAAATGGCACAACACATTGTTCCCAAATTTGGTACATAGGGTGGGGTGGGCCATAGCTCGAAATTAAGATATTTCTCAACAATGTGAGATTTTCCAATTTTAAGATCCAGTAGGCCGAAAATGCCATGTTGTTGCTTACAGTAAAAGTGTTTGGTCTGCTCCTCAGTTTGTATTGTATAGGCATTTACGGTATGTTGAGTGTCTGTGAGTGTACGGTACGACTTGGCTGGGTGGAGCGACCGCTCCACTAGATTTCGTGCAAATTGCATACCTACAACTTTTGAAAATGAAAGCAACCATGTCACTGAAATACTAGACTATACTGCAGCGCAGCCTAGCACTAATACTTTGAATCTAAAAATAATGTTTTAATATTTTCTTCCATCGTCTATTAATCACTCGGATTCAAAGATTGTATCTTTGGCAAAGACTTGTTTTGAGTCAAAGAAACCTCTGCTGGCGACAACAGAAATCTCTGTGATTAAACGTGAAATAATGGCGACCATCATTTCGCCTCAAAACGAGCTTCTGAATCTCAAAGTAAGCGCCTCTCTCTCTCTCGCTCTCTCTCTCTCTCTCTCTCTCTCTCTCTCTCTCTCTCTCTCGCTCTCTCTCTCTCGCTCTCGCTCTAACCCACCGCAATAATGGCCCAGCTCCATCTTTGTGTTTACACTCGAATTTAATGAGCGCGTTTAAAGTCCTCCATTAGCGAGTGAGAAAATCACTTTTGTAGAAGCAAAGAGCTTAGACGGGAATACACCTTGCCTATCTCCCCAGACTGCATTGTGGTTTCAAAGAGCTCCGTATGCCATCCGTGTTGCGACTGCGGTGCTTTTCTCTTCTGTGGTTAGTTTCACTGCAACTTTCGTCTTTCAAGTCTCTTCTCAATAGCGACCTAACGAGCTGAATATCAAAATAAATATTATGTGTTGTGGCGAGATACGATTCCCACAACTCTATTGTTACATTTTAAAACATTGTTGCACTTCAGCTTATTACTGTGATTTTTAATCGGTGAGAGGTATTTTTCTGTTTATTGTTTATTTTAAACCGGTAATGTCCTGGATTTCAATCCCAGCTTCGATATTTCACATTACAAATCCCTCCATTTAATTATAATGTTTTTTTTTCCAATTTGGTCACGATAGATTTACAAATCGTTTCTCATATCCAACTGACATTGTGTGTTCATAAAAACATAAGTTCAAGACGACATTTATGATTTTTTTTAGCATTATATCTGTATCTGATTGGTTGAAATTTATCAAGATCAATATTTACTCTACCTAAATATAATTTTGAGTTTTTGGTCAAGTAGTATTGACTAATAATGCAAGTTTTAATTATTTGATTGCATCATCGTGAGTATCTCGTCCGGTTTTCTAAGTCAACTATTAATGTCCACAGTAAAAGAAAGTCCTTGCATCAGATTATCTCTGCGGCTCAGCCGGGCAAGTAGACTGATGGGCTGATCAGTTAAGTGTGAACGTGTACCGAGGAAGCCGTGGCTGAGTGAGAGTGGGGGAGGGGAGATATTAATGCTGTAAACATCCCATTAAGTTCGATAGATTAAGCTTTATGGAGTCAACGGCTTCGCAAGAACTGAGTTCTGCACGCACAGGGGTCGGGATTGAGCTGCTATATTTATGTCGGTGGTATTATTAATTACCACCATCCTAGTTCGTGCTGGCGACGGTTGGGGTAGTTGAGTCGCCACGGTCGCCATTTTACTTTTCAAAGTCAGCCTCATGTCCTTGAATTAGTTTATTTATTTGTTAGGTTAGCAGAATTGAACAGATAATTGTTGCATCTTTTGTTTTAGTCAAATACAATAATATATAACCTTCGGTTTTAGTACAGCAAGGTTCGCAGAATCTAAAGTGACGAAACCTGGTGAGGTAGGAAAGTGTTGGTCTAGTCTCGATAGACGAATCTAAAAAACAATACTATATATGTATACTTACCTATATTTCTTTGACGCCATTCCAAGTGCTAGACTCAACAACAAATGCAACAATTAGATACCTATTTATAATCTCTCAACTCAATGATAGATTATGCAAAAAAATATGAATTATGGAAATTTCAAATAGAATACCAAGAATTCTGAAAATCTATGCATTATATTTATTTACTCATAAGTCATTGGGTATATAAGCAATGTGATTTTTTAGTTCGAAGTTTGCAATAATCGAAACCTGCATGACCGTGTGAATGACGAATCCATCCGCAGTGCGATTATTGCTAATTCCTGTACCTCAGAGGTAGATGGACGGAAGTCCATTTCAATGATTCATTGAGGAGAGCTCAAATACCAGTCAACCACTTGACCTGCATGCACACAATGGCTCGCTTTTCATAACTTTACAAAAACCATTTGCTAGTTGTTAATACATTATGTTATCTGTAATTTGGACAAATTCTATCTTGAAATTGAGCATTATAGTGGTTCAGTGAAATTAGTAGGTACTACACTATTTCCCATGAAGATGAAAACACAGCTTTCTGAGGACGTACAAAAGAAGAAGAGAAAGTCTTAACCCCATGTTGTGACATCCCATTTTTTAATTAATTATTCAATCTATTTTTCCTTCGCAAAGCTGTGGAAATCTCACAATGCTCAAGGGTGGTGTGGCGGGGGGGGGGGGGAGGGGGGGGGGGGCGCTATTTAGATTAGCGTGATGCGGCGTGAAATGCGGTGCGATTGCGAGGCGCCGGGTTTCTTTCCCGCGCTAAAACCTCGGATTATCGGGAATCTATTTAATTGAATCTCGTGTTACGCGAGAGAACTAACAGATGGGAAATACTTACATAATAACCCGGCGTTCAATGAATTAATGAATCCGCGATTAAAAACTCGGTCTTATTCAGAAATAGACGATTCCATAAAGTATCTGAGTGGCTCTGTTTCTAAGAAAATGTCACTTGCTGTTTGATTTCCGCCTACCTATTGTAGTGTCAACAATGAGTTACACACTACAATAGGTATCTGGAAATCAAACTGCATGTTAATTATTTCAGAAACCAGAGCCACTCAGACTCACACGATTTCAAACACAAGAATTAGGGAACTCTTATTTGGCCCTGATTCTACAACTCCGTTGCGGTTGCCTAGCAATTTCTTCCATAACATTAACATTGAAATAATTGCTAGGCGTCCGCAATGGAGTTGTAGAATCAGGACCCAGGACCCTGCGATATATCATTTGAGGAATATGTTTTCAAATGGAAAATGTCCAGGGTGGACTTCTGTTAGGGTGGAAACACATAAACTGCAACAATGCTTACAAAACCTGATACTCATGATGGTAAAAATCAAATAACCACACCGGAAAAAATTATGTAACACAGGATTTCGTATCTCTTCCATGCTAATTGCAATAGATAATCGCGTTTATCTCTGTTCGAGGTTATATTGGACATGTTGTGATTTGAAAACATTCTAATCTGAACTGAAATATTGCACACGCACTTTTCTATGCCAGCAGACATATTTAGAAAGACGCAATGATTCATTGGGCAACTCATATGCAACTCATATGCGTCTCATATGCAACTCATATGCGTCTCATATGTAACTCATATGCAACTCATATGCGACTCATATGCAACTCATATGCGTCTCATATGCGACTCCCCACCGACGGCTGCCACCTTATCGCGGTGGTGGGGTTTGTGTTGGCCAACGATCCATTGCAGCTACGCCGGCGAGCATATGCTCATGTGTAAGGGCTACCCATGCCGGACAGGTCAGTGGTGAGGTCCAGACAAAGAGCAGCCAGGGTTGGCCTAACCATGTCCTCCCTTGAATTTGCGGTCCCCATCGGGCCGGCCTTCCCCCTCGAGATGGTGATCCCCCTGAAATCGGGTTCCGCCGGCCAGAATCCTTACACCCCCCGGTTCGTCCCCATTCCGGCCTGGCCTTCCCACCATTGCTGGACTCCCCCGGATCGGGCCCGTTAGGTCAACCCCCTCCCAATGTCCTCCCCTTAATTCAACAAAGCTTAAAGTAAAATGATTAATGTGCGCAATATAACCTCGTCGTTGACGCGCCGTTAAAACCTATTAATCTAATCTATCATATGCGACTCATATGCAACTCATATGCGACTCATATGCAACTCATATGCGACTCATATGCAACTCATATGCGACTCATATGCAACTCATATGCAACTCATATGCAACTCATATGCAACTCATATGCGATTCATATGCAACTCATATGCAACTCATATGCAACTCATATGCGTCTCATATGCAACTCATATGCAACTCATATGCAACTCATATGCGACTCATATGCAACTCATATGCAACTCATATGCAACTCATATGCAACTCATATACGTCTCATAGCAAATCATATGTGACTTTTATGCGACTCATGCAACTCATATGTGTCTCATATGCAAATCATATGCGTCTCATATGCGTCTCATATGCAACTCATATGCAACTCATATGCGTCTCATATGCAACTCATATGCAACTCATATGCAACTCATATGCAACTCATATGCAACTAACATACGACTCATATGCGTCTCATATGCAACTCATATGCAACTCATATGCGATTCATATGCAACTCATATGCAACTCATATGCAACTTACATACGACTCATATGCGACTCATATGCAACTCATATGCAACTCATATGCAACTCATATGCGACTCATATGCGACTCATATGCGACTCATATGCAACTCATATGCAACTCATATGCAACTCATATGCAACTCATATGCGTCTCATATGCAACTCATATGCAACTCATATGCAACTCATATGCGACTCATATGCGACTCATATGCGACTCATATGCAACTCATATGCAACTCATATACAACTCATATGCGACTCATATGCGACTCATATGCGACTCATATGCAACTCATATGCAACTAACATACGACTCATATGCGACTCATATGCAACTCATATGCAACTCATATGCAACTCATATGCAAATGCATTAAAAAGTAGTGACATTTTCTTTCTCTATGAATCAAATTTTACTGCAAAGCTGAACAATCTTAAATTGTCAATAAAATGTTAATTACTCTCAAAGTTATTGACCGATTTATTTGAAAACTGTCAAAATCTCTAAAAGTGCTGGTCCCAATGACCGTGCAAAATATGAGTTGATTGGCCCATTTTAATTTTTAGACCAATTATAGGATTGCAAGAACACAAACAAGGTAGACAACCATCTTAATGCTCACTGCGCTCTCAGAAACACACATTTATTTCCCGTATACTTGCCATCTAGGAAATACGAGTAAATCGACAGGCAGTAACTTCCACGTTTTGCCTGTACACATTTCAATCCCCATCTCATTATAATTAGAATAATCTAGTGATTCGATGAGATTATGCGACATAAAAGTGTAGCCACTCTTTCAGCTGTAGCAATTAACATGTTGATTGGACTCGGATATTGCACATCGGCGCAAGCAGTGAGGCGGAAGATTGAATCTGCGCCTTTCACGGGGATTCCGTGACTAGAGGATCACGCGCTGCGTTCAAACTCTTACGCATGACGCGTTGATAAGCGAGACCTTGGTGGGAATGGAGTGCAATTCTGTTCATAAGTTCTTCGTCTGGAGAATCTGGAGAACGTTGTAAAATATTTGTATAATTCAGAGGAATATTTTGGGAAGGTAAATAAATCGCCTCCATCCTACTTTCTATCCCTTAGAAAAATGTCCTATAGTATATTTTGAAGTATTTCAAAGTATTCTGTAATAACGTGTAGTAAACTATAGTTTGTGCTATAGTACTTGAAGTACAGGAAAAAAGTACTATAGATTACTGAAGTAAATTCTACAGTATCGGTAGTAAACTAAAGTATAAACTACAGTATTTTTACTACAGCTGAAAATACTATTTTTTACTCTGGAGTAAATATACTTTACTGTAGTAATTCAAAGTATGTACTATAGTATTTTTACTACAGACGATATATACTGCAGTTAACTATAGTAAAGTTATAGGGAACGTACTTCACTGTAGTAATTCGAAGTATCAAGCTAGAGTACTTTGACTACAGACAAAATATGTTTACTATAGTAAGTTCTATAGTATATATACTTCATTGAAAATCTATAGTACCTGTAGTAAAGAAAAGTGTAATCTACAGTATGTTTACTACAGCCCATTTATATTGTAGTTTACAGTAGTATACTCTGTAGTATATGTACTTCATTGACTTTTTACTACAGTATTTGTAGTAAAGTATGGTATATAAACTACAGAATTTTTACTTCATTGACTTAGAGAATTTGCACCACATCACCCTGTAGTATATTTAGCCCAATACCCTAATTACTATAGTATTTGTAGTAAAGTAAAGTATAAACTACAGAATTTATACTTATTGACTCAGAAAATTTGCACCACACCACCTAGTAAAATAAACTATAGTAATTATACTACAGAGCGTGAGCTGATATATTTTATGGGGGAAATATCACAGATAATATTACTTTATAAATAAATCTTAATATTTATCGTTTCTCCTATTCTATTATGTTAATTACAATTTTATGATCCACCAAATAATATAAATATGTTTACTTAAATATGAAAACTCAATATGATGACTATTAGCGCAACCAAGTCTTGTCTGCACCGCTGGCCTACTCGGTAAGACGCTCGACTACGGACCACGAGATCGCAAGTTCAAGGCACGGCGCCTCCGCGGGATTTTATAATTGAAATGTGTAATCAAACCTTGTCATTACTTCAGAGGAGGTTTCCCGAATGCAAATGAGTACTCATATCTAAGGAAAATTTTATTTTTCTATGAAATTTTAACGTTTTGTTTGACGAAATGTACTGTAGTAATAATACTAAAGTAAACTATACTAAAGTAACTGAAGTAAATGTACAGCAGTATACTGCGATAAGCTGTAGGACAATTCCTGCAGTAATTCTACTGTAGTAAGTGTCAATAATCCTAAAGTCTACTATAGACATTTTACTATAGTATTTGTACTTCGATTTTGCTGAAGTAAACTATAGGATATTTTTGTAAGGGTTATCTGTTTAACCCTCACAAAGGCGTATTCAAATTTCAGGATGCAATTTCGGGCCGGACATTATTAATATTTTGAAAAATGACAACGGAAAACATGAAGGTTCGGAGGAAAGAAAATTTTCAGTTAGGGTCATTCGCTTTGGTTCAATTTTGAATCGTAGTGAAGCCCCAATTAGTCATTTCAGGGTGAAATTTTAGCTCAATTCCAAGCATTTGGTACGTTTTCGACATGATCTATCATTTGTTTCAGTTTCTTTTAAGTTTTGTGCATATTGTTTAGACTAAGCCATGATTTCGGCACTCCCCCCTCCTTCCCCATGAATACGCCCTTGAACCCTCATTGTAATCATCCGTGGACTCAGCATGAGCTGGCTATCGAGTCGTTCAACAAGATGTTATATTTACTAAACAAGTTGGCTCAGGATGTACTGCGTAATCTCGCACATTCTTAACTGAGGATAATTTTGTTTTCCATCAGTCGAGAGGAGTGGGTTCCCTATTGACAACATGCCAAGACCATCTCCTTCCCACCTTCAATCCTTACTATTCTTCATCGTCTCCCAATTAATCATCATAATCATTCGTCAGTCTCCATTAGCTTAGTAGCAGAGCAGGTAAAGAAAAGTAAATTAAAATTGTAACAAAATCATGATTACGATTATGACATGAAATTCTCGTCTCTTGACACCAAGTAGTTGCCCTTGCGTCATCCGAGAAGAAACGCGGTAATAAAGCCCATATAATCGGTTTTTACGCGCAAATAAGATCATGAATGCGTAATGCACGCAACGCCGACGCACGAGAGCCGACTCGCATCACGTGTGGCGCATAAAACAGTATTCGCCTTCCAATGTACACTCTTAAACGCAGACCACGTGCTAATCGTATCAACAACAGCGTTGAGAATTGAAAACGATTAAGGATTCGGCGAAATTGTCTGTGGAGTTTGCGGACAAAACGTCTTTCAGCCATGCGAGGCGGTCGCCGTTGGCTTAGGTTACATTAATTGAATTTTAATCGTTTCTTTTTAAAATGCATTTCTTATTCATGAGGATTGCACACTTGGATAGACCAAATAAGTTAGTTATTGTACTAGGAAAACGCTCTGTGTAACGCGTTGATGAGCGAGCACGGACAGGCGCAACACCTCGAACCGAAATTATGTCTATCGAAAATATCATTAAAAGCCAATAATTCTTGAATTTCGTCAGACTCAAGTATAAAAATCTCAAATTTGTCCTAAAACATTAGTCCCAATAACCATGCATAGCTTGAACCTTTTGAACCTTTCTGATTGAACTGTTCCTCGTTAATATTCAAAAATCACAGGATCTCTTAAAAAAAATAGACCTGGGACCACTCATATGATATTATTGTGTGTACTAACACAATATTAGATTGATCTGTTGAATGGTCATATCAGTTTCATACGTTTGAAAGTTTCTACTCTAACTACCTTGCAACTATAAAGAGTCGAAGTAGCCGTGATCAACATTTTCGAGAAATTTGACAGCCAACACGCAAAATGTCCGTAAAACGTCAATAACTTTTGGATTTAAACATAGATTAGTCTGAAAATTGTCAAAAATGCAGATAATGTTAGTCCCAATGACCATGCAAAGTTTTAAGTTGATCAGTCATACGGTTCAAGTTTAAATATAAAAAATGACATAAAAGATTTTTTTTAATTTTAACCAATGGGAGGATTTGGCTGAAACTTTGTAAGATTGGGTACAATGTTGGTCGCCATGACTAGTCAAAATTTCAAATTGATCGGAACTACCAATCGAAAGATATTTTTTTTTAAATTTGAACCAATCACATGAGCCCGTTCAAAAACGATCCCAGGGACCGCATAGATTACGTTAGTATATGTGCAAAATTTCAGATCGATTGGTTGTGCCGTTTGACCTGGGCAGTGAACACAAAAAAAAAAAAAAAAAACACACAGAGAAAGTGCCGTAAGAGTACCGTGGTGACGCTCGCTACGCTCGCTCAATAAATAAGTAAATGCAATAACACGTTTGAATCAGTTATTCAAGTAAGGGCATCAGTCCACAAAATTACGAAATCAACTTTAGTGTGGGAATCGCATTATTGATGATAGACGCACGTATTCTGAAGAAAGGGCATCAGTCCGTATCCCACACGGGATGGAAATAAATAATCTAACTTGCATGTATTCAAGAAAGGGCATGAGTCCAGTGCATGTATTCAAGAAAGGGCATGAGTCCATGGACTCATGCCCTTTCTTGAATACATGCAAGTGGACTCATGCCCTTTCTTGAATACATGCAAGTTTAAAAGGCTCTTTTCTTTTTTTTATCAAAAAGCCATAATATGACTAATTTCACTAACATATTCATATGTACTTCGTTGTAAAGTTTCTGCTTTGTTGAATAAATGATATTTGAGCAAAATCATATGAATTAGCATTATTTTGAACATTATTAGTATATGCAGTTCTGGGAAATGAACTTGTATTCAAGTAAGGGCATGAGTCCAGAGCAAAAAAGTCCTAAAATTTTGATGTTATAAGGTTCAAATAAATAATCTGACAAACAGGTTTAAAAGCTAATATTTTTTACTATTTAAATCAATACTATTATTTTTTTAAAAAAATAACTACAAAGTTTCATATAGTTTTTTACATTTATCTCAGAACTACTTACCATGGACTCATGCCCTTACTTGAATAAGTGATTCGTTTGGCCTATCATGTAAATATTCAATGTCTATAGGCTTATCGAATTATTTCTTCTGTTATGTGTAATTTGTTTTCGACAAATCATTTTTGTATTGTTCAAATTATAACGCGAAACTACATATTGGCCTTAATTAGATATGTGCTCAAAATGTAATCTGAACCAACCAGAGGTTTTTGTAAAAAAGAAATATATATCGAATATTCTACAACTTATATTCATTTGTGGCCAAATTTACTCGTCATCGGAGGACTGTCTGACCTGTACACTTCAAACAGACGGTGAAAAGAAAGTTTAAAGTGTAGAAAGGAAAAGCTCTCTTCGCTAAACGTATAAAAAGCACAAAAAGTGAAATGAATTTTTCCAGTGTAAAGCGAGGATCTTCTGATGTGAGGTGGAAGGTGCTCCGTGATTGGCTGGTGTTAGAGATGAGTAGCTGGAGGATAATGTCAGTGACGATCAGGGATAAGAGGAAAACTCTGTTTCTCCCAGGACAATAGCTGCATGAGGCTTGGATTAGAGATCATTATTAATAAGGAAAATCTTATTAGCATTTTATTACACCTCAGAGGAGCGCTAAGGTAATTTATTTGAATAAACATAAATCCAAGATGGTAATCTATTCGTATAAATTATCATACATCCATCTTAGGTAAAGAAAAGAACCCCTAATAATGTGGAAATTGTGGGGCTTTTTATTTGAAAGAAGTGAGAAAGAGGGTGAGATCTTCCCTTCTCACCCTCTCTCAACCCTACACACTAAAGCTCAAAGAAGGCAAAAGCTTTCGGAAGTAAAGAGCTTCAAAAGATATTGAGACTGAGTAAAATCATATTTACTACTCGCTTTGGTCTTGGTATATGGCTTTAACTTTTCTTCCTTTGACCGATTTATGAATATTGAAATGTAGGAATAGTTGCGGCGCGTCATTCGAATGCGGGGAATCGTAATTGAAATCTTTATGATTCGGTGTGAGCCGTAAGAGGAGCTTCTATTGAACACAAAAGAAGTCTGTGGAGGGGTCGTGGTCTTATCATACATATTGATTACTGATCACTTTTAAATTACATGATTTGGTTTTATTTATGATATATACGTGATACTTGGAATTGGGTTTATGTGCGGCTGTCTATTTTCCAAGAAGTTGCAGGCAGCACCATCATTAATTGCCAAATTGGCATTAAGTGAATTATTGAACGAGATCCAATCAGTAATGATTGTCATTGCCGGTGTTGGTCGCATTCTACTGCCACAACAAACCATCCAACCTCAAAGTCAAAAAAAGGATTGTGTCTTTCAATGTGATTTGAAAATATACATTTTTTTTAATTTTAAATTTCGGTACATATATTGTCTGAACAACTGTAGCGGAATAAAAATGAATCCAATTTTATTTCATGGTGTTTCAAATACCAATGCTCGCTTATTAACACGTTACATAACGCGTTTTCCTATCAGTTATTGCCCCGATTTTTACATCGAGTAAATGAACCGCACTGCCTCTGAACATTGAATTCCGCAATTAATATTGTAAGACAGAACTAATCAGAGCAAGTGCAACAAAATAATCTCTGAGGAGACAAATTCCTCGCTTCGAATTGCTGCCATCAATTTAAAAATAAACCTTCTTCTTTCAATTATCCCAGCTTAGAAAATAAAATGTCCGCAATTCATTAAGCTTAACGATCTTCTTTTGTCATTTTTCGTGTTTCATTTTCTGCTGAATTAGCATCGACTCTCGCATCCGTTGTTCATGGGAATCACGTTCTTCATTGGTTCAATTTGTAATTGAAATTCGCTCAGCTCGTTCCGCTGTTCAAATGCGCACCGTTTGTTATCCGAAGTGCAATTATTATTGGGGACCAAATCTAATAAGAGTTGATCTTCATTTTATCGCAGGTCGACGTCGAGGAACCCTAATAGGATTGCCAAGAGAGTAATAGTTGAAATTTAGGTTGGAATATTCTCATTACCTGTTTCGTTTGATTTATTTGCGGATTTCCCCTTTCCGTGGTTCCACCTGCGTGCTGAGTGAGTAGGCGAGAAGCTCACCAGTGGCGGATCGGAGGGAAAGTAGGGACGACGCCCCCTCAACAGCGAATACAGAAACATTCAGACTTGTCTTGAAACTTTAAATTGTTTAAACTGATTTATTGATTCAAGTTACTAAATTAAGTTTTTAGTTAGTATCCAAGACTTGGGAATTCAAGGAAGATTTCAGTAGAATGTCAGTTACCTTGGCACAAAATCGAATATCAACTTATTTTCGAATAAGTAGAGAGTGGGACACTTGGGCACATAATAGATTTCAAGTAGAATGTAAGTTACTTTAGCACAAAAGTGGCAGTAAGTAGAAAGTGGGAGCCTTAGGCACAAAGTTAGATTCAAGTAGAATGTTAGTTACTTTAGCACAAAAGTGGAAGTAAGTAGAAAGTGGGACACTTGGGCACATAATAGATTTCAAGTAGAATGTAAGTTACTTTAGCACAAAAGTGGCAGTAAGTAGAAAGTGGGAGCCTTGGGCACAAAGTTATATTGAAGTAGAATGTGTGTTAATATGTTGGCACAAAAATGTCAGTAAAACAGAATAACCGCAGTATAACCGTCTCAAATCATAATTAACATATCTACACCATAGAAGATACATTCACTAACTTACTGATTTATTTTTATTCTATAAACTGATATTTGATTACAAATGTTTTAAATATTTCTGAATATGAACATTCACAGACACTCAGTTCACTATTGTGATTTATTTCCTTGACGAGAATTTTCCGATCCCGTTTCTGGAACACGAGACACATTTTCTGCACGAAAACAGAAGCCATTTCGCTGCCTGCAGACTGATGTTTGTCTTCGCGCTATCTTGTCAGCCGCGTCTACACGACTTGGGTCATCCTAGGTCACGTCTGACAGAGACGGATGCCAGGTATTGAGAGGGGTGAATCAAAACAAATGACATCGTTACGTCGACCAATGTGGCAGTGACATTGATCACGGCCGTCTGGGTGGAGACGCACTCATCTCTCACAGCATCCGGGTGGCAGTGATTGGGGCATGTCAGGTGGTACACGAGGGGGCTAACCACTGATACATGTGCTGTTGCTTTCATTTCATGTAATTTCAGGTAAGCGTTGCAAGTGTTACATTAGCACTCTTAGGGACCATATTATACCATTAATTGAAGCTCCAGTTAGTTTAAGCTCTACTTGGGAAATGTGATGTATTACACCACACTTTGGTGTACACTGTGGCATAGCTTAAATAAACTGCAGTCAATGTATCCTGAGGCTAGTTTAAACTGAGGAAATATTCACCGGAATTAAGCTGCAGTTTTTAATGGTAATACACCACAGTATTAGGTAGATACGTGT